>JANEYF010002604.1:0-572500 GCA_029963845.1 Rhamnusium bicolor | reverse complement strand
CAGTTTTGAGGACGTGCAAAGTTTGTGACACTTTTTTTTTCATTTGATGAGAAAAAACGCCACGTGACGCCCAAAGACAGCGATATTGTACTATTTACAAATTTCTCGGGCGCCAGCTCTTCTTTAGAATGCAGGAACAACACTTTTCCCTATTAGCGGTTAATAAAGGCTTAAGTAGCTGCAGTGAAGGTCTGATTACGTCCAGATGTCTAGGTTCCCTGCAATTCCCATAATTAAAACAACTTACGGTAGAATCAATTAGATTAAGTATAGTGAGGTAATAAATATTTAGTGTACCTTCATTACTAGGTAAGTGTCTTCTTAGGTTTATGGCCCTCCGCTTTTCATTAAATAAATACTACAAACTTGGACATTTTTTAATTGTCTAGTTTATTTTTCCCACATTATGACTTTCGCTACTGAATATTTGCATCACAGGGTAGAAGATTTTACAACTTTAGCAAAGTAATTAAGTAAAAATTTTTTTATTATTGTATGGACGCTTTTCTTTTTGCACCAATCGTTGATTTTTGCTTGAGCAATTATTAGCCTCTCTATTTTTAGGATAACAAACTCAATGTTCTGATGGTCTCTGCTTCTTCAATTTCTGTCGGAGTACCTACATGAAGTTTCACTTTCATCAATCATTCAAAGAACGTAAAACCAGCTTTGTTTTTGGTAAAAAATAGATATAACACATAATAAATGTGTTGAATTCGTTGGGTTAATTGAATGTTACTAATGCAACAATTCAGATTGACTTTTAAATAGGAAATGTCAACAGTGTGATTTTAATATTGAATTTTTCTATTTACAGTCCTAGAAAAAATAGTGTACCTATATGTTACCGGCAAGGTGCGAAATCAGTTAACCCGCAAAATGCCTAGGCAGTCAGTCAGAATCCCTAATTCGGCAGGCAGCCCGCGGACTGACGGATATTTTGGGCATTTCACAGAATGACTAGCACATTTTAAGCACAATATTTCTGTGGTCACGTCCTATTAGAAATTGGTTAGCCAACTTTTTAAAACTCTAGTATATTGTTGCATTTTCCGGTTCTTTGTTCTGTCAGAAATATCCATATGAGTCTTGACAACTCGTTCTCCACGAACTAAACCAATCAAATCTCAATTTTGAATATTTAATAAATTACCTACATTTCATGTCTTAGTGAACAAGTGATGAAAAATAAAACAATGTAAGTATGTAGGTAATAATTAAACTTGTAAATACGTGCAATATTTCTTTAAAAAGTTTACGTCAACAAAAATAAGAATGCATCTTTATATATTTACTGTATATTACATTTTTTTAAGTGCGCAAATAGCATAATATAATATCCCGCCTATTGTATGACAATCTGTTTCATCGTTTAAATTTATTGAACTTGATCTTTGGTTTGCATTTGGCATTGAAACACATGAGACAATTAACTTCAATACAACAGAATATAACAGCGTATTGCGTTCCATGCAATCGGAATTTTTTCATTTATAATTCTGGCCAGTAATGAAAATATGTACCTCATTGCCAGACTTTTGCCATCTCTAAAACATATATATATAAAAAATAGATGTACTACGGAACGAAACGTAAATGTCGTTCTATGAATATGAGGATTTTTTAACAACGGATTCTAAGACTATTTAACTCAGCCCTAAAGAAATTGTTATTTTCTAACCACAATTATTTTGTTCAGTCTTATAAACTAAAATAATAGTCATGTTCCTATATAAAATGTAAAAGAAATTGTTTTTTGTTCTGTTTTTTAAAACTAAGTTGTATTTTTAGAATTACGACTGTTGAAATGGTTTGATTTGGCAGATTTGTTTCCAATATAGAAAGCAAACAACAATATAAAAAAAACTGGGTGAGTTTTCCAAAACAATTAGAACAAGAAAATTCGGCCAATAGTGAAGTTTGTACATATTGGCGACAAACAAATCAAATTATTTTTCAGTTTAACTAATTTTATGATTAAAGAGTATTTCAGTTCTGATATTTTATATATTTCTAATAAAGCATTTGCTTAAAGAAGATAAATAGATAGATAGATAGATAGATAGATAAATAGATTCTTTCACGGTATTGAAATTGTATAAAAATATTGTTGAAATTTGCGGCAAAAGTATTTTCGAAATATGCCTCAGTACGATAAAAGAAATGCCAAGGAATGGGAAAGAATCTAATGTTCAGATTTGGTGAATGCGCCAGTCTAAATTCGAAACTTTTGCCATTTTCACGTTAAGCGATGGAAATAATTTTATGCACGGGAGTAAAGTTGTTACCTTTCTCCTCTTTTTCGGAGACTAAAGAGGCATATTTAATCCTCAGAGATTAAAAAATTAATTTAATCTTCAGGGATTAAAAATTAATTTATTCCTCAGGGATTAAATGATAATTAAACAAGTTCTTGACGAATGTGCCCATGTGAGAAGTCATCATGGTATATGACAGGTGGTGATATAAAAAGTCTTATTTTTTCTCACAAAACTTAACGCCTAGTTTCAAGGTCAAACATCATGTTAATAATTTAAAACATGAGATTTGTCTAAATTGTTAAAGAGGATGTCAAGCAACAATTGATATCTTCTAATATTGTTCTTTTTATTATATATTTTTCGCCACAATTTTTTCCTGATGTTAGAAGATATCAATTGTTACTTGACATCCTCTTGAACAATTTAGACAAATTTCTTTTATCACCCCTACTGTAATATAAACAAAGTTAGAAAACGTATTCTTTATTTACTTATTTTGAATTGAAAGTAACAGTTATATTACCATTATTATAACTAACAAAATGAAGTAAACGATTAGAATCATGTTCAATTCTTTGTGAAATATTTACTGAATCCATTGAGTGAATGGAAGACCATAAAACCTGAAGTGCTCATAGATGCTTGCATCGTATCGTCTCGGTTGTATTATTGTTTCGTTCGTGTCCAAAAATTTGTTCGGCAATATTTTCTTTGTTAGTAATCCTAAGAAATATCAGTATTCAAAAAAAATATATTGCACAGTTTTCTTTAATATATTATAATAATAAGTAGTCAATAAAAGTCTTAAGGTTCAGATTTCTGGATAAATCCAGATTCAGCTCTTCCACCAATGCCTACATTTTAAATGAAAGAAAATTTTGACAGATAATTAATACTAAATTAAACACATAAATAGGAGGAGAAAAAAGAAAAAAGGGAGATAAGAGGGAAAAGTAGCATAGAAAAAAAGAAAAGAAAAAATATATAAAAATGTTATAGAAATTTTGATCAACTATGTAAATTTTTAGAAAAAAAAAAACAATAAAACAGCTACCGAGCTTCACACAAGCATCCTTTCAAGGACGCTTGTGAAAAAGAACCATTTCATTACCCTTCCCAGAAACGCATAAATACGAGGCAAATAAAATAGCACACATTTTTTTTGAACTGCATAAAAGTGTGATACCATTGAGTGCTTAGTAGATAATTTTTATGTTTAAATTTAAATGTTGAAAAAGAAGAATTGAAGTTGAAAAAGTCTAATTTTATGAGGCTTTTAATACAGGTAGCAACATTGTAAGAGTATGATCTCTTAAAAATGTCTTTATGGTGATGTGGAATGGTGAGTAAATTTTTTCGTTGGATATTTATGTTATGGACATCTGTTCTGTAGGTTAATTTATTATATAGATACGGAGTTTTTGATTGGATTATTTAAAAAAAAGACATGTCATACGAAGTTTTCATTGGTTAAACCATGAAGATTCCTTAAGCTTATGTGATATTCTTTGCCGTCGTCTAATTCCGTAAATTAAACGGATACACGAATTCTAAACTTTTTGTGTGCATCAAATATCATTTCTATCTAAACTTGGATCATACACACTATCACAGTGGTCAAAATGTGAGAGAATAAGAGAATCACACAACATTTCTTGACGTCACGATCTAAATATTGACTTTGATTATATATTAATTTTAAGGAGCTGTATGCTCTGCAATTTTTGAGTAATGTGATTCGGCTTCTTTCCACTTTGTGGGAAAATATGATACTATACTATATACTATATAATAATATTCATTTATTATATGAGTAATATATGGAACTAAAAAAGGGCAACACAGCTGAATTAATGTTATATTAAGTTTATCGGTTCCAAATGCTCTAGACCTTATATGTATTTAAAATGCTATTAGAAACCACAACCTCTTTAGTTTGTCCAAATAAAAAATTATTGTTTATACCATCTTTAATATTTGATGAATAAAAATTGATTACTTTATCAAGTACTGTATTATTTATTAGAAGAATTAATAAAAAATTGTTGATTGCATTAACATTACTTAATTTATAATAATAATAATAATAATAATAAATCGACTTTATTGTTTTCAAAAAACAAAAAAGCACGAAAACGAGTAAATTTACTAAAAGAGATCACAAACAAATCATGGCAATATCTAGCTACAAGCTATTCATACTCAACCACGAGACGTTGTAAATCTCTTCTCAAATGAGAAAGTATATATATATATATATATATATATATATATATATATATATATATATATATATATATATATATATATATATATATATATATATATATATATATATATATATATATATATATATATATATATATATATATATATATATATATATATATATATATATATATATATATATATATATATATATATATATATATATATATATATATATATATATATATATATATACTCCATACAAAATACTAAAAAAAGAAAAAGAATGATTACCATATGCATTATTTATTTACCTTTCAATTCTCTTTTCTTTGACGGCCTGGCACTGAAATATGATAACCAATTGATTATGTTTACTGCCTGCTGAAGAGGTGCAATTTATATTTATACTTAAATTTGTTAAAATTAAATCATTTAAATTCTTCTGGAAGAGATTTGTACAGATTAATAGCATTAAATGTGAAACTTCACCGAAACAAAGCAGTCCGATGATGTGGCATTGTGAATTTATTTTTATATCTAATATTCCTGGAATGTATGTTAGAACGCACAACAAATTTATTTTTCAATACTGAAGAGGTGGGTGTAACTTTATGTATAAAATTTCCTAAATGATGAATTCTCCGATTTTCCATGTTAAGCCATTTGATATCTCTAATTTTATGCGAAATGTGATCAAATTTTTGTAGTCCATAATCAGCCGACAGCATGAGTTCTGAACCTTTTGTATTCTATTTTTTTCAAACTGTTCAAGACATGGTCCATATATGAAATCACAGTAGTTAAAATGGGAAAGAACAAGTGATTCACACAGCACTGTTTTTAATTTAAAATTAAGAATATCCCGACTAGCAAATATTAACTTGAGCGATGAGTAGGATTTTTGCAGTAATTTTTTTGCGTGTTCTTTAAAGCGTAAATTGGTGTCAAGAATTATTCCCAAATTTTTTGCATGTTCTACAATTGACACCGTCTATTTTAATAATTAAATTATCTTGATTTTCTGTTTTTGTTCCCAAATAGAATTAAAATACACTAAGATGAATTTAATTTTAAGTCATGTTCATCAGAAAGTTGTTTAATGGTTTGCAATTCTGAGTTGATGACGTCAGCTGTATGAGCAGCTGGGAATATCATTTTTATTTTTTGTTAAATTTAACTTTTGCAACTCCTTCCATTTTTCACTTAAACTTGAATTCTTGAATTTATATTTTAGATAACCTTTTTTCAAAATTAAATGCATAATTGGTAATTAAATCTTTATAATAGGATCAAAGTTCAGGTGATCTAGTCCTTTTATATTTTTGTAGCTTTATTTCTTAATTTTTGCATTCGTTTTATATTGTCTGTTATCCAAAGAACATAATTATGCTTTTTTGAGTAAAATGTTTTTATATGAGCATATATATCAAATAAGTGAATAATGTTTTTATTAAGAATTCTAATTCTTTCATCAATATTCTCTGTCTCATAAATTAAATTCCAGGGTAAAGTCTCAAGATCATTTTGAAATTGTAAAAAAATTAATATTTTTAAGAGATCTGTAATACATTTATTTATTTTGTATAGGATTAGACACATTTAAATTGAATTTGCATTTAACTAGATAATGATCTGATATTTGAGTATCCTCAAAAAGATATATGTGAAACGGCAGTTTCACATATAGAGATAGATAAGTATATGAAGAAAGAAAGAGAAAAGAAACAGAAAAATATAAAATCAACAAAAAAAAAATTACTTTAAATAAATATGGAATAGGAAATCGTAAGCGCTACCCCACGTAGTTTATACCTAACAATTCAGGATCTCTAATATTAATAATTACCCTTTATATAATTTAATGACATAAACATATGCAAAACAAAACAATTAACAATAGCCCATATTTTCACTATTCATATATTACAATAATATAAATATTATTCAACCATAAGGATTCTATCAAAGATTCATTTATTCATTTATAGTTAATTAATTTATTTGTTCTAGAATTTTTATAAATAATAATAATAATAAATAAAGAAAATATATATATTTGCCACATGCAGTAACATAGTAGAAAGTTATTTTAAATATAGTTATATGAATGAATTTAATATTTATTAAATATATCCTAAATTTACATAAATGATAATATTAATATATTTTATATGAAGCGCAACTAAAAACACTAATCAATAAAAAAAATAATTTTCCATGAATTTCTGTTAAATCGTATGTATAAATATTAAATTAATTAATTAGTATTGTTAGCATTGTTAATAACAAGTAATAGAATAAAATGAACAATTGAACTAGAGAATAAAATTACTTACTTGTTTAGGCACTTGGAGTATCATTTTCGCTGTCAATTCGATGCATCTCATTATTAGATAATCAAGTTATTAACACCAGATTACCCAGAAAACCATAGTTTTGGAGGGAAAATGAGGAGAACTTTGAGAGATACATCTTTGTTCCAATTAGCCATTTACTGTAATAGTGTAGAAATCATGTCTTATGTTTTTAATAAAAGAAATTACTTCTCATAATGGGTGCGGCAGGGGAACGGGAAATTTTAAACAATCGATTTATTCCGTCGTCGTCGTTTGGGTGGAGGAAATTCAAGTAGGCAAGTATTGTTGGTCTTGACTTGTCATTTAATAATTATGGAACAATGGTCAGGTAGATAGCGTGCATTCACAATTAAAATACATAAAAATCTGGCGATTCTATCACTGCCGCACAACGTTTATTTCGTGCCTAGTTTAATATTCCGCGTCGTGGTAATGTACCAGCCCATGTAATCATCAGTTGGGTTAAGAATGTTAAACAAACAGGAACAGCCCCAAAACGGAAGTTCCAGGTGCTCAAAGAAGTGTAAAAACTCCATATAATGTGAACATTGTTAAGGCGCTATTGAGCATAGTCCAACGCACTCAACTTGTCAGTAGGCCTTAGTATGCGATTTTGTTTTGTGGGGATCCCTAGATTTTAAGATTTTTTGTAAACCGCCCACAAATTTTCCGGGGTTTGAAAGAAAAATGGAAAAAAGATAGAGATAGGATTCCACTGCGATTGTGTCATCTAATAGAAAATGTACCATACTCAACAACTTAGTCACCACCTTCTCATATACTCCCTTTCTAGCACTATTTGTAGTGAAGCGTGCCAGAAAGAGAGCAGAGAGGAAGGTGGTGACTTTAAGCTGATGAGTATTGTAAATTCAAGGTTCGAGGAGTGGTTACAGCGTCCTAGTGCTCACTTCGATGATGTAATTTTCCACAAATAAAATGGACAACTATGTAATTTAAACTGTTGTGATTTTTTTTTTAAATTACAAGTATTCTTTAATTAATAGTATTTTTAAATTTTCCGTTCCCCTGCCGCACCCTGCATTATGCTACTGTATAGAAAATCAATATAATTGCATCGGATACGTTTTATGAAATATGAAATTAATAAAATAAATTTATAACAACAAAATGTAAATAACTTCAATTGAATAAATGCATTCTGATTATGGTTATCATATTAAAATGCGTATATTGGAAATGCAGTAATTATTACTACTTAACATGGGATCATCGACACCAGTTGAATAACACGCAATGTGGTATGTTTTCTTGTGTTTATTAATTTTACTGAAAAGTTTTATGAAAAAAAGTTTTTTCGCAACATTTATTTCTGGAGTTATGTCGTAGTACGATCAAAACAACATTTGGTATTCTTTTCGGGAATAAAATGGTCCTAGTCTACTTAACCCGGGCCCCAGACTAGAGTTCAATGTCCAATAGTAGGTCGTCGAGATAACATTGATGGAAAAAATGATCCCCATATCAAAAAATAGCTTGGTTGTTTTTTCCAAAAATTACAGGTTTTCAAAAAAAAAAAGGCGAAAATTTGATTAATGTTGCGTTTTTTGGCTTTCGATACCAATATCTCGCAAACAGGATACGCTAAAACTTCAAAAGAACAATTTAGAAGTCCATAATACTGACGTAGTTTTTCACGAAACACCAAAACATTATATACTGCACTCGACGCGCGTTTCGTCAACCAAGTTGGCATCATCTGGAAATGAGTAAAACTAAACTAATGCTAACAATCTACCCTATTTACACCTAAACTATTGTCACGGTTCACCGAATCGTCACGATACTAACCAACTAGTAAATAATAATTAGCAAAAAAATTTCAGTTAATATTATTTTTCATTCCACTCTATATTTTAACTTTTACCAAGAAGAGGAACTTAATTTGTTTTTAAATTATGTTATTCGACCCGAAGGGGTATTTCCACTATATAATTTCAATTATTCTGTTCTCTGAAGCCATTAATGTTTATTACATTAAGGTTTACAAGTTTTCTTACTTTGGATTCTTTAAATGTGCTGGCTACCCTGATGAAGCAATGCAAGCAGAAACACGTGTCGGTAGATATTTTAAAGTTTTTTAAAGTGAGTGTCAACTGGTGAGTACCTTGTCGTTTATTTATTTTTAGTTTTACTAGACAGAATAGTTGAAATTAAAAATAACATTATTGAGTCAGTTGTACTGAACATAATGTGCATATTACCTTTTTTGTAATCCAAGTGTCAGCGTTTTGGCAAATAGCCGGGAAAATAATTGTTTAAAAAAATATATGTTATACTTATCTGTGATAAGATTTGTAAAAGTTAGTAAATAATAATTAGCAAAAAATTTTCAGTTAATATTATTTTTCATTCCACTCTAAATAAAATCTGCACATTATGTTCAATACTCAATATTGTTATTTTTAATTATAACTATTCTGTTCTCTGAAGACACTGATATTTATTACATAAGGATACTAAGATTCCCAGTTACTTTCGTGGCTTTGAAAAAAGTCACAGTGACGATGCACTGTGATTGTTTTAAAGTTTTGAAGTGATTGTTGTATTGGTGAGACAACAGAATAGTTATAATTAAAAATAACAATAGTGAGTCAGTCGTATTGAATATAATGTGCATATTATCTTTTTTATAATCCAATATTCAGCGTTTGGCATAGCGAGAAAAGTATGATAAGTTTATTGTAAAAGTTAAAAATTAATAATTAGCAATCAAATTTTTGTTGTCATAACATTTCCATTTCATTCCTAATTTTATTAATATCGCCAAGATTTTGACACCTCTCCAGTATTGCGGCATATACAAAAAGAGAATCATGCTATTATTATATCAGAAATACACGAGCATGACTTTCGTGAACATTTTTTATAGTTACAATTAACATTAATTCGTCTATGGAGGAAAAAATTAATGTAATTTTTCGGGAAATGAGGCGATTACCTCCATCCAGTATCCGAATAGGAACGGATAGAGCTTCTCAACGTTCTTTTGTAAGCAATACATCTGTTGATATGTTACAAAGAAAGCTCTTAGAATATGCAATTTATTTGACTGGCTTATTGGTGATAACTAGAGACCGCAACTCAGGTAGTCATTGCGTGAATATTAGGAATAGAATAGAATATTAGGTTCTTGTAAAAGGGTCTTATGACAGGGCGCAATCTACCTAATATTCTATCCTATCTCTAATATTCCAACTTTGCAAGAGCTGAAACTTTGCCATGGTGGTAGAATCAATAGCGGAACCCACTGTGTGAATAAGTATTATTCTTGGTAACGCGTAAACCAAATACTCCCCAGAAGAATGATTTGAGTCCTCAATAATAATTATTCTGTTGGATGTTGTATCTATAATAAGAAATTGGAATATAATACATATAGAAATTAAATAATTACAACACACTGTTTTTTTCTTGTCTAATTTTCACTTTTATTCTTAACTTAAATTTATGACTAGTTTCATCATATTCGGACATTTTCAAGTAACTAAGAATACAGACTGATGAATTCAGTTTTTTTCTTTAGCGTTGTACAAAAGTCTGCCTATATTTTTGTTCGAACTGAATGATGTTTTAATATTACATTTTGAAAAGGTATTACTAATTGAATTTCAGAGGTGTAATGCATATAGTATTGAAATATATGTTTTGTCTATTTTTACGTTATTAATGGGGTATATTTCTTTTAAGAGAATGTTATTTTGTTTTTGAAAATTAACGTATTTATTGTATTTTGAGGGTACCTGTTATTATATGCCATAAGTCGTATTGTCTCCAGTTCTTTTTTTAAATCTGTTTCGGATAAAGAGATATTTAAAGGTCGATGTGTCATTGAATTATATACGGCTAATTTATGAAAGAGAGGGCTATAGGAATTAAAAGGAATAGTAGTGTCACTGTACGTTGGTTTGCGGTAAATATTGTAGGAAAAGGATGTGGTTTGTCTTTTTATAGTTAAGTCAAGAAAGTTTATTAATTTATTTTCGTCTTCTATTTCTGTTGTAAAGATTATATTATTATGTATGTTATTGATACAATTTTTAGTTTGTCCAGAATGTAATGCAGCATATATAGGTCAAACAGGTAGATTATTTGATATAAGATATAGACAGCTTATTCATACACAAAAACTACACTGAAACTTCTAGAAACATTTAGTAGATGCAGGCCATACTATAACTAATAATCATATGCCAAAAATATTACATATTTGTGAAAAAAGTAAAAAAACTAAACTTACTGGAAGCTATGGAAATAATTAAGTTAAACAAAAATATAAAAAATTATAACATTTTAAACGATCAGATAGATATAAATAATTTCCAATTATTAAATTTAGTTCAGTAAATTTATTGCTATTAAGATAAAAATTCAACCCAAAATATAAATTTACTACCTTAACCTCTATGCTTTTAAGACAACATCTGTGCACTGAAAAGCCAACCATAAACTTATTTGCTGCTTATTTTATACCTAAAGCATAAGTCTATATTTTTAGTTACTTGAAAATGAAATGAATAGGATGGAACTAGTTGTTAAATAACAAATATGTAAATATGTTTAAAAAGTGACGAAATATTATGGCTTATAACATTTTACGTAGAGCAAAATGAATCAAGTCTTTTTCCGCGTTTGCTTGTAAGCCGCTTAATTCCGTACCGACTGCATGTGTAATAGAAATACGCAATACGGTACGATATTTTCGGGTACCGATATCTTTCTTTCCGATACTCGATATTTTGCTCCGGTATTACAGATTACCGCACGATACAATACCGTAAATGTTTAGCCAGTACTTACTGCGTCAGGTATCGACATATATTTCAGTGAAATTGACTGGATACGCATGACTACCTAAAGTAGAACAAGTAATGTTTGTGTGTAATATCTTGTAATGATTCATACATACATATGTTCATTGTTATAGTTTCGGAAATTCCCGTTAATCTTGTGCTACCGCGCTCTTCCTGCCGCCATTTGGTGAATCATGCAGATGTTCATTTCTAGAAGTTTCTGCGATAACTGTTTGGCATGTGCTGCCACGCACTTCCTGCCGCCATGAAATATGGGACGTCACCAAGATCACAATTTTGGCATAAATTGAATCGCCGCGCCATAGCCAAGAGAAGGAATTCAGTTTTCTACTGACAACTATCTTCAGCGCGTTGAGCTGGGTAGTTGAGGAGTCTTAAGCGTGTTGAGCTTGATTCCATTTGGTTAGAATTCAGAATCCAATGACGACGCCGCCCGGCCGATTGTCCGGTATCATCTTGGGATTTTTAGCGCGCTGAGCTAGACCTCCTGATGTTGGTAGCCATTTTACGTCCTGAACAGCCATCACTAGTTTAGTGATTATTTATTACCGTGAGCCTTCAGCGCGTTGAGCTGGACCCGCCGCCGTTAAATAATTATCGAACTTACCGTCGCATCGAGTTCTGGATGTTTCCGTCAGCACATGGAGCTGAGTTAATTCTTTTGTTTTTCTTTTTTATATGTAGCAATAGTACATCTATATAAAATATTTTTCTAAAAGCAATAAAATATCAATGTCTCATGCGTCATTTTATTTGTCCTGGATTTTTAGCCCTTCTGTCCTTGAAATTATGAATCTGAAGTTGGCAACGCTATCTAGGGCCCGAACTATTATGATTGTTCTCTTCAAATATTCTTTCGTGGTCGACTTTCTAAAATATTTTGTATAAATTTTAATTTTAGTTGATTTTCATTTCAGAGTATATCACAAAATATGTGTCGTTAAGTTTTATTCAAATTATTTTAACTATTCAAATCAAGTGAGGTCAAGGGTCTAACCTATTTTTATATTATTTTTATATTATATTTTTATCTATACATTCACATTATAATATCTACATATAACTTAAACAGTATCAAACATACGCGCGGTCATAGGTGGGGACATGGGTGGGCATGGCCCCCTTGAGAATTATTAATTAAAACAATATATTTTAAAATATAAATAACTATTTATGTTATATGGAATACTCTATTCAACTCTAGAATAAATTAAACTAAGTTAATATTCTAAGATTCAAGGTACTGTGTACTATTAACTTATGCGGTGGTGGAAACCTCACCTAAAATTTTAAATTACAACGGGTCAAATAGAGCAATATTTTAAAGTTTGTTAAATTATCTTTACAACGGTATTTTACTACTTTTTAAATTTGGACTAATAATTTGTGAGAAATTGCATTCTAAAAGTAAAGAATTTAATGAAGTAGTTGCAAAACGAAACAGGCGTTTTTTGCATTTAAATTCATTTTTTCGAAAACCCTGGGACCTGTCGATTTTTCGTTTTCAAGGGGGACACTTCATTGTGCATTTTCAATCGCGCCACTTCAACCCTGGAAGCAGTACTGTGGAATCCACATCTACAATTTTAAATGACAAGGAGGGTCAAGTAGAACATCGTTTTAAAGCTCGTTAAATACTCTTTACAACGCTATTTACTTTTTAAATTTAGGCTTATAATATTTTACGGGAAATTTCGTTCTAATACTAAAGAATTTAATGAATTATTTATCGATAAAGTCACAGACTAGATACAGATTAGTCTTGCTTTACTAATATCAGCTAACTGCTTTGCCGTTTTTTACCTTCAATGTGAACAAAGGAAAACAAAGCAAAAACACCAACATGTTAAGGCTCATTTATTCGGGAAGTAATTCATTAAGTTCTCTAGTATTAGAACACAATTTCTCGCAAACTATTAGCTCAAATTTACCGTTGTAAAGATAATTTAACGAGCTTTAAAACGGTGTGCTACTGGACTTCCCTTGCATTTTAAAATTTTATGGATGGATTCCACCACCGCTTAAAAGAATAATTTATTGGGTTTATTGTTTAAGATTAAGACTTGAGATTTTGCATGTTAATTAAAATATATATTCTACTCCGTTACGTTTTTAGTTTTTTAAGTTCCACTTGCAACCGTGATAAAAAAATTTAAAAATTTTATTCTACGAAAAATAAAAACGTGCTGAAGTAGATGGATATATTAATAATTATGTGATAAAATATAATTTATTAATTTTCAAAAATGGATTAGAAATTTAGTTTCCGAGAAAGTCGTGAATTTTCTCTCGGCAGGTGGAATATTAATTTGTCGCTGCTCGCGGCTTTTATGGGAGAGTTATATGCCCATTAGGCACTTAAAGTAATAAAGATAAACAACCCTATCTGACGACCAGGTTTATTTTATGAAAGGGCCAACTTTGTAAAATCATTATTATTATATAGCTTGTGGTCGAGGGCCGTATACCGCTGTTAACTTTATTCGTTTTTAAAAAGAATTTATTAATCAAAGAATACAAAGAAAGTTTTTAGAACTTACCATTTAACTGACGCTGCGAACAGGATAGTGCAACGAAGAAGAAATTAGAAAACGCGAAAATAATAATTAACATCTGCGGTAGAATTTTAATTGTTTTGTGTGTTATCATTGACTTAGTTCTTAACTGAACACGAGCAAGAAGATTCCTTCTGCGAAAGTTCTACTGGACGACTCCATCAGTTAGTGCGAGAATAAAGGACATCACAACGAGACGGGAAGCTTCTTGGAAAAAGGCAATGCTATTCTCCTTCATTTTCGTGTAAGTAGATAATCTTTCCTCATAATTAATTTATTTAAGAAAAGTAACCAATTGTCAATTCAACTGTTTAATGTCTAAGAAAACTATCACTGTTGACATGTTAGAAAACAAAAATTTCAGACTCTCACCTTACGAGTCACCTCACAGAAATTTAAATTTAATTAACAACTCATTTTCGAGCAGTTCAAGTTTAACACAAGAACAAATAATAGAAGTAGAAAGTACAGTTGTAGACGTTCCTAATTTTAGCAAAATAAGTAACATTACGACTAGTGATAACTCAAAACTTCTTGAAACCTTACCTAGCTTTGAACCTAATGACAATTTGCCACTATTTATTACAAAAACTGAAAATGCCATAACAACACTAACTCAATTTTCATTAACGCCATTCCAAACTATTTTAGTTACACAAATAATTTTAAGTAAAATAAAGAATCAAGCCGTTACAAATATGTATTTAGAAAACACCAGTGAATGGATGACTATCAAAGCCGCCCTGGTACGGCGATCACAGAAATGAAAATTTACTAAATTCAAATTTAAAACAAATTAAACAAAGTGCGATTGAAACACCATTACAATTTTACCACAAAATCGTAGAAGCACAAAACTCTTTAATTCAATATATGCAACTGCATATTAGCAATAATAACATTAGGAATTACGAAATTCAGAAAACTAAAACATTAAGATTAGAGCAATTTAAACTAGGTATGAGAGAACCATATCGAACACTATTATCTTATGTCCCCCCAAATTCAATCGAGGAAGCCTTATTAAGATGTCACGAATACGATAATAATCAAAAAGCCATTCGACAGTTACATAATAGTACTAAACCATTCGCGAATAACCCGCGTAATCAAGTAAATCATCAACGACAAATACCCGTTACCCATCGAACCCCCACTGAGCCTACATCTAGCTACAATACGAATAGGTTTCAGCAGTCATCACAATTTAACACTCCCAAGCCATTTGGAGATATAAAGAGGCAAATTTCACAACGTCCTAATTTCCTTACAAAGAAACAAGTGTTCGGATCATCTCAGAAACCTTCTCAAAATCAGTCTCACAATTTTAAACCGACATCCATGCCAATACAAACAAATAAGACAAGGCCCTCTACTAGAAATTTCCGCTTTCAACTACAGGGTAGACCGAACTTTATTTCCAAAGAACTTCATAAAACTGAAGTTCAACCTGGCCTAGAGGACCAGTACGATTGGTACGACGAGCTTGGACCCCAAGACTCCCAAGACTATTCAGAAAATAACGAAAACGAAGATTACGATCTTCGAGAGTAAAATTTTCAGACACCTGACTCAGAACCTCCCTCGTTGACCTAAATAATATTAGCTACGGATCTAACCTCCCATTTTTCTATTTATCTGAGAAAAATTTTAAAGTTTTAATTGATACAAGAGCCACCGATTCAATAATATACCCCAACAAAATTAATCAATTTAAACAATTTTCATTCTTTCAAAATTTCACGTGACAGGTCTACATAAAACCATTCATTCTGACAAAATTTTGAAGTTAAAACTATTAGACGAATTAGGAATAAACAACATTAAAATTAGAATTATCCCATGGCATAAAAGCTTCGACGTATTTATTGGATCTAAAGACATGCAAAAACTCAACGCTAATATAAATTGCAAAGATATGATGCTCCAAATAAACGACGCATTAATTCCATTTTACCTTGAATATAATGAGACAGATAAATTATCAATCTAACAATGAAAAATATATTCTAATACCTACAACTATCGAACACGGAGAAGTTTGTGTACCCGAAACACCTCTAACTAATAATCTAACAATTCCTGAATGGTTTGCACATACGTGAAACGGTTTTGAAAAAATTCCCATTGAAAACCCCGGCAATATTGAAATAAATTTTAAAGAACGAGTAACCGTCCTTCCGACTGAGTACTCGAATAAACTATCCTCGAACACAACGTGCAAAAGATTGAATTCGCTAAAAATATTAGAACACCTCACCTAAACTCCGAAAAAAAGAGTCATATCATAAATTTATGTTACAAATTTAAAGATTGTTTTTACAATGAATATTGCGACAAGCTTCATGAATCAAGTAAAACATCATATTCGAACAACGGACGACGAACCGATCTTTACGAAATCTTTTCGACACCCTCGTAATATGCAAGAGAAAATTCAGAAACAAATTTCAAAACTACTAAAAGATAAAATCATAATACCCAGTATTTCCCCATACAGTTCGCCTGTATGAATAGTCCCGAAAAGGACAGATGCGTCACAAAAAAAAAATATATCGCATGGTAATTAATTATAGAAGGCTTAATAAAAGAACTGTAGAAAATAAGTACCCTCTTCTGGCTAATGGATTACGAGTAAATCCAATGCCAAAAAAAAAAAAAGTACCCTCTTCCAAAAATCGAGGAAATACTCGATAATTTAGGTAAGTGCACCTATTTTACAACTCTTGACTTAGCCCAAGGGTTCCATCAAATAGAGATGCACCCTGAAAGTATCGAAAAAACCGCGTTTCCTGTCAACAACGGTCATTGTGAATACTTCCGTATGCCATTTGGTCTTAAAAACCTCCCAGCAACACTTCAACGCATGATGGACAACATATTACGCGAATATCGGTACATGACATGTTTTGTTTATATAGACGACATAGTAATCTTTTCAAAATACCTTCAGGAACGCATGACACATTTAAAACAAATTTTTCAAAAACTTAGGGAAATTCAGCTCGATAAAAGTGAATTCTTAAGAAAGGAAGTATATCTTTCTTAGGTCACGTTTCAATCTAATGGAATAATACCAAACTCATCTAAAATAGATGCAATTCAAAAATATCCAATTCCAAAAACAGTCAAAGAAATAAAACCATTTTTAGGCCTTATAGGATGCTATCGAAAATTCATCTCAAATTTTGCTAAACCTGTCCAACCAATTTCTAAATGCCTTAGAAAGACCTATTACGATTATAAAGAAGCCATTAGGTTAGCTAAATAAGCTATTGTAAATTCTCCTGTATTAGTTTACCCTGACTTTGAAAAACCTTTTGTCTTAACAGACGCTAGTAATGTAGCTATCGGATCTGTCCTAAGTCAGTCTAATAAACCAGTTGCTTAATATAGTAGAACGTTAAATTCAGCGGAGAAAAATTATTCCACCATTAAGAAAGAACTTCTGAGCATTCTGATATCATGCAAGCATTTCAGACCACAACCCGTTAGTGTGGCTATCGAAAATAAAAGAGCCAAATTCCTGACTAATCAGATGGAGGCTAAAACTTGACGAATTTGATTTCGAAATTAAACATAAAAAAAGGGAAGGAAAACGTGGTGGGCGACGCCCTTTCCCGTACTGAAATAAATTTTAATGAAACGGACTCCATTATACCTCAAATTAGCGAAAACCCCAACTTAGCGGAACTCGAGGATATACCTATTGACGAACTAATAAGAGAGTCCCCTGAAAACATCCCCGAAATAAGTAACGAAATGTTAGACGAACTTCTTGAAACTTGTCACTCTATCAATAATGACGATAACGGACTAATAATACCCATCTCTGAACACCCTGTAAACCATTTAAAATTAGATTTATAATAATGGCACAAAGAGACACTACCGAAATAAGCACAGAATGGTCACTCTTCGAAAAAACAAAAAAGCAAATGTTATTGAAAATCACAACGGAAAATATTGAAGTATTTCGGAAATTTGTAGAAATTATATAAGTCCTGGCGTACCCTTTTGCTTGTATATACCAAATCAAAATCTGAAAAACAAATGCCTTGAAATATTTAAACAAAATCTAAATAATTCAGTAAAAATAACTATCTCCTCTCTATATCTAGAAGGCGTAAATACGCTACAAGAGCAAGAAACAATAATTTCCAAATACCACGATGGAACTCACACTGGCATAAACGAAACGTATAACCACCTGAAACAAAAATATTATTTTCCAAAAATGAAAGACCTTATTACCTCCCACATAAATAAATGCGAACTATGTCTACAAAGTAAATACGAGAATAACCCGTACGACCCGAAACTAAAAGGACCAATGATTTCCGAAAAACAATTTAACACAGTATATATCGTTATATTCACGTACCAAAATGCAAAATTCTTAACATTTATCGACGTTTTCTCAAAATACCATGCCAAAACGACGACAGCATCTGAAGTTTTAAATAAAGTTAGACATTTTATATCACGACCGACCGAAACGCATAGTTTGCGATCAAGGAACCGAATTTAAAAATAAAACCTTTCCAGAGTATTTAAATCTAATAAATGTAGAGTTACACCACACTACTGCCTACAACCCAAATTTAAACGCTTTTATCGAAAGATTACATTCGACTCTCTTAGAAAAACGAAGAATAATAAATCTCAAAAACCCAAAAGAATCACCCAATAATCAAATGATATCTGCCGTATGGATATACAATCAGTCGATACATTCTAATACAGGTTATTCCCCTTTTTCAATTTTATACGGACCCTATAACATGAAATAAGTTTAACATTAAATCAGGATACTTACGAGAATTATAATCAGAAACATAAAGATGAACTATTACCATTCATCGAACGAATCTATGAAAAAGCAAAAACTAAAGAAGCACAAGCTCTGGAAAAAATAAATAAAAATAAAAAGGACGAACAATTAAAAGCAACCCCTAAAGATGACGTCTATATTAAAACTAACATAAGAGCAAAACTCTCAAAAGATTCATCTCTTTATAAAAAAACATAAAATTACAGATCATTCTGATAACACAATAACAACCTCTGACAAAAATAAGACTAGCCAAATAAACATTAGAAAGATAAAACGATTACGGAAAGAATCTCCATCCTGACAACACAGAGTTTTCGGATAGTCCCGATACAGACTAACAGTTTCTATCAAGAACTCCTAGGAATATCAAAAACCCTTAACTTCTATCATAAAATTTACTTTTTCTATAATCTCAATACCCTAAACGAATATTACCAAAGATTAAAGCTAAAAACAAACAAGTTTATACATAATAACCAACCTACAAGTCATCCAAACAAACTCGCTACAATACAACAACAGACAAAAATCAACACTTTAAAAGACAGAATGAATAAGCTAATTAACCCCGTGAAGATAAGCAGAAACAAACGCGGATTAATAAACGGCTTAGGAAGCATAGTAAAATTTATAACAGGTAATTTAGATCAAGAAGAACTTAGTACAATAAACACTAATATAAGAATCATTTCAAGCAAGCAAAAACTTTTAAATAAAGAGGTATCACAAGGAGTAACATTATTCTCAAAAATAAATGTATAGCAAATTAAATACTATAGAAATAAGTCAGAACTATACTTTAACAATAATAAATAATTATATGATTCAAAATGAACAATTATATTTTATTCAACTCCAAAAGGAACATCTTGAACAGTTCGAAAACCAAATAGATATTCTAATAAGAACCATTACTTTCACAAATAACGATATTCCAAATCTTGAAATAATTTCAATTAATGAATTAAATGAAATACAAGCTAATCTACTTGCTGATTATAGTAGAGACACTTTAATGTTTCATAACTCAACGCATCCTATCGAGATGCTAGAAAACGATAAATTTGGCATAGTATCATTGAATGATATACCGGTCATGGCTCTTAAACTACCAATCCTAAATCCCACCTTTTACAATATATCCCGAGTATACCCTATACCTAATAATCAACCATAGCATTGATTTCGCCGACGAGATTTTATCTAAAACACGAAACGAAGCACAGATAGACAGACGAATGCCAATCCACAACGAGTATGTTCATATGCCAGAAGCCACAAGAAGAAAGCTGCGTACTAAACAAAATTGCGGACTGTAAACTAACAAAAACTTCACAGACAAGTGCATACAAATTACTATCCACTGAACTTTTACCAAATACAGAATAACACGCCACGTTATTGTACATAATAACATGCTAATTTCATCATGTTCATTAATCACAAGCACACAAAAAAAAGGTCGTGTACTCGGAGACCGACCTATATACCGGTATGTATTTTCGCCTGCTGAACCCGAATCCGGGGTCAAAATTGGCCCATCGGGTCAAAATTGGCCGGAAAATTTAAAAAATGGTCGGGAATTCGCCTAAATCTGGGGTCAAAAAACATTAAATGATATTGAAGTGACTTTACCCTTATATTGGTGTGTATTTTTGGCCGCTGGATCTAAATCTGGGGTCAGAATTAGCCAAACTGGTCAAAGCCAAAAATGGCTCAAAATTGCCCAAAATTTTGGGCAAAGAATGTTGAATGGAAGGATATTGTAGCTGAAATGGTTAGGGATTTCGAAAAATTGGGGTGTTTAATGAATTTAAAATTACATTTCCTGCATTCACATGCGGACTATTTCCTGGATAATCTTGGGGATTATAGTGAGGAGCAAGGAGAAAGATTCCACCAAGATCTCCGAGAGATGGAGCGTCGCTACCAAGGGCGGTGGGCCGTAAATATGATGGCGGACTATTGCTGGATGCTCAAAAGAGATTTGCCTGCTCAGGAAAGGAAAAGGAAAATAATGCCCTTGCACAGGTCTTTTGAATGCAAACGGGTCCGTTATAATCGCCAAAAATGAAAAAAGAATCTGGCGAGCGCTTCGAAAAAAATACTGGGAACAGGAAAACTTGCTTGAACATGTTGGAGGCTATTTGGCAGCTAATTTTTCCACCCAATTTTGACCCCCATGAGCCAATTCTGACCCCAGATTCGGTTTCAGCGGGCGAAAATACATACCAGTATATGGGTTAAGCGATATCAATCCTTCAATGTTTTTTTACCCGAATTTTGGCGAATTTCCGGACATTTTTTTGATTTTCCGGCCAATTTTGACCCGATGGGCCAATATTGACCCCGGATTCGGGTTCAGCGGGCGAAAGTCAGTCCCCGAGTACACGATCTTTTTTTTGTGTGCCTGTGAATCGATAACAACCTGATGACAATGCATCATCCACTAATAAAGGCTACCCTGCTGGAAGAAGTGCCTTTGTTAAAATTACCTTTACCTGATACGAGGATTCGTTTCGAGTCGACACACCTAGGCGACATCCTTAAACTAAAAAACGACCTCCACCCTTTGGAAACGGAGTCTGTTGGAAACACTAGAACTGAACATCGCACACTTATCCACAACAATCATCCTGTTAATTTTGTGTATAACCATAATCATTTTTACATGTTTCTTTAGGAAAAGAAATACCCAGCTACTATGTATTAAGAGGCATGTCATAAATCTCGATCCACAGGAATTCAGGGCTCTACAAATCAAATCAAGGAACTCGACATCCACCCCATTTGACGAGGATGCCAAATTTTAAGGAGGGAAGAGTTATATGCCCATTAGGCACTTAAAGTAATAAAGATAAACAACCCTATCTGATGACAAGGTCTCTTTTATAAAAGGCCCAACTTTGTAAAATCATTATTATTATATACTTGTGGTCGAGAGCTGTATGTCGCTGTTAACTTTCTTTGTATTCTTTTGTTAATAAATTCTTTTTAAAAACAAAGAACTTAAGTACCATTTAACTGGGAGGCATTTGTTGTTGTATGATGGGAGACAATCAAATCACAGAATCACTGTTAATCATCATCATACAGCACTTTTGTTTCGCAAGATGTGCATTTCGCTCTCAAGGTTGAAGTGGCGCGATTAAAAATACCCAATGAAAGTGTCCCTTTTGAAAATAAAATCGATGGGTCCTAGCGTTTTAAGGGGAAAGGGGCTTAAACGCAAAAACCACGCCTGTCGTTTTCAGTGGATATTTTAATAGAATTAAAATAAAATAAAAAATTAAATAGAATTAGTCTAGCAAGTGTTGAATTACATTTTTATCTATGCATTGAAGTACCCCACCCCCCTTGAAGAAGATATGTCGCCCACGGTCAAACAGTGGCCAATGACTATTATTTACTTACATATGTACTATTTATTTGGTTTTCTGGAAAAGTCACTTGATAAAAAAGCAGTGTTATCATTCATAATTTTATTTATTTTTACTCACTAGAATGTTATCAGCGCAAAGTAGTGTGTTTATTTTCATTCCGTTAGATCTTTAACGTTATAATATATAATTGTTAATTGTACACGATCTAGAAAAGAACTTAATTTAAAGTAAATTTTTATTGACTTTTAAAGTGTTTTTAATAAATTTCCAAGTGATGAGTGACAGGGATTCCTTAATAAATGGGTATGATAATGACAAATATAATAAAATAAGTATTTCTAATATTAAAATAGAAGAAATGATTTTAACACAAAATGTCACCTAACAATAATTAGATAATAAGAAGGCAATCAGTGGAAGAGTTATACTAAAAAATATGTCATAAGTATAATTTATTTATTTTTTTACATTATCAAATATGTAAAACTATTTTATTACTCAATTTTTTCAAATATTTCTGATATAGATTATAATTATAATTAAAAGGTTCGTACTGCTTATGAGTATACTAAAATAATGTGCAAATATGCAGTTACAATAAAAAATATGTATTTTATTTTAAATATATGAAGAAAATTTGCTTTTTAATGTATCAAAAATATTTTATTAGAAACTCTACACGTGTTTCGGCTTTTTAGGCCTTTGTCAAGAGTACAGGGAATACTGAATCGTAAAATTTGTGTTCATTGCTTATATAACCACATCTGGTACCTACTATAAAACTATTGTAAAATATGTTTTTATAAGTTGAATATTACTTTATTTTTTAAATCTAAATTATTTTATTTAAAATATGATGACCGGTAAAAATTTGTTGTACATTCGTTAATTTTTTTTTTATTATTTTTAACAGCCTTATTTATTTCTAATTGTTCTAATAGATCAAGTTTCTTTCCTATCTTTTCCGAATGGAGTAATTTGACATTATTGAAATCTATACAATGTGTTGACATTCCCGTGCTATATACATTGTTTACAATAGATTTTTTGTGTTCCTCGAATCGCTTTTTTATATATCGTCTAGTTTGTCCAATGTATATAGCATCACAGTCACTACATTTTAACTCATATACTCCTGTTTTTGTAGCTTTTCAGTTTCGTCTTTATTATTTGTACCTACATTATTTTTATTTACTGAAATTGTTCTACATCCCAATTTATCCAGTTTATTACTAACTCTATTGCTGATCTTAGGCCTATAATTGATACATTTATATCTCTTATTGCATTCCTGAGAAGAACCAGCATAAAACTCTACGTAAATTTTTCTTTTGTTTGTTCTTTATTAGATTATTATCCATTATTAGCCATTGTTTTTCGCAATTTCTTAACTTCTTTTTTAAAATTCTCTTCGCTTAATGGAAATGTTAATAGGCGATGTATGTAGCTGTGGAATGGTGCCATTTTTATTTGCAATGATTGTTTAGATTTATATTGTATCTGTGCAAGTAGGTTTACGATAAATGTCAAACTCGGTGTAATAAATAAACGTATGACTGTCTTGTGCAAATATTTATTAAAATTATAAAAAAGTATTAATTACATATGACTTAAATACAGAGTGAACAAACAGTCTGGAATACTCCTAATATCATGAAAAATAATTAAGTTCGCAAAATGTGTAAGAATATGTTTGTTAGACAATGAATAGTCGGTATTATCGGATAATAAATAAAATATATAGTTATTTTCACTTTGCCGACATTTCGATATATCTTTTAATCTTCTTCAGGATATCAGTGAAATAAATCTAAAATAAGTAACTGCCTTTCAGAAACGAAATTGTCGTAATCAAACAAACAGGACTCTAATCAGTGGAAACACAAACACAATAGTTGTTAAAAAAAATGTTCAAAGTACATGTCACCAAGTCTGAACTATAATAAATACCATCACTAGCCGTTTAGAGCATATTAACGAACTTTATAGATTGTTTAATTTATTGTCTGAATCGGAGAAACTAATAAGAGGTTTAAGATACCAAAATGATAACATTTCCTACGAAAAATTGTAACTAACGCCTTCATTTTGTTTTGAAATCTGATATATTGCCAGTAAAAAGTCATGTAAATTGAAGTTTACATTAACCCCTAAAACATGTAAAATAACAACATAAAACACAATTCTTAACGAATGATTTTTGTTGCCAGTGGCTTACAAAAAATATATGTAATCAACTTTTAGGAGAAAACGATTCAACTGTATCTAACCTACTATAAAAAAAATCTCTGTATAATTTGAAAAAAATGATAATTAGTAGAGTTAGCAAATCGGTCCGCAAGTTACGAGCGGTGCCAGGTAGAGAAATACCCAAATACGTAAGCGAGACTTGTTTACTATTTTAGCAAAGACTAATATTTGATTTTAGTCTATTGTTATGCCTCGTGGTGTATACAATGTAATTTATTCCTTTCCGTTGTATTGTTAATAATTTTATTCTTGATATTAATTCAATAATAAAGTATGTCAGACCTGCCCAAGGGTAAAAAACGGCCATACGCTGGCTGACAAAGTTAATAAATTTATCAGTGAATTCCCGGATTTATTCTACAATGGTTTTATAATAATTTGTAAGGTGTGCGAGACAGACCTGTGCGGGAACAAACGTGATTGTAAACGTTACGTAAATTCTGTGCAACATTAAACTAAAAAAAAATGGCGTGCCTTCAACAACACAGTTTATGTTCGATTTACTCTTAATGCTGATTGCCTGTGATGTTCCGCTGCACTTACTCGATAAACAATCATTTCAGGAATTCTGGAATACAATCCCAAGGTGACGTTACCAAGTCGCACAACGTTGCGTAACTATGTACCAACTGTAAGCGAAGACATTTTAAATAAGATCAAATGTGTACTAAAAAATAAAGGGCTATGGTTATGTGTTGACAAGACGCCAGATTGTAAAAAAAATCTCTTTTAAATGTTATAGTACGTGTACTGGACCCTCTTAAACCGACATATCCTCTGTTACTAGCTACAAAAGACAACTGAGAGTACTGGCCAAATAATTACGCGGGTGGTGCTGAGACGGTAGAAAAATTTGACCTGTCAAAAAGTCAAGTGTTAATATTTGTGACCGATGGTGCCGCGACAATGCGATTGGTAGGCCGTTCTCTTCAAGAACACGATTGTAGGTTGGTACATGTTACGTGTAAAGTAAATGCTTTACATCTTGTGGCAGAAACTATTCGACAAGGTTTTCCAGAGGTAGATGCATTAATAGTAAGTACTAAAAAAGTGTTTCTTAAATCTCCTAAACGTCTTCGCGCATTTCATTGCAAATGTCCCGGTATTCCCAAACCACCACAGCCGAGTCTTACACGTTGTGGAACATGGTTGAAGGCAGTTTTATATTATGCTGAATATTTATAACAAATAAAGACTGTGATAGATACTGCAATTCAATCCAGACGAGGCTGCAGCTATCAAGGAAAGCTAGACAAAATTTGAAGTTGTTTATGTTGAAACAGCTTTAAAAACTATTCACAAGAACTATAAAGGATTACATGACGCCATGCAAAACTTACAAAACAGTGCGTTGCCGTTAGCGGAGTCACTGCAAATATGGACGAAGTAAATCGACTGATACATTCTAAAGTTGACACAAAAAATGAGCCCGTTGGAGAAAAAGTTCGCACGTGTGTTAAAGCAAGACACTGGTTTTACTAGATTATGACAAATTTATGATGGTACTGATGGTGCATCTGCAAATTCGTTAAGTGAGTTCAAAGGTTATTTTAAGTATGTTTGTATTACATCAATAGATGTCAAAATATAAGCATATTTCTTCACCACATCGAACATTATTCTCGGAGACAACCATAGAAACATACATGATGCTGCACAGTTTTTACAGATCTTTTTCCAGTTTGTGATAATCAAGCTAGTTAAGAGGATAAGTTGTGCATACATTGTTATAAATTGTATCAGTTTATTGTTTTTATTACTAGTTAATTTCTTTTATTACACTTATTATACTGCGTACGCCTATGTTCTGCGGCGCATTTTTGCCAACTCTAATAATTAGTTTCTATTCTCTATAATATTTGCATATCTGCAATCAAGTACATGACAGTTGGGCCATAAGTCTGACATTGGCCTACACTGAACCAACACATATTTTCTAACATCCATTTTTATATGGACATTGAATACCCTATCATTTTAAGTCATGAGGTGCGGCCGTCTGTGCCATGAAAATAGGATTTAATGCTCCTTTATATGTTTTCCATCCAAATTTTTCGGGTGGTAAATTACCAACAGCTGAATCTAACGATATGTTCTAAACATACAAAAATATTTATTATTTTGAACTGATTTCGCATCACTGGTTTTACCACAATATGCGGGTAGAACCAAGGAGGGGCGAACATGACAGGGTATATGATAAATTAATGAGTAGCCAACGGTGTTTACTACACGAACGAAATTTACCGAATATAAACAATTTCAAGGTTAAGTCTAGCGAATAAGCGGCCGCACTCCCAGACCATACTGCCACATCAGTTGTGCTGTGTTGTACAACTCCTTCATTTGGGAAAAATTTTAACTACGTATTTCTGGAGAAAAGAAATTACTCATACTAATGCTCATGTTTGTTTACTTTATATAGAATTACAGCATCCTGCGTAGGAGAAAGAATTGATACATTAATGTTATGCTAGACTATCGAGTTATGGTTTTAATGCACAAAGTATCGTTCTTTATTAAATTCACTAGAAGACTTCAGACCATAAAGCACAAACATAAATTCTGCTCCAGCCTCATTCAGTTTAGCTGTATTGTTTCCGGATCATTGAATGCAACCACAATATTTTGATTTCTTTACGATAATCGATGCATCCACAATTTTTCCACTTTTTAAAGTACCTACTTTTTTATTTAAAATACCTTTGTATTTCCTGTTTGGTATTTCAAATAATACTTTTAGTTAGTATTTTGGACTGCGGTCTGCGACTTCAAATTATTTGTAGTATAGTAACCGTATTCATTATATAATTTTAAATAATTTCCCTACGGTAATATTTAAAAACTATCAACAGATAAAATAGTGACATAATGACGTGAGCGTATAATTATATTTTGAGTTATAAAATAACATCATGATTCATATTTGTGGAATGTTAAATTTTACATTTAGCAGATATAAATACGAGTATTTTTTTATAGTTCGTGGTATTATTATTAATATGTACATATTTCAGAGGCGTTATCGCATTTTTATATTATCCGGGTCATTTTGGGTCAACATATCTAGAGCCAAATAAGAAATATTTCGTAATTGCAATTATGTCTCAATAATCATCTTCGATCAGCGAATTTTAGTGCCTCGCATACAATGATTGTTTATCTCTTAAAATATGTTATTTTGAAAATCTGTGTTTTACTTGTATCAATAGTACAGAATATCATCCTACGTCGATATAATATTTACCAGCTTCTACATGGTTTTTGTTATAATAGTATTGAGGCTCGTAGACATTTGCAACAAAACATCGCAAAGCTGAGGCCCATATACTCTTTCAATGGAACCCTTGTAACGAAACCTCGAAACATTTTAGAGGGTGAGTGAAGAATTTCACAATCACCTAACAATGTGCCAGAACGTGAATGGTGCTCATTTGGATATTTGGTTTGATTAAACAATAAATCTACTCGTAATACATTTCATCTTACCCTCGTAACTTCATCATTAGTCATTTCAAAATGTTTATATTAACGTGAAAGGCTTGAAAATTCCTTCAAAATGTAGTATCACTCGATCCATTTGAAATTTTCGATGCGCTTTTGACAGAAAGCGCTATTTTTACAGCAATTTTATCCTGTTTTTATATATAGAAAATTACCAAGGGTAACAAATAACGTTAACCAAGTTCTCAGCTTTTCTTCTGATCTTCGTTCATTGATGGAACTGATTCCCCTCATCATATGATGTTAAGAATAATTGCAATAACCACATAGCCACCCCAATAATTCTTTTCCATAGTTCCTTTCCACTAACTCTCAAATTTTTAATGACATTTTCTTTATAAAGAAGTCACTTCGAACCCATTCTTCCAAGTGATATTCAAATACAATTTTCTTCTTGTAGCTTCCACATCATTTCTTCTTAATCCACTTTGTTTCAACAATATCAGAAGACGATAAATAACACTTAAAAGGTTTGTTAAAAAGAATAAACATAACTTTATGTCAGAAATTCTAAAATTGGAGTTCATTATACTTCACATATAACCAAAAGTTAACTTGCATTTGAAATACTCAACTCAAGAAAGAGTAACTCTGACTTATGGAGTTAGCCGTCGCGTCGATTGAAAAACCGGCCCTACATAAACTTGATTTGTTTGGTAACCCTCATGTATTGTGACCTATGCTTCTGTCAAATTATGGAGTAACCCTTGCCTCGCTATCACCTTCACACAGGCATTTCGTCGTGTGAATTTGTTCACCAACGTATGAAGAAAGATATCTGAAAACGGAAAAGATTATTTTTATGAACTATATAATATGCTAATACATACACACAAACAAATTGATAGATGCACGATTAAACTATATGCTTCTACTTTGTAAAGGTGCTGTTACACGGACAACTTTTTGAGAAATTTATTGCTCAACAAGTATCTCCCAACTTTATATGCAATTAATAGAGCAATGTTGTGCAATATACTGCAATTATTTCTACAATATTGCCCCATTTTTATGTATGTTGCTCCATATCGAGCTATATTGCGCAGATCGCTTTCACGTATTGCCGTCTAATCTCCGAGTTTGGAAAATACATGGCAATTTAGTAGTTCTATTTCTGTCGCTTAATATTTCCATCTCTTGTTCTGCTGTGTTTTTGCTATTATCGACGCCCTAGTGATAAGTGTGTTCATATTTTTGATTCTATTAATATGTCTAAATGTCTTCTTCGTGGAGTAATGAAACAATTATTAATTTTATTGAAACAATTCGTTCACGACCTTGTTTGTGGGATAACACCCATATGGAATACAGAAACAGGAATTTTAAAAAAAGACGAGTGGAAAGATATTGCAACAGAATTTGGAGTGACTGTGGAAGAAGCACAAAAAAAAAAATTTAAAATCTGGGAACATATTTCAATAATGAAACAAAATAGAAAGAGAAAAGTAAAAGAGTGGATCTGGAGCATCTCAAGATAGCAACTGGTTTTACAAGTAGTTCAAAATCAGTTTGAGACATTCTGGTAAAATTTTTAAATAAGACATCATCTAAACTTAATTCTCTACACACTGGTGAAATAAGTCTTGCTTAGTTAGATAGAGTCGCATCCAAATGCGTCGGTTTCTATATTTTTTCTTTTTTCTTATTAAATGTATGACAACAAACGCACTTACAGCAGCCAGAACAACATAGTCATCCATACTTTGGAATGTTAACAAGAAAACTGTGGACTGGATTTTTGGAGTATTCCATTTCTTGTGTAAGCACTAATTTCCAAAATGCCGTGTTGCCCGTCAATATATCCGCAATTTAAAAGCTATTTAATTGACTCAATATTGATCCATATATAATCGCCAAGTGTTGCTACTATATGGCTGAATTAAAAAGTAGCCAACAATTGCTGTGAATTGGTCAATTTTAATTGTCCGTGTAACAGCACCTTAACTCCCCTAGTTGCAATACATCGGCCCAGATTCAAATTGATTCCACGCGTTTGATGTTTGCGGTATACCTATACAAGCTGGGGCAATTATTGCCCCAGCTTGTATAGGTATACGCACTATTATAGTGTGTCCGACTTCGATATGTCGAGTTCTATGATAGCTAGAAACTTGATTTAAAAACATAAGTAAACTAGACAAAAAAGTCTATAATCGGAAATTGTTTTCGAATATACAGGGTGAGCCAAGACGATTCTACAGAGTCAACTAACATTCTTTTAAATGGAATGCCATGTATATCAGAAAATTTTTTGAAACCTCTTTGTGGCCTCCTTCCACTCCTGTATTATTCTTGACTCTCCCCCAACCACTTGGATGTAATGATTTTTTTTGTTGAAATTATGCCATTTACACGTGAATATTAAAAAAAATCACTAGAGTCACAATTATCGATTTTAAGAAAAAATATTTATGAGACATCTGTATAATGACACTCAGCCATTTTCACTTCCTAAAAGTATACAGGATGGTCAAAAATAATTTTTAAATTTATTACTATTTTAACTGAATTTTCTCAATTTTTTTAAATGGATGATATTTTTTGGATGATGTGATGTAGAACTGAAAAACGAACATTTTTTGTATGTACATCACTATGGCTATTTGAAACCATTTTCGATTTATTGAACAATAAATGCAAAATTCAGCAATAAAAATTAAAAATATATATATTTTTTTTAATCGAGAGAAGATATTATAAAAAGTGCTCCACATGTTGCCCATTTTGATTGACACACATTTCTATGCATCTTTGGAATGAGGTTTCTATTGTTCATAAAATTGCCGGAGTGATACTTCTAAAAGCATTTATTATCCTTTCCTTAAAATTTTGGATTGTTCTTGGTGTGATGTTTTTATGGGCATCATGTAATACGTTTATTATAATACCTTCTCTTGAACTGTTTGAGAAAAACCCTCATTTTTAATTTTTATTGCTGAATTTTGCAGTTATTATTCAATAAATTGAAAATGGCCACAAATAGCCATAGGAATATACGTACAAAAAAATGTTCGTTTTTCAGTGAAAATTAGACAAGTAATAAAAAGTGTTTATAATTTTTTAAATCAATAATGAATATATTCTCAAAATCAACGATGCATACTTATTGCTCAAATATATACCATTGCATGAAATAAAACTTTATATGGCCCTTTTGCAAAAGCCTTTGTGATGTTTTATGCTTGTTCTTTACAATCTGGAACCTCTTACATTCTTTAACTATTTTTGATACTTTTTTTTAAATAATTTTGTTATTTTTGTACGATTTATAAATCTTGAAAATATTATTATATGGCTATTACAAAGGCGAAGAATGGAAAGATCATTTTAGAAATGTGACTAAAACAGGAAATGATTGTGTTTATCTAACTTGTATGTAGAAATTGTATTCAATCCGGTATTGTCTATGAACACTAAGTAAATAAATCGAATTATTGTCTCATATTATTTGAAATACAGTTACTTGTGTTACCGATATTTCTTTGGGTTGATGAGTACTGAATTGTATATTACAGCCAGTTTATTTTTGGTATAGAAAACCCCTTTACCTTTAGATAAGGTTTATTTCAAACTTATTTGCAAAATAAAAATCATTGGCATCTTTAACAGTAGTACAGGGACCAAAGTCGCTGACATTTTCTATGTTGCAAATAACAAACTTATTTGCAACTCAACTTTATATAGTATCACCATACAATATTTGTATTTCGGTAATAATTAGCAAATATGTTAACCAAACCGTTATATCCTTAATATAATTCTACAATTTGTCAATAGTCTTTTTCACTAAATAATTCCTAAGAATTCTTTGACTTTTTGTATAGGGTTATTAAACTTCACTCCCTACACGTTAAAGATATATTTTCTGAACAAACATAAGATGGATTTCGAGAATACTGATATTTCAGATATTCTCAAGCTCGAAACTCGAAAGGTTCTATCCTACAATTTTCAAGTTTGAGACAAACTAAAATTAATCAATTTGAATTTGATATCTGTAATAGAATTTACAAGGTTGACAAATTGATATTACTTGAAAGGGGTAAGAATCTGATTGATTTTTTAAATTTGAAAACTATAAGCGAGTGGCGCTTATATAATAATATCTAGATTTTTTAATAACATGCAGTGCCTTTTCGAAATTTTGGTATTGTTATAAATTATTATTATTTCTTATCAGACACAAATATAAGAACCATTCCCTCCGACATTTACCAGATACCGCAGCTAAAACTCAAACTTAGGAGAGATAGACAGTGACTAGCCGTGTTCTGACATACAACAATGCTCTAGCCAACTATGCTACCGTCTCGGTAATTAAAAACGTCACTATATATCCATGCCCTAGCAAGAATTCGAATCCGAGATCCCTTGATCTCAAGTCTAACGTATAAGCACTGAGCCACAAAATTTTATGGTTCAACTCGTATAATATTCTCACTAAAATAAATCCAGTCACCTACTATCAATTTTTGTATTAACAATGAAATAGCTTTTATTTCCTACGTGTAAATTTTTGGATTTGGTTTCCGTTATTTTCCTCTTCATTACTCTTTTCTTCAATTCCTTCATTCTCATCTTCCTGTTTTTATACCATTACTATATTTTCTTGTTCTTCATCAATGATCTATGATTCACAATCTTCACTATTTAATTTCTCTGAGGTTGTTCACTCAGATCCAACACTGCTTTCTGATATGTCAACCGTGTCACTTTCACTAAGTCGTCTGTCACATAATCATCACTATCTGAATTATGAGTATTTAATTCTTGTTATATTATTTTTTTCTTCCGCTTTGTCTTCTATAATTTAATTTGCTGGGTTTTGTATTTACTTTTCGTTTCTGTTTCTTTTATATTATCAGGAGAAAGTAAATTTAAATTTACTTTTATTATAATTATAGACAATAAGTGTTTCTCTATCAAGTGTTTATTTTTTCCAACTTATAAATATAATTTATTAGTTCTATTCAGGACTTAGAACAGAAATGTGCATGATTTAAACGGATTACAGGAAATTTGCATTGCATTTAGTTGTATAACTTATTTATTATTAGTTGTTGAAGGAAAACATATATGCTTACGACTATACATGACTAATATTGTTTAATATTTGAGGCGACGGCTACGTGTAAGCGGCCTCTTTTATCGTTTGGCTTGGCCATAATTGTAACATTGATATTATTTAGTTCCACTATAAACGTTTAACTAAACAGTCGTCCTTTTGTCAATTCTCTCACATATTCACACTTTCTTCCATCAAATTGCAACAGGTTATGGGCCCAGTGCCCAGTGTACAAGAAGTGTTGATTATGTGATTGAGGAAGTTCGGTGGGGTTTTCGGGTGTGACTAGTTCGTTTTGTAGTGCATTCAAAGACTTAACGTGTCAAAATGGAAATTGACAAACCGAAAGTTGAAAAACTTCGAGATGCTGGAAATTGGCAACAGTGGCAGTTCGTTGTTAGTACATTGCTGGACAGTGAAGATGCTCTGGGGTCTGCGACGGAACATTTGTGAAACCAGAGAGTACAGAGCCGAACTACGAGAACCAACTTCGAAAATGGACAAAAGCGAGTTATATAATTGAATATAATATATGTATTGTTAGTTAGGACCACCAACAGCTTCCTGTTTTTCGACCTATTAACTTAAACATATAAATATAAGCTTGTTAATTGAGTAATGTTAAGATATTTATTATATACATTTCTATATACTTCCATTAAGTAATCTAAACATGTTTTTAATATAATGAATAGCCAATCTGTTAGAAAGATTATATAAAGGCAAATTGAACCTTATATTTTTGTTCTATTACTTCGAATCCATGTAACTGTGAACGTGCTTAAATAAATGTATTAAGTTCATATATTTGTTTTTTAAAAACAAAGTCCGTTTGGCAACGAGCTTAATTGGCGCAGTCGGGTCGGATAAAGGTGTTCTTTTAACTGCAAAAAGAATTTTGTTTCAACAAACTAAGCCTTTCCAAGAATCAACGTTCCACAACACCTTCACTGGACTTCAAGCAGTAGAACCCAGGAGATCTTCAACTACCAACAAGGTAAGCCAAGTATTTTCCTGTTTATCTTTTCCTAAACTCTTAATCGTAAGAATTAGGTGAAAAAAATTTAGTTTTTAGTTTGAGAATTTTAAATTCCTGCAATAAAAAAAATTACGCAAGTGAATAATTCAATGGTGAAATCATTCATAGTGCAATTAATTTTTGTGAACTTTAATTAAAGATAATAAAGAAAGAAAATTAGAAGAAAAATTTAGTTTTTAGCGAATTTTAATTTCCTGCGATTTTAAAAATTAAGCAAGTGAATAATTCGATCACGAAATAATTCATAGTGCAATAATATTTACTTTTTGTATATTTTAGAGATCAAACTTAAAATAAATAAATTTTATATAATTATTAAATCGATATACTGTATAAAAAAATTTATAACGAAAAACTATTAAGTTATTTTCTACTTGGTATAAATTTAATATTATTAAACTGATATACGAAGTGTTTTAAAATAACTGTATTATACTAAATAAAATAAAAATATATATATACACAATAATAATACGTTATTTGTACGTATTTTACAATAAATAAAATTAATTTATGCCGATATTTGATGATATAGAAGAGATAAGTGACAATTTAAATCAAATATCACTTAGTAATAGTAATCAGTTAGAAAAATCAGAATCCAAAATGCCAGAAGTAAATTTTGTTCTGCTTAAAGCTTTTGCAGACACAATCCCAGTCTATGACGGACGAACAGATTTATTAGAATTTTTTATTAATTCAGCAGATCAATTTCATAACTTATACACATCCAATGATATTATTTTAAACCATTATATATTACAAGTAATAAAATCTAAGCTGACTGGTAGAGCTCAGATATTAATCGGTGCTAGACTAGAATTAAATAATTGGCAAAGTGTCAAAACATCTTTGAGATTAAATTTTGGAGATCCTAGAGATTTTGGTTGTTTAGGAGCCGAAATGGCAGCAATGAGACCATTTTCAAAAGAATCTTTTTCAAATTTCGGAAAACGCATACAAGATATTCGTAGTCAAATCTGTTTTAAATTAAATTCTGACACTACCTTAACTTCTGAAGATAAAATAGTACGTCTACAAATGTATGACGATTCTGCTTTTAAAACTTTTATTAAACATTTAACCGAACGATTGAGAGATCGTATTTTAAATCGCAACGCGAATTCTTTAGAAGACGCACTTAGAATAGTTCGCGAAGATGAAAATTTAAGACATGAACTTGGACTACTCAACACAACACAAAGAGAGTCAATGCCAAATATTAGACAAAATCTCAACAATATGCCTCTGAATCATAAAATTAATCACCACTCGAATGCATATAATTCGACACCACGATTTAAACCACCTAATACAAATGTACAATACTTATCACCTAGACCTCCATCACAATTTCCAGCTGATTTACAAAATAATCAAAAACCGTTTTTCCAACATAAAAATAACGTGAGACAATCATTTCCCAGCAATCAACAAGTTTTTGGCAAACCACAAAACGTGTGGAAACCAAACAATACTATGCCTTTACAACAACCTACCCCGATGTCAACCACATCCAGGGCAACTACAACACAAAGACATAATCAAACAATGCCTTTCAGGCAACCAAATTATTTCCAATCGCGAAATTTTCAAAACGAAGAACTACACGTTCACGAATACGATGAACACCCTAACGAGTCCGATACATTTTCAGAGAATAATTTAAGTTACCAAAACGAACAAGAATATTACAATGAAAATAACGAAATTTACCGCATTAATGACGAACAGTCACAAAATTTTCAAAACAGTACTTCTCCCATAGAAGAAACTTAGTAGAATTAAATTCAGCAGTTTTAAATGATTTACCGTATGTTCAAATAGAAAAACCTCCTGCTAAACTTCTAATTGACACCGGTTCACATATATCAATTCTAAGACCATCTATAGCTGAAAAATATTTTCCTGAAACTATATTTAGACATCCATCAAAACTAAAGACAGCATTAGGTGAAAAAGAAATAAATTTTAAAGCTAAAATTCCCGCATTTTCTGAATTTCAATCGAAACATTCAATAGAATTTTTATTATTTGACTTTCACGATTTTTTTCGATGGCATATTAGGTCTAAACGAATTAAGAAAAATGAATTTGTCAATAGATTTTAATAATCAAATATTATTTAATAACCACCAACAAATTTCATTTCTGTATCGTCAACCAAACGACACTGATTTTACATTCGAAATCCAAGCGAATGAAACACTGATAAAAAAATTTCCAGTTTCTATACAATACGGAGAAATATTAATCCCCGAGATGTACTCGATTAGCGGATTATATATACCAGAAACTATCACATACGCCGATGATAATTTCGCCTATTTTGAAATTTATAACCCAACTAACCAGACTATTTTAGAAACATTAAAAAGCCCTATTAACGCGTATTTAATTAACGATGAGTACGAATTACATAATTTCCAAATTGATACGTATGAAAGTCCCATAGCTAATAATATGAATAATAATATAATTTCGAAATTACGTACATCACACATGACACCGGAAGAACTAAAAGCTATAACTAATTTATGCAATCAATTTAATGATATATTTCATGTCGACGAAACAAAACTGACATTTACAAATCAAGTAAAACACGAAATTAAAACAACCGACGAAGTACCCATACACACAAAATCATACAGATTTCCGCACTGCCATAAAGAAGAAGTGCAAAAACAAATTAATAAAATGCTTGAAGACGGTATTATAAGACCTTCAAGTTCGCCTTGGTCAAGCCCTATTTGGATCGTTCCAAAGAAACTTGACGCAAGTGGTAAAAGAAAGTGGCGTATCGTAGTAGATTACCGTAAAGTAAATGAAAAAACGATAGATGACAGATACCCGATCCCAAACATTGACGATATCTTAGATAAATTAGGTAGATGTAATTATTTTACTACACTAGACTTAGCATCCGGATTTCATCAGATTGAAATGGACACAAAGTCCATAGAAAAAACCGCGTTTAGCGTAGAACATGGTCATTTTGAATATCTCAGAATGCCCTTTGGCTTAAAGAATGCACCTGCAACTTTTCAAAGAGCAATGGACAATGTCCTGAGAGAATTACAAAACAAAATTTGTCTAGTTTACATGGACGATATTATTATATTTTCTACTTCCCTTCAGGAACATATTAATAATTTAAAACAAGTTTTTACAAAATTACGAGAACATAGACTCAAAATTCAAATGGACAAATCAGAATTTTTACGTAAAGACGTAGAGTTTCTTGGTCATGTAATAACACCCGAAGGTATAAGACCAAACCCTAGAAAAATAGAAGCAATTTCGAAATATCCCATTCCTAGAACGGCAAAAGAAATTAGATCTTTCTTAGGACTTTTAGGTTACTATAGGCGATTTATTAAAGACTTCGCGAAATTAACAAAACCTTTTACACAATGTTTGAAAAAAGATGAAAAAATAATACACAGCCCATCATTTGTAGAAGCTTTTGAAAAATGTAAAAATGTGTTAACCAACGATCCTGTTTTACAATACCCAGATTTTTCCAAACCTTTTATATTAACAACAGACGCATCGAATGTGTCAATTGGATCAGTACTTAGCCAAGGCCCTATTGGCAAAGATAAACCAATAGCTTACGGTTCGCGTACTCTAAACCCAGCAGAATTAAACTATTCCACCATAGAGAAAGAACTATTAAGTATAGTCCATTTTACGAAAACCTACAGACCGTACTTATTCGGACGTAAATTCACAATTGTAACTGACCATAAACCCCTCCAATGGTTGTTTAACTTAAAGGAGCCCAATTCGCGACTTGTCAGATGGCGGTTAAAATTAGAGGAATACGACTATACTATAGTGTATAAAAAAGGTAAAAATAACACAAACGCCGACGCACAATCACGAGTCGAAATCAACGCAGTAGAAACGGCATCAATAATAGGCAATACGGATGACCATGACGCAGACAAAATACTACACGACTTTACTGACAACGTAAATGATGAAATGATTAACGACTTGCTAAAACCAGCTAACACACCTTTAACCCCAGATCTCGAATCATTACAACAACTAGAAGACAGCCTATCCACTTTAACAAACACTGGCCCCTTGACCAGGTCAAAGACAAAAGCATTCATAATAAGCGACATACAACTAAAACCTCCCGTAGACAATACGGATACGCAAACCCAACACACATCATTAGAAAACCCAATACTAACCATACCTATTTCTGAAAAATGCTTAAATTCCTTTAAGAATCAAATTATATTCGACGTTAGCAAAGACAGTGCCGGACCCTCAGTCCAAAGACACCCTGTATTTGACAAATATAGAATAACAGCAGTTTTACCCTCTTGTCAATTTAAAACACATTTAATTCACTTTATTAAATCTTTTCTAAAACCTAAAAACACCTACGGAATACTTTTCAAGAATTTAAATACAATACCTGATTTTTGTAAAATTATCAAAGAAACATTCACACAAAATTCCTATAAATTAATCCAATCCAATCAATTTTTATTAGACATAATAAATAAAGACGAACAACAAGAAAAAATTAAATACCACCACGAAACGAAAACTACCCACAAAGGCATCAATGAAACTAAATTATCTTTACAAAAACACTATTATTGGCCAAATTTAATTGATGATGTAACTACCTACATTAATACTTGCAAACCATGTCAAGAAGGACATTATGAACGTAGACCCAACAAAATAAAATTACACCTACACCTATTGGCGATTTACCACTAGAACACATATATATGGACACTTTTCAAATAGAAAAACAAAGATTTCTCACAATTATTGATAGCTTTTCTCGCTACGCACAGGCATATATTACAAATATTAATGCACCTGAAATTTTAGACTCATTCATATCCTTCATATCACATGTGGGTATACCTCACAAAATAACAGTAGATAACAGTCATGAGTTTAAAAATGACGCATTTATTGAATTTTGCAACAAACACAAAATTCAGTTACATTTCACTACACCCGCAAACCATACAGGTAACTCCCCAGTCGAGAGACTACACAGTACTCTCTGTGACAGTATAAGAACGCTACGTATTGAAGGTAACAAATCTCCTATTACGCAACTAATGAAATTAAGTATTTTAGGCTATAACAATGCAATTCATTCTGTTACCAGAATGACACCGTTTCAAATTATGTTCGGAAGAATATCCAAAGATCCATTTGACATTACGACAAAAGACATCGTAACAAATTATGTAGACAAACATTTAAAAATTATTCAGACAATTAATGACACCGTGAACCAGAGAAATAAAGACGCGAAAACGAAAACCCTCGAAAAAATTAACGAGAAACGTCACGATTCCCCTTTTTACGATATAGTAAAACCAGTATATCTGCAAACCGAGAATCGAAATAAAGCTAGCCCTAAAAATAAACAAATTATTATAAAAGAGGATAAGGGAAACAGAGTTATTACTAACCATAGCAAATATCATAAAAATAAATTAAAACCACCTAGAATAACGAAACCCCTTGTTGTTTCAGATGATTCTGACTAAAATTACCAAGTGGCTGACGTCCCTGTTAATACTTGCGACATATGGACAGACGGACACTACTTTTACAAAAAATACAAAACCCTATACTACCACTATCTCTAGGCAAAGCACAAATAACTACACATAAGCATACATTCGTAAAATATGTCGACATTTCAAAATTTAATGAACCAGTAAGAAACGTAATATCAAATATTAATTTAATTCGAGAACAGTATGAAACTATATTTCCAGATCTGATGTACCAAGTAATAGATTACGAACATTTAGTTAACAACTCGCTAAAGGCAATATTAAACAAAATAGATAATCTGAAACCACGTAGATTTAAAAGAGGATTAATTAATCTTGTAGGTAAAGGTTCTAAATGGCTTTTTGGCACCTTGGACGCTGATGATGGCGAAAAATATAGTAGAGCAATAAGTATTTTAAACAAAAATCAACAAATAATACAACATGATTTAAGAAACCAGATATCAGTCACAAAACACTTCGTATCGGAAGTTAATAATTTAATAAATAAAACAATAAACAATCAACAATATATAACAAAACAAGTTACTAATATTTCAAAAGTAACCGACAAATTAAAACGAACTTTTAAGATTTTAGAAAGTTTAAATATTCTCAATGCAAATTGCAGAGACATCCTGCATGTTCTAGATATATTAGAGAACTCAATATTATTTGCTAAATTACACACTTTACACAGTTCAATTTTATCTATAAAAGAATTTGAATTAATAATTAAAGAAATAAGACAAATTTATGGCAAGGAATCCATACCACACTTCAACAATGTGCAATCTTATTATTCACTTTGCAGTGTTGAATTCTACCAAAAAAGGTAATAAATTAATGTTTGGAATACATGTACCAATATTATACATTAAATCTTACGATTATTTCCGATTAATTCCCATCCCACTTAATTCCCAAATTTTAATACCAAGAAAAACTTACATTATCCTAAATAATACTTGGCACCATTATGAGGACCAACAATGTACTCAAATAGAAGACACCTGTATTTATTATGTTGTAAATCCGACTACTTCAATGGACTGTTTGCCTAAAGTTCTAACAGGCAAGCATAACAATACCTGTTCTACCAAACATGTCACCATAACGGACAATATTATCGAGCCAGTCAACGACAATCATATCATCGTAGTTCCAAACACAAAAATAATAATTAGGCAAAAATGCCAAACAAATGGATTACACGAGACGACATCACCTGAAGTAATCAGCATCCAACCGGGCTGTTGCCTTATAATTAACGAAGACACCTTCTGTGCTACCCACTCCGAAAAAGAACAACCCTACGAACTCCCATTAATTCAACTGGACATTAGTGCATCGAAAAAAAGGACAATTAAGTTACCTCACGATGTATCTTTAACAAAGCTACAGGACATTAAGAAAAATAGTGATTTTCTAAAAGTGCACGACCTATTACAAATGAACTTGCGAACAAATAAACATTCATTCCTCATTTATGTAATTCTTTGCATTATAATTGTTATAATTTTAATATGTATTTATAAATTTTATATTTTTCCTAATAAAATGATTTTATATAATGTATTTAAAAAGAGAAGCTCACAAAAGCAGAACGGACTTAAGGAAACAGAACTGCAAAATGTAACCTCAGAAAACAAAAAGTCCCTTTTGTTTTCCTCTTAAGGATGGAGGAGTTATATAATTGAATATAATATATGTATTGTTAGTTAGGACCACCAACAGCTTCCTGTTTTTCGACCTATTAACTTAAACATATAAATATAAGCTTGTTAATTGAGTAATGTTAAGATATTTATTATATACATTTCTATATACTTCCATTAAGTAATCTAAACATGTTTTTAATATAATGAATAGCCAATCTGTTAGAAAGATTATATAAAGGCAAATTGAACCTTATATTTTTGTTCTATTACTTCGAATCCATGTAACTGTGAACGTGCTTAAATAAATGTATTAAGTTCATATATTTGTTTTTTAAAAACAAAGTCCGTTTGGCAACGAGCTTAATTAGCGGATCGTATTTCACGGAAAATCATTGTCACAACGGTGGAAGAAAAACCATTACAACTGTTAATGAATTGCGAAAATGCGCGAGAAATGTGGAAAAAGCTACACAGTGTATATGACTTGAAGTCTGATGAGAGTCTGGGACCAGTTCAAAAACAGTTTTTTGAATTTAAGTGGGACTCTTCGTTGAATGTAGCAGCGCATATTGCAAAATTGGAACAGATGACAAACAAAATGAAGAAACTTGGTGGTGCAATACTAGATTCGATGCTAATGTCAAGAATTTTGTCGATTCTACCTCCGAAATACAACTATTTTCATAGTGCATGGGATTCTACGGATTCATCAAAGCGTAACATAGAGACATTGACAACACGTTTAATGACTGAGGAGTTACGGCTTCGAAAGAACAAATCTGATGTTGAAGAAATGACAACAGCATTAGTGTCAAAAGCAAAGTTTGAAAACAAGAATTTCCAGAACAAGAAAATGTCAAAAAGAGGTAAAGAGTGTTTTACGTGCGGTAAAACGGGACATTTTCGCAAAGACTGTCCGGGTTGTACATCGTGCAAAAAGACATTTACAAAAGAATTGTCCGAACAATGTGAGCGCGCAAGTACAGACTGATGACGGTGAAAAACAAGTGTTTGTTGGACTTAACAGTGAAATTGAAAAATCCGATTTTTGGTTAATTGATTCAGGTGCGACAAACCATATTACAAACCGTAGAGAATGGTTTTGTGAATTTGAAAACTTTTCGGAACCCAAAATGATACGTGTCGGGAACGGAGAATCAATTGCTGCATACGGAAGTGGAAAAATAAACGTGGAAACATATGCGAACGGAATATGGTTACCAGGAACACTTTATGATATTTTGTACGCACCAAAAATGGCTCGTAACTTATTTTCAGTGAAAATTGCAGCTAAGAAAGGTGTTGTTTTTATTGTTAAAAACAATGGAAAAAACTGCATGTCTTTACGGAACAATAATGTGGTCGCAGTGGGTGTCGAGGCCGACAATCTCTATCGTATCGTGTTAAGTGTTATTATTTCGTCTGATAAGTCCGCCGCGGATGTTTATATTTCTACGAAATCGAGCAGTAATGAACTTAATTTATGGCACGAAAGACTGGGACACCAAAATAATAAACATGTACAAGTGTTTATGAAACGATTTGGAATTGAACTGACCTATGACAACGAGATTTGTGATGGGTGTGCTTATGGCAAGAATCACAGGCAGAGTTTCAGGGATCGAAAAGAAGAACGCGCAACTAAAGTTCGAGAACTAATTCATACTGACGTTTGTGGGCCCATGGATGTTGAATCATTAGGTAGAAAACGTTACTATATGTTGTTAAAGGATGATTATAGTAAATATCGTATTGTTTATTTCATTCAGGAAAAATACGAGGTGTATGAAAAATTACAAATATTAAAATAAATAAAATAAAAATCAATTCAACGAGCAAGTAAAGAGAATCCTAAATCGAACAGGACCTACAAGAAAACCTGGTAAAACACCAATAGAATTATGGAGTGGAAAAATGCTCAGAATTGATCATTTCAGAGTATTCGGCACAGAATGTTTTGCTCATATTCCTAAGGTGAAAAGACGAAAACTGGATAAGAAGTCTTACAAACGTTATTTTGTTGGATATTCAGAGAAAGTAAAAGGTTACCGTGTGTGGGTACCTGAGTTACATGACGTAATTGTGAGTTGTGATGTCATCTTTAAGAAGGAAGTGTTATCGCCAACTCAGACTCAACTCGAAAGTAGTAAAAAAGATGCTGAAGAAGTGGTTTAACATAAGAATGTTGAAAAATCAGAAATTACTGATGAAAATTCTCACAAGGATGATTTGACCAATAAGAGACAGCTGAGAGACAGGACCAAAATAAAGCAACCAGACTTTTATGGAGTGCCTGTTGCTTTCGTGGCCGATGAACCTGAAAATTTTAAAGAGGCAGTGTCTTCACGACATTCTGGACAATGGATGGAAGCAATGAACGAAGAAATGAGCTCTCTATTAGAAAATAATACCTGGATTTTGGTTGACAGACCACAGAAAACAATCTTTAGTAATCGCTGGGTGTATCGTGTAAAATTCAAAGAAAAAAGCAATAATTGATCGATACAAAGCACGATTAGTAATTAAGGGAACAGCAGATTTCGGGTTACTTTACCATACAAGTGAACCATTGGAAGTGTTTTGTGATGCCGACTTTGCAGGTGATGCGAATACACGCAAATCAACTACAGGTGTAATCAGTAAGTTAGGCGGAGCTGCAGTATCCTGGCAGAGCAAGAAACAACAGTGTGTTGCATTATCCACCACTGAAGCGGAGTACATAAGTGCAGCGAGTGCAGCAAAAGATCTTGTGTGGTTAGTGCGAATTCTAAAAGAAATTGGTGCGAGTGTTTTTCAATGCGACAAGGTGTTCTTGTGCATCGATAATCAAAGTGCGCTAAGGCTAATTGAAAATCCAGAGTTTCACAGCCGCACCAAACACATAGACATAAGATTTCATTTTATACGAGATTTGTATGATAAAAATGAATTTGATACTATGTATGTTTCAAGCGAAAATCAAATCGCTGATATTATGACTAAGCCGTTGGTTAAACCAAGATTTGAAATGTTAAGAAATAAAGTTGGTTTAATCAACAATATTATGAAATAATTTGTGTATTTTTATTCATAGTTATGGCAGTCATAAGCATAAAGTTTTAGGGAGAGTGTTGAAGGAAAACATATATGCTTACGACTATACATGACTAATATTGTTTAATATTTGAGGCGACAGCCACGTGTAAGCGGCCTCTTTTATCGTTTGGCTTGGCCATAATTATTGTAACATTGATATTATTTAGTTCTACTATAAACGTTTAACTAAACAGTCGTCCTTTTGTCAATTCTCTCACATATTCACACTTTCTTCCATCAAATTGCAACATTAGTCATAAAATTATAAACCATTTGTATGTTCAGAAAGGATATAGTAAACTTTTCTTAAGAATACAACATTTTGATATGGGCTTTCGTTTCGGAGATAATACGAAGAAAATGCAAAAATTGTCGAAATTGATTTAAACTTAGCATTTCAAACTGAGATATTGCCGATTTAAGTTTCGTTCTTTTCATAAGTTTCAATGTGGGCTGTTTACGATCTTGAGGATTTATTTTTAATGGGAGGTAAAATTTGGTCAAAGAAGTCAATTGCTAAAAATTTACCTTGGACAAAGTTCCTTAGAAATGGCAGAAAAAATATTTTAAAAAATACACACAATTGTTAGAGTACCGCTGATGTATTGAATTTAGTTCAGTCGTGTGCGAACCTTATAGCAGAGTTGGATGTTGATATGGTATCCATCTCTCTTGCAGCAGTTGTCGACATGTCCGCACTTTTTTTTTAAAAAGGTCAGTTATTATTTTCTTATTTTTAAAGTGTCCTTTATGCACTATACGGTTTATTATATCAAGTACTTATATCTCAAAAAATACTTCCCAACATCTTAATAATATTTGAAAATTACTAAAAGTATTGCTCTACAAAATCTTTTCTGAAAAATGTATTTACAAATCACTTTTTGCCACTATATCAATATGCTTAACTCGTTTTTAAAATTTAGTGCTTCCTTGCACACGAAAATTTTTGACGGCCTTGGAATTTTGAAACATTATTACATATGTGGCCGCCCAAAACCGCATCATCAGTCGCCTTTACATAAGCATTTTTTTTATATAAAATTCAGCTTGTAACAACGAAATCCCCACAGAACCTACTTTCATGCATACATCGCCGAGCAGTCGAGCACTTTACTATATTAACTTTGTCAATATTTTTTCGCAAAAGATACCAAGAAAATAAAATACCACACAATACTGTAAAATATGATCAAAGATATACTTATTCGAAGTTAAAGAAATAGTAGGGAAAACCGGTCATTTCAAATATTTGGTGGTCATTTTTGAATGCGACAGGTCACATTTGGTCACTTTTGATAACCTTCAGTTTTATAAAAAAATGTTTTATACAAAATAATGTCACCTTTAATTCTACACAAAAAAGCTCATTACGTATTTTCATGTAGGACCTACCAACAAACCGATATATAGACTAGACTCATGAGTAGAGTTGGCAAAAATATGCCGCAGGACATAGGCGTACGCACCATAATAAGTGTAAGAAAAGAAATTAACTAGTAATAAAAGCATAAACTGTTACAATTTATAACAACGTATGCACAACTTACCCTCTTAATTAGCTTGGTTATCACAAACTGGAAAAGATGTGTAAAAACTTTGCAGCGTTATGTATGTTTCTATGGTTGTCTCCGAGAGTAATGTTCGACATGGTGAAAAAATATTTTGAGAACGACCGTTCGACATCTATTGATGTAATACAAGCATACTTAAAACAGTCTTTGAACTCACTTAACGGATCTGCAGATGCACAATCAGTACCATCACAAATTTGTCTTAATCTGGTAAAACCGATGTCCTGCTTTAACACACGTGCGAACTTTTCTCCACCGGGCTCATTTTTTACATCAGCTATAGACTGTAGCAATCCACTATTTGCAGTGACTCTGCTAACGACAACGCACTGTTTTGTAAGTTTTGTATGGCGTCATGTAATCCCCTATAGTTCTTGTGAATAGTTTTTAAAGCTGCTTTAACAGAAACATCTTCGAATTTTGTGTGGCTTTCCTTAATAGCTGCAGCCTCGTCTGGATTGAATTGTAGTATCACAGTTTTTATTTGTTGTAAAATATTCAGCATAATAAAATGCTGCCTTCAACCATATTCCCCAGCATGTAAGAAACGACTGAGGTGTTTCGGGAATACCGGGACACTTGCTATGAAACACTTTTTAAGTACTTGCTATTAATGCATCTACCTCTCGAAAATCTTGTCGAATAGTTTCTACCACAAGGTGTAAAGCATGCACTTTACACGTAACATGTACTAACCTATAACAGGTTCTTGAAGAGAACAGCCTACTAAACGCATTGTTGCAGCATCATCGGTCACGAACATAAACACATGACTTTTTGACAGGTCAAATTTTTTTAACGTCTCCAGCACCACCCGCGTAATTGTTTGGCCAGTATACTCAGTTAGTGTTTTGCTAGCTAGTAACAGTGGAGATGTTGGTTTAAGAGGGTCCAGTACACGTACTATAACATTTACAACAGATTTCATTTTACAATCTGTCGTCTCGTCAACACATGACCACAGCCATGTATTTTTTAGTACACATTTGATCTTATTTACAATATCTTCGCTTACAGTTGGTACATACTTACACAACGCTGTGCGACTTGGTAACGTCACCTTGGTATTGTATTTATTCCAGAACTCCTGAAATGGTTGTTTATCGAGTATGTGCAGCGAAACTTCACAGCCAATCAGCATTAAGAGTAAATCGAACATAAACTGTGTTGTCGAAGGCACGCCATTTTTTTTTAGTTTTATGTTGCACAGAATTTACGTGACGTTTACAATCACGTTTGTCCCAGCACATCAAGTCAGTCTCGCACACCTTACAAATTATTACAGCACCATTGTGGAATAAATCCGGGAATTCACTGATAAATGTATTCACTTTGTCAGCGTATGGCCGTTTTTTAACCTTAGGCAGGTCTGACATACTTTATTATTAAATTAATATCAAGAATAAAATACAAAAAAAAAATTATTAACAATACAGCGGAGAGAAATAAATTACGTAATTGACACCTCGACGCATAACAGTAGACTAAAATAGGAAACAAGTCTTACGTACTTGGGTATTTCACTACCTGGCACCGCCCATGATTGGCGGATCAAAATGCCAACTCTACTCATGAGTCTAGTTCATGTGTGGTTTGTTTGTTCTGTGTTATTGTTTCTCTTAATGTATATGTATTTCAATTTTAATTAGTTAATTACATATGTATGTAGGTCTTTGTTTCTTATTTAAAACTAAGATGACATTTCCAAATGAACATAATGCCACAGAGGCCGTGCCAGCAGCTTATAAATTATTTTTATTGAAACTGAATACACACATCTGTAACCGTAAGCATATCGACGGCAATACGTAACCTTGTGATGCTGTTAAATAATAGCCAGTCCCAGTGCTCAGATTGATGCAATATTTTGATGTGAAAGTCCTACTTCTCGACCACGGCAATTACACAGTAGGTCTATTATCTTACGTTCTGAGTGGAATGTGGTAGGGACTACTGACTCACAAACGTCATTTGCTAAAATATTTCAATAAACCATGAAAAGTATAATATTATGTTGCCGACTGTGAATGTCATGTGTGACTGAGTGTTGTTGTGGCGTTGAAGTGCTAAAGTTTTGTTATTTTGTCGAGGTAAGACTCGAAGGTCACAGTTATAAATAACGATTTCATGTTATTGTTTATTATTTTTTGTGGATTTACCGTCAAACATTAAAAACGTGCCGATTATTTCAATGCTTTATAGATTAATAAAATTTATACATTCGTTCCAAAAATTGCTTTACCGTGTTTTGGTTATGTTAAATCAAAATCACTATAATAATTCATGCTGTGTAAACAAACATACAAACATAATTTCTCATCGCTTAGTTTAATTTTATACCTATTATAATCTTGTATATTGTATATTCATATTATATAAACTCACTACTGATACTTACTGTTTTCATATTGACTTGTAAATAGAAGAAGCTTCTGTTGTTACTAATTAATTACTTTATTATTATATCTATCTACCAAATCAACATTAGTCCAGTTTTAAAATATGACTTTGGCATTATCACTTGTATAATGTGACATGTGACAGATGTTATACTTAAATTTAGAAGTGGGGAAAACACGTGCAGACAATGTTTTCCTCATTTTTAAAACCAGTATTTTTTTATATCCTCAAAAATCTGTGTAGCCACCCAATCTGTTTTATCTTATCTAATCTTAGAAACAAACATGTTTATAAAAACAATTCCTAGTTAACTAAGCTTCAAACGAACATACATATGTATTTTTAAAAATGAACGTTTTGAATAAAAATAACGAGGAGTTCTGAAGCAAGGACACCCTGAAAAAGTGTCCATCGTACAGTAACTGTTGTAGGCTATTGGAACAGAATTATTAGAAGTGATATTAATAATTAAATACTAATTACTTACCATCTTACACTACTATCCATAATTAAACTAAAGGTGGATTTATGCAGACACATTTAACATTTATCATTTAAGATTTAACATTTAGCATTTAAATGGGAGATTTAAGAATGCCAATACGCATTTATGCACAATTTATTTATCACATCATTTAAAAAACATCCAATCAAATTTAAGGTTTCTGATCCTGCCTAGATGATGACAACCAATAAATAATTTGGTTTAGGGATTTGTAACCAAACCTCACATGTTTAGGAATGCGCAGTACAATTTTCATTTAACATTTAATCTAAAAGTTAAAAGTTGGCCAACTCTTAAATGTAAAATGTAAAATGCTAAATGATAAATGTGGTGCATAAATTGGTTCATTACGTTATGACACTTTAACTCATAAATGCTAAATGTTAAATCTTAAATGATAAATGATAAATGTGTCTGCATAAATCTATCTTAAACTAAACTAAATGTGATGTTAATTGTGCTTCGTTCTAAAATAATCAGAACTCAAATAGACAGTCAACTTACCCCCCCCCCTCCACTAAATAAGGGTTGTACTTGGGAGGCTACTCAGGCAGGATGAGCAGATTGGCGTTAGCCCCCCTATCTCCACCATTCGTATTGAATTTTTGAAATAGCCCACAGCAAGCACAGTCTGGCGCAACCATTTTTAGAGGTACCACATCTACAAGGAAGGTCATATAAAGGAACTAGGTGTGGAAATTGTCTTCCTAAATTTTAAACAAATAGGACGTGATTGGGGTGCTGAGAAGAAACTGTTAACTCTTTATATGACCACCCTTGTAAATATGCTAGGTTTGGGAGTGATTGTGCTAAACTGTAGGCTATTTGTGCTAGAGTTTCCAAAACGTAATGTGAAATGGGGAAGGGGCTAGCGTCAATCTGACGCTCCAAATACAACCCTCATTTATTTATCACGTAAGGGTGTATGAGACGTAAAACTAATTTTCTTAGGCTGTGCTCGATTAAAATTTGTGTGCCAGGAAAACTGGAGTGAAAAAGTAACTGGCGGGGCAAGTTGACTGATCTATAAAATTAGTAAGAATTTGATGTAATGTATTTACACGTGGAAAGATCAAATCACTTGGTACATACATAACTCATGAATTAGTGATAAAATACACCGTAAAATATGAAAAAAAAAACAGTTGTAAAGATTTCTTAAATGTTGACTTGTGGTTGATGAAATAATCGTTACTCACTTTTTGACTATTTTTTTAAGGTACATCTATATAGAATACATTTATTATTATTACAAATTATATTATACTCGTATATTCATATACTTTTGGGGATAATGGTAAACTAAACAATAATAAAAAGAAAAAAAATTAAAAAACTGATAAGAACAATAAACAGTATCTATGAGGCAAATTTTAATACTTAATAAAAAAAACATTGCATGTTGACATATGACAAAAAAATATATCAGTGGTTCTTTAGTATTTATCGATATTAATCAATATGATTACAAAAAATATGATAATTAATTATTTTTTGGATTTTAATAACGATAAAGAACCAAAAGTAAATTCAATCTATAAATTGAATATAGTAATAAATTCCCTTTTCTGGATGTATTAGTGATCAGAACATATAATAAAAATTTGGAAGTAAGTGTGTGTATTTCTAGAAAAAAATAATAAAATAATTATTGGGTATTACAAAAGCATTCCCTCTAATTTAACAGGATAATAATAATAAATACTTATAATAGTTTTTTATATTTTATATTGACATTCTTATCTGAATGTGCTAGTGTAAAAGTTATATTATAAATCAAAAACAACACTCCCAATACATTTATAAATAATTTGTTCGCGGTTCGGCCTCCTGATTAATTCAGGAAGAATGAAAGTAGATATATATCGGACTACCGGTTTTCGTTTTTTAAATTGTAAGTGGAGAAAATTATTTCTTATGTGTAAAAATGTTCCTTTTTGGTGAGTTAATATTTTTTAATCTCAATATTTTTCTGCTTCCAATAGTTCCAATACTAAGAACACTGTTATTTAATTCAATGTAGTTCTTGCTGATTAGTTGTTTTAATAGTTTCTATCATAAAATGTATTTAAAATGTTTTTGATTTACAATATACCTAAAACTTTTATTATACTTCCTGGTCCGTTCCTAATAGAACACCCTGTAGTAGCTCCTAAAGTGTTAACAGCGCACTTAGTTGAAAGAAAAGAATAGCTGATCCAAGCTATCTGCCCATTGCCTAATACACCGCACCCTTTCATTACGCTTTTAAGTGTGTTCGGCGCTAGTTGTGTTGCTGAGAGTGAAAATGGTGAAAAGACAAATAAGTGATAGGCTAGAAAGAATTAAAAAGAAGATGAAAAAGTTAGAAGACGTTTCATCACCTCCTTCAAGTAAGTAAAAATCATGAAATGAGTACTAATTCAAAAATAAAATAAAAAATAAGCCGTCGCGCATGCATATAAGGCGACTTAGTCGTAGCCAGCAAAACATATTATTCCAACACAATATGTGTTGACGATATGCATCTACAGGGTGATTTACTCATCTTCCAAGTAAAAAATTATTTTGATATTACTGCCTAGAATACTTTTATAATATAATTGTTATTCCATCACTCTCTGAGTGATGAAGAGATGCATATAGTGGGAGATTTACTCATCTCCCACGAAGAAAGTGGTTAAATTACAAAAATAGGATAAAGAATTATTTTTATAATTTCTAAAAAATCATTAAACCATATTAAACCACTATACAGGAGATTTATTCATCTCCACAATAAAAATGTATTCATTATGTTTTCAATAAATTGACTAGATAGTTACCTATATAGGAGATTAACTCATCTACAGAATAAAAAACGAAGAGTTGCATATAGTGGGAGATTTACTCATCTCCCATGAAGAAAGTGGTTAAATTATAAAAAATAGGATAAAAGATTATTTTTATAATTTCTAAAAAAATCATTAAACCATATTAAACCACTATACAGGAGATTTACTCATCTCCACAATAAAAATGTATTCATTATGTTTTCAATAAATTGACTAGATAGTTACCTATATAGGAGATTAACTCATCTCCAGAATAAAAAACGAAGAGTTGCATATAGTGGGAGATTTACTCATCTTCCACGAAGAAAGTGGTTAAATTACAAAAATAGGATAAAAAATTATTTTTATAATTTCTAAAAAGTCATTAAACCATATTAAACCACTATACAGGAGATTTACTCATCTCCACAATAAAAATGTATTCATTATGTTTTCAATAAATTGACTAGATAGTTACCTATATAGGAGATTAACTCATCTCCAGAATAAAAAACGAAGAGTTGCATATAGTGGGAGATTTACTCATCTTCCACGAAGAAAGTGGTTAAATTACAAAAATAGGATAAAAAATTATTTTTATAATTTCTAAAAAGTCATTAAACCATATTAAACCACTATACAGGAGATTTACTCATCTCCACAATAAAAATGTATTCATTATGTTTTCAATAAATTGACTAGATAGTTACCTATATAGGAGATTAACTCATCTCCAGAATAAAAAACGAAGAGTTGCATATAGTGGGATATTTACTCATCTTCCACGAAGAAAGTGGTTAAATTACAAAAATAGGATAAAAAATTATTTTTATAATTTCTAAAAAGTCATTAAACCATATTAAACCACTATACAGGAGATTTACTCATCTCCACAATAAAAATGTATTCATTATGTTTTCAATAAATTGACTAGATAGTTACCTATATAGGAGATTAACTCATCTCAAGAAGAAAAAACTTAAGCAATTCAATATACATTTTTTAACGATATGTATGTGTAAGGCTTTATTGATAGCCCGTAAAAATAACAGTTATCCGACACTCTTTTTGGGTGTTGAATATATATGCCTTGTTCCTTGTATTAAAACTATGCTTGGCTCGGTGAAAAACGCTGATAAGCTCCGACAGTTCCTTAGTTATTGTTTTCTAAAATAAACATATCGTACTTCAATCGCTTTCAGACAAGTTCGTTCGAATTCAAACAAAACAAATAAAAAATGTACATTGTAAATAGACAATTGTATACTGGGTGGTTTACTCATCATCCAACGTGTGACTATATTATGTTTAAGTCCAAGACTCAAATTTTGTTAATAAATATTACATAACAAATTAATCGATTATAGACTGGGTGGTTAATCACCACTCAGGGTGCGATATTATAATTAAGGGTCAAATTATCAATTTTTGATCAACAAAACTACACTCACTTTATTAGAAAATTGATAAAGGAAATTGTTATAGGTGACAGTGATTCAGAAACCAATTCACCTCAAATTACCAGAAAAATGAAATTTTACTTGGTTTAATTGATTCAGCGAAGTACATTTCGCAAGCACATTTCTTATTATCGCAGCATCGGAAACATCAAATTTATCCGAAATTAAGTGCGCCTATGCAAAAAGTAGCAAAAGAATGTCAGTTGACAATTTTTTGTTTGGGAAAGATTTCACTGAGCAATGCAAATCGGCGACATCTGTCAATAAAACTAGTAAGGACTTAAAAGGTCCGTCCAAATCTAAGAAGAACTTCATATCAAAATCCTCTCGCAGTGATTTAAACTTCCGGCGCCCATTCACAAAATCTCGGTTCAAGCAAACTCCGGTCAACAATTTCGTACAATATCAAGGGGGGAGGACGCAAGCCAGGAACCAACAATGGAAATACAACAAGAGGCAGGCGACCCAGGCTCGTCAGCCCAACTAGGCATCTTAAAGGTAGAACAAAATTATGCTAGCAGGCTCAGGAAGTTTTTTAATGAATGGAAAAAACTTACCAACAACCCTTTTATTTTACAATGTATTCAAGGGTATTACATTCCGTTTGATCGTGTTCCTATACAAAAGAAAACTCCTAAGCCACGACAATTATCTAAGCTAGAAGAACTCAATTTCAAAAAGCGTATTAAACATTTATTGTCGATAAATGCTATACAAAAATGTAAATCAAAAAAAGGGACAATTTATTTCCTCTTATTTTATGGTTCCAAGACCTAATAATGACTGCAGATTTATTCTTAATTTAAAAGCTTTAAATAAATTTATATCACCACCAGTTTAAATTAGAAGATTATAGGTCAGTAAAAAATATTATTTCACAAAATGTATTTATGGCCTCTATTGATTTGAAAGAGGCTTATTTTGTAATTCCGATAGATAAAAAATATCGTAAATATTTAAGATTTATTTTCAAAAGGAAAACATATGAATTTACATGTGTGTCGTTTGGTTTATGTACAGCTCCTTTTTTGTTTACAAAGATTATGAAACCTGTTATAAAATATCTTAGATCAAGAGACTCTATGTCAATTAATTACCTAGATGATTTTTTACTCTTGGGGCGTACCAGAGAAGAATGTTTGAAAAATGTACAAGTTACTATTTCACTGTTAGAATCGTTGGGATTTATTGTAAATTATGATAAAATTAAATTGGTCCCTGATCAGGAATGTAAATATTTAGGGTTTATATTTAACAGCAGGGAGCTGGCTACAGAGCTACCTTTGGACAAAAAAGTTAAAGGTATAGAGGCCATTAAATCTTTTTAAAATTAAAATCATGTAAAATTCGCACATTCGCTAAATTAATTGGTCAGTTACTTTCCTTTTGTCCTGCCATAAGATATGAATGGTTGTATACTAAAAGACTGGAAAGACAAAAATGTATAGCATTAAAAAACAACAATGGTGATTTTGAGGGAAAAATATCCGTAAATAAGATTATAACTGATGAATTACAGTGGTGGTTAAATAAAATTCCGCCTAGTAGTGACAAAATTAAAATTCAGGAATATGATTTTGAAATATACTCAGATTCATCGAGAACTGGCTGGGGTGTATATTGCAATGGAGAAAAAACACACGGTTTTTGGAGTGTCACAGAATTATCATATCATATAAACTATCTAGAACTGTTGGCTGTTTTTATAGGTCTTAAATGTTTCGCACGACATAAAACTAACTGTGCAATATTGCTAAAAATAGACAATACAACTGCTATTTCATATATTAACCGCATGGGGGGTGTAAGACATAAAAAGTTACCCAATTTAATTAGGGAAATTTGGCAGTGGTGCGAGGCTAGAAACATATGGATTTTTGCTACCTACATTGAATCTAAGAAAAATATAGAAGCAGATCTGGAATCCAGATGTAGATATATAGAAACAATATAGTTTAAATGACACTTCATTTGAAAAAATTACTCTAGCATCCGGCATTCCAGAAATTGACTTATTTGCGTCAAAAATAAATGCTAAAGTCAGTCGGTATATTTCTTGGAAAAGAGATCCAGAGTCTCTTGCAATAGATGCCTTTACTATCAGCTGGAATGATATTTATTTCTATGCATTTCCTCCATTTTCTCTTGTTGCAGAAGTTTTAAATAAAATAATTGCCGACAGAGCTGAAGGTGTAGTTGTGATTCCACACTGGGAAGCACAACTTTGGTATCCGATATTTCAAAGATCTAACCATCCGCTGTGGAAGATTACCCTGGTTGCATCGCGGTTGTCAGGGAATCATTTTTACAACGGAATATCTCAGAAGATGCCAGTAATATAATAAGTTCTTCCTTAAGTAGGAATACAATTGCACAATATAATACAGCTTTAAAAAAAAAAAAAAAAAAAAAAAAAATGTGGAGTTTTTGTCACATTAACAAAATACAATTAAATGAACCCTCCATAACATCTTTTCTAGAAATTTTAAGTGTACAATATAATAAGAGAGCAAGTTACTCAACTTTAAATACAATAAGATCAGCTATTAATTTAATTCTAATAACAAAGGTAGAGGAAAAATTGATTAATAGATTCTTAAAGGGTGTTTTTCGCCTTAGAACCAGTCTTTCCAAAATACAAAATAACCTGGGATCCGCACATTGTTTTACAGTATGTAGAAAAAATTTTTCCTCTACACACGGTATCCTTGGAAAATTTTACTTTAAAGCTGGCAACCTTAATGGCCCTTTGCACTGGGCACAGATTGCAAACACTGTCAAAAATTAAAATAAACAATATTGTAGATTTAAATAACAGAGTAGAAATATTAATATTTGAACTATTGAAAACCTCATCACCATCTAAACAGCAGCCAAAATTAGTGCTGCCCTATTTTTCAGGCAGACCTGAACTTTGTGTTGCTTTCAACATTATAATTTTATATAAACAAAACTAAACAAATTAGGGGCAAAACATTGAATCTTTTCATTACACATAAGAAACCATATAAAGGTGCGTCTGTACAGACGATATCTAGATGCCCAGAATTTATTAAAGAACTACAGTAAGTTTATATTTGTATTCATGTTTATGTACATCATAATTATAAGATTTGGATAATCATTAACAATGTTATGGAGTAATACTATTACTAAAACTTTAAATAATAATAATAATAAATAAATAATTGCATAGTTGTAATTAATTTCGTCCACACTATAGTAGTAAATCGCCACTACTTTAAACAACTACAGGGTGTTCTATTAGGAACGGACCAGGAAGTATAATTTAAGATTAAACGACTTACCTGTAAGGAAGTTCAATCGTAATTATACGACTGGTCCGTTCCGTATAGAACACACCCAACCCTTTAAAAAAAAAAAAAAAAAAAACATCATTCCCCACCCAATTTACGCGATTTACATACCTTCCTATGTGAAGCGTAATGAAAGGGTGCGGTGTATTAGGCAATGGGCAGATAGCTTGGATCAGCTATTCTTTTCTTTCAACTAAGTGCGCTGTTAACACTTTAGGAGCTACTACAGGGTGTTCTATACGGAACGGACCAGTCGTATAATTACGATTGAACTTCCTTACAGGTAAGTCGTTTAATCTTAAATAGTAGCACATTCAGATAATAATTACAGTATAAAATATAAAACTGTAGGTATTTATTATTATTATCATGTTAGGGTTGAAAGAATGCTTTTATAATACCCAATAATTATTTTATTTTATTTTTTTTTTCTAGAAATGCATAAATACGCAGCAATTATATGTCAGATTTCTTGAAGTGTATGTGTACTGTGTCGAAGAAAAACTCATACCAATAGATACCTACAATTTTAATTCTAGGAACCATGTAATTTAAAAAGTTCATTGTTTATATGATACAGCTAAATATATCTCATCTAACGCTGATATTTTTTATAATGAAAAATTCATAAAATTTGTTTTGCAAAGTAACAATTCAGAGTTTTTTGTTGAAAAACATTTTTAAAGATTGAAAGTGGTCGGAATCAACAGAGAATATTATGAGAACAACCAGTAGTCACTATTACTATTCCGTGTATTCCTGGCGTCAGAATTGGTAATCGGATGAATATAAAAACATATTTCAAAATTAGCAACGCTGTACGATCAATTTTGACTAAAACCAAACACTTGAACAATAATCAAAATTCAAAAATTGCATTTATGAGATTGCATGTATGTAGGAAGTCTTACATAGTTGAGACATCTAGACCACTAGAAGTAAGGATAACAGAACATCAGACGAATTTAAGAAATTACCAAATTGAGAGGTCCATATTGGCCCAACATATTATGGCATAATGGACATTGGATAAAATTGGCTTAGGCGGAAATTGTTCAAAGAGAGATAAAATGCAATCAAAGAAAATTGAAAGACAGTGTCTGTATTGAACTTGATGGCAATAATTTCACTCCAACGGCATCAATGTTGTTTGATCAAATATGGATTCAAATACAAAAGAGGACTGATAATAGAAAATTTTAAATGAAACAGCTGAGGTTTCTATGACTTATATTATGTTAAACTGGCAAAATAACGTTTTTAAATTTAAATTTCTATTTGTGAACTGAGTTTTTATTGCTTTTTTAATAATTAAAGAATTGCCCAGAAGTTGATGGCTCGAAAGTCGAAACGTTCCATTTATGAACTACACTATCTAATTCTAGATAATTATCTTAAATATTTTTTTAAGAATATAGTGTTTAATATAGTCGCACTAAAACAAGTTTTATAATTAATTTTACTTTGTCACATCTATAGATAGATTTCGGCATCGTTATATAAAACATGTACCCAGATTATCACGAAAATAGACGTTTTGAGGTCCGATTTGGCATGCCGTCTGTATCGGTGGGTATGTTGATGAGGGCTCAAAAAAAATTTACATCAAATCAAAAAGTGTTTTAAATTAAAATTGTTCAATCAGAAATCGTGTCTAAAACTACTTTAAAATAAAAAGTTTTTTGTCTGATTAACCGTTACTAAGAAAAATTGTTTTATTTTGCGTCCAATCAAAAAATACAGTATGAAAATGATAAAATAAAGACTTTCTTAACCACCTCTCTTAACTTTTTTCTTATGGGTGTCGGACTGGATTCTTATGATAGAAAAAAAAATCTAGTTTAATCATCTATTACACTTAATTTCTAATAAATATCTGAGAATAACAACATAAGTTGTGTATAATTACCACAAAATTTAGCCTAGAAAGTTTATATATATTGAAATTCAAAGCTTTGATCTAGTTTCCAGTGTATATCAAGATTCAAGTTTCTACTGTGAGTATATTATAAGTTGGAATTTAAAAACTGTAAACATTAATAATATCCGCCAAAACCCTGGGACGGAATATCCTAAACTTCGCTTACCAAGATCCCAGTGGTGAGCATTTAAATAATTTTCATCCTATACATTATTGAATGCGGCCATTTTCTTCACATCTGGGTAAGTTAATTAAACTAACAGAATGATTAGAGTTTTACCTCAACTTTTTGTTTATGGCTATATTCACATTCTAACCTTCTAGTTAGTTACCAGTAACTTACCCAGAGGTGAAAAAACGGCCATTAGTATATTTACTTTGTGAAGATATAAGCAACCGTCTATTCCGTTTAAACCAAAAGTATATTAATGATAACATGCAAATTTTTATTATACAGCGTTTCCAAAATTGGGATGATATTGCTATTTCGCTTATTAATGATTGTCATATGCGACTAAAGAGCGAGTTTATAAAACCGACGAATCTGCGATCCTGTTGTATCTCATAGAAATCAACTGGATGAACTTTAGGGTCATTTTTTTTAATTCATCGATAAATAAATCATTGAGAAACCGACTAAGGCGTCTTTTCTGTAACTCACAACGATGTCGTTAACCTTCGTTAACAATTATCGATTGTCGTTCGGACACAACAGCTATTCAAAGTGTCTGTAGTTTTCGTTGGCGATAATTTGAACAGCAGTCTTGTGTTTCCTAACCTCATTTGTATTATTGACAAGGACTATGGAAAGTAACATATTATTATTGCCATTTTTGTAAGATCTGCAAAAAAAGATAATGTCCTTGAAGGGCCACCGGAGCTATTCAGTTTCCAACTTGTTAATAATACTTTTGGCGCGCTGATTTAACACATTTTTTAAATAATCTCTTGGACAGTGGCTTAATACTCAAAGAAGGTGAGATGAAACACAAACCATAGATTTGATACCTCGATCAAATTTAAATTCAAACAACAAACAAAACGGGAATTTGGCAGTTTAGGTACAAAAGAATCCCGAGAAGTTAGCTGCTTTTCTACTACGACACTGGTTTCTGAATTAAAATTTGTACAAGATCGTTCAAACTGTCGTTAGAAGAGGAGTAAATGACAATCGTTGTTATACGATACGTTTTGCAACGACATTTTACAGAATAAGCCTCTTAATATCGATATATTTGATGAGATACTTATTTTAGGTTTCACCCGAATTTTTTTTTGCTTAGGTCGAAAACGTTTGTAAATTATGGTGGTCATAATTGCATCGGAATATTTCTTGGTTCATAATTATTATCAATGGTTCATGAGTAATCAAGAGCAGAACCATATAACCAATTACAAACGTTGTATGTTCTCTACGGTAAACCACGAATTATTATTTAAATGGTTCATGGATATTTAAAATCATAACCATATAAGTAATTACAATTAGGTTAAACGTTAAACCCCGCCCTTTTATCGGAATCATCAGCTTTTCAAATAGTTGGATACAATGATCATCATATAATTCCATTAATAAATATATAAACACACTGATAGATTTACATTGGACTCATACTAAATAAGGAAATACATGTAGGCGCACAATACATCGATACACCTAAAAACTCTTGTAGAGACCACATTTGATGATTTAATCTATGAATTTTAAAACTCGCACAAAGATGATAATTTCAATGAGTAGCTGGAGTTTAACACATAAGAGATAATTTTTTTTTTGGACGTAAACAATGAAATGCCATAACATAACACTGTAGTATTTTAGAAACAAATATGTTTTATTGCAATTATTAACACCGTGAACGTGAAATTTAGGAAAGAGCGGTCAATATAACAACAAACAGATGAATAATCTGCGTTAGTCATATCGTTTTTTTTAAATAACGTTATCACATACATTGATATGAGCGAGTTTTTAAATTCATTGATGAATTGTGCGCATGTCTTCTGTATGGATACGCTTCGAGTTAGAGTAAGATAGCAACACATCTGGAGTTACTAGTAATATATTTAAAAGTCAATGCCACTTACCACAGGCCAAAAATTTTGTTAAAAAATTTTAGTTACGTGTATGCTGTACTTTTAAAAATGACTCAATCGAACTGATTAAAGGCAAATGAGTCAACATTTTTAAGAAAATATTATTTCCGATTGTTGCTATGTTGCCAAATAATATCTGTTGAATAATACTGTCTGAATGTTATTTTTGACATTACCTAAATTTCTGTGTTTTTTTTTTGTTCGGTTAGTACTACCACACGCGATTATTATAAGGTCAATTACATCTTCAGTAAAGATTTGGTTGAGATTGACACATTGGATGTTTAATTTTTCCAGGCCAGTTATCTTTTAACCCAACCCATTTTTTTTTGACTCGCCTATGATGTTCTTATATTTTCTATGGAGAAAGTTCACATAATTTGAGAAATTTTTTTACTATTGTAATTTTTCGATATCTCTAAAGGTTTAGGGGAAATTTGGCTAAATATAACTGCACTATGTTACATAATGATTGAAAATACAGATTAATAAGAAATTTTATTATAGGGTTGTGTTTGTTTATTTATAGACTCACTATTTGCTAACAAATTAATAAGGTAAGTATTTGATTCCCGTAATATAGTCATAAGAATATTAATAACATGAGGAAGGAGTTTAAACCAAGAATAACAATGTGCAAAGATAAAAACGGACAAATACTAAACAGCAAAGAGTGACTACTTGGTAGATGGGCTGAACACTTTGTGGAACTCTTATGTAAAGACAACATAGGTCAAGACAATGCTCCAATAAATGAAGACTACAAATAAATTGAACCGCCCACCGTGCAGGAAGTGCAAGAAGCTTTCAAGAAACTAAAGAATAACATAGCCCCTGGAAGTGACCAAATACCGTGAGAACTTTTTAAAAACGGTGGACAAAATCTACCACTATTCATACACAAGATTATTGGTAGAATATGGGCAGAGGATTATATGCCAGATGAAAGGCAAACCGGAATAATCTATCCACTACATAAAAAGGGGGGATTAATTCGACTGTAGAAATTACAGAGGAATCACACTCCTTAACACAATATATAAGATATTCTCAAACATCCTGTAAAACCGACTGAGCTACCATACAGAAACGCTACTAGGGGAATATCAAAGTAGCTTCGGACCAGGACGATCCACGGTAGACCAAACCTTCGTCTTATGACAGATATTGGACAAGACGCACGATTTTAACATCGACACATTCCACTTGTTGATAGATTTTAAGGCAGTATATGATAGTATCCTAAGCAACAAACTCTACGAGGCAATGAACGAGTTCCAAATACCCAGAAAACTAATTTGACTAGTTAAAACAACAATGTCAAAAGTCATCTGCAAAGTAAGAATCGAAAATGATACATCAGAGGCCTTCCAAACTAATACAGGCCTAAGACAAGGGGACGCGCTGGCGTGCCTTCTATTCAACATCGCCCTCGAGAAGGCAGTCAGTGATGAAAATTTGGAAAATAGAGGCACCATCTACAATAAATCCATACAAATAATAGCATACGCAGATGACGTAGACATAGTTGCCCGCACCCTGCGGAAATCGAAAGAAATTTTTGGTCTTCTCCACATCAGCTGAGAGCATGAGATCGAAATTAATGTGGACAAGACTAAACTCATGGCCTCCATACTTGGCAATAGGGCTCGAAACATAGACCAGAACGTGAATATGGGAGAAGTCAACGTCGAAGCTGTACAACACTTCACTTACCTAGCTAGTCTGATGAAATAAAAATAAGGATCAAGCTAGCCAATAAATGCTACTTTGGACCCAGTAAACACCTTAGAAGTCGCAATCTGTCTTGGAAAACTAAAACCCTAATGTACAAAAATCTAATCCTACTAGATCTTATAATGGGTCCGAGACTTGAACAATAAACAAATTGGACGAAAACCTCGTGTTAATTTTTGAACGAAAAATCCTCCGAAAAATATTCGATGCAATCTGTGAAAATGGCCTATGGTACAGAAGGTATAATTTTGAACTATATGCAAAATATATTGAACTTAGCAACGGTAGAGATATAGTCACCCACATTAAGATTGGACGTCTGAGATGGACGCATTGCAAGAGCCGATGAGAACTACCCACCAAAAAGTCTGGACCTGTGGGAACACGTCGCAGAAGTAGACCAAGGTTGAGATGGAAAGGTGGAGTTGGTGCAGCAAACTGGCAACGGTCTGCGATGAATAGGGACGAATGGCGGACAAGGCTGAAAAAAGTCGGGGCCCTCCTAGGGCTGTAGTACTGTAGATGATGAATATAGTCACTTCGTCTTGCAGACTAGAAACTTTTGTGCTAAGTTCCTGGATTGCATTTTTTGCAATATTTTCAAACACTGCTTTGATAACGTCGTTACTTAAGAAGTAAAGCTGGCAAGTCGTGGGGCGGGATATAGGCGTAAGAATCAAAATAAGCGTAATAAAAGAAATTAACTGGTAACAAAAGCAATAAACTGTTACAATTTATAACAATGTATGCACAACTTACCCTTTTAACTAGCTTGATGAACTAGCTTGGTTATAACAAACTGGAGAAGATATCTAAAAACTTTGCAACATTAGGTATGTTTCTATGGTTGTCTCTGAAAAATGTATTCTAAATTGTATAGAAAAATATCCCACCGGACTAGATAAAATACATAACTTAAATATCCTAGATCTTACTGATAAATTCTGGGGAAAAAAATTACCCTCCCCTGTGTATTACACTGACCGACACAATTTTTGTAGCATAGTTCACAATTCTGTTTTTATATTGTTAATACCTCCCTATTAACTGAAAAAATATCCAGCAAGTCCTAATACGTACAATTTTTGTGTGAACACAGTTGACCCTATTATATTGCCAGGTAATAAATTTTATGATGGGTCGGCAATTTTAGAAGAACAAGTTAATGTAAAGTGAGACATTTTCAGTATCAGTCTTGTTTTGACCTTCCAAGTGCCCAATTGTGCATATTAAAGTGTTTTCGTTTGTCTACACAATTCTGTACGCGCCGAAGGTGCAAGTTTTGTTACAATTGTGGAGAATTCCGTGTGAAGTCACAAGCGAGGCCATTGTCTGAAAATATGGAAAAAGTGTATTTTCTATATTTGTTTTGTAAGTTGTAGCATGTCACTAATGCCGTGGATAAAAGAGAAACGGAAAAGCATGCTGTTCCAATGGTATGGAGAGAATCCACCAATCATTTCGATGATTGCTATTTTTGTGTAACAAGAACTGAGGGATACTCCAATAAAGAAAAACAAAAAATCAAATATCCGATTTGCCATCAGCCCTAAGACCTGGTCCTCACAATGCATCAGACTTGCCAGTGCCAACTGCACCTTTAGATTGGCAAAATATTGTTTTGGAAGGTAATGGAAATAGTAACGACTCTTCAGACAGCCCAGACCAGTGTGCCGACACTATGTATATTCCAGAAAGTTTTAGTGACCCTCACTTAATTGCTCAAAATTATTTGAATGATTTGATACATGACTTGGGGCTGTCAAAATAACAAACAGAACTTCTTGGTTCCCGACTTAAGCAGTGGAACTTACTGGCTAAAGAAACAACGATTACGACTTTTAGAAAAAGAAATGCAACATTTTCCGCATTTTATAGTATGGAAAATTCACTATGCGCATGTATTGATAGTGATGGTTTAATGCAGGAACTTATTATCGAGCATTTCCCTTCTAAGTGGCGCTTGTTCATAAATTCCTCCAAATACAGTTAAAAAGCTGTATTACTACATAATGAAAATTTAAAACCATCTATACCAATTGCCCATTCAGTAACAATGAAAGAGGATTATGACAATATGAGCCCCATTAAAATTAATTACAACAAATACAAATTGCAAATATGTGGGGATTTAAAAATAATGGCCATTTTAGTAAGGCTTCAAGGAGGCTTTACAAAATACTGCTGTTTTCTTTGTCTGTGGGACAGTTGTACAATAAAGGAATATTATGTAAAAAGAATTTGGTCGGAAAGGAAAGAATTTGGACCAGGAACTAGTAATGTTAAATTTATGCCCCTTGTAGACCCTAAAAATGTTCATTTGTCACCTGTTTATATTAAACTTGGGCTAATAAAAAATTTTGTGAAGGCTATGAATAAATAGAGTGAAGGATTTAAATATTTAAGAGAATTTTTTCCACAATTAAGTGACGCCAAACTTAAGGAAGGTATTTTTATTGGTCCTCAAATTAGTTAATTGCTTGACGATGCGGATTTTAAAAGAGCACTGAACAGACAGGAACCCAGCGCTTGGAACTCATTTGTAAGCATAGTCAGAGGATTTTTAGGGAACAAGAAGGATGAGAACTACAAGCAACTAGTAAGCGAACTTTTGGATTCATACCAATTGCTTCATGTCCGCTGCACGACTGATCATTGAACGTTATTCCAAGTCTCTCCTTTTTTCACTAAGGGCGGAAGTCACATAGACGTACTATGTGACTTCCGCCCTTAGTGAACGCGTCTGAGTGCGTAACTATGAGAATGAGGCGCTTTAAAAATCGATTTCTCGAAAACTATGAGACCTAGCAGACTCAGTCTTAATTTAAAAACTTTTTCATAGTTTTTTCTACATTCGACTTTATACTACATAAATTTTAAATAATTAACTAACATAGTTCCTCACATGGTGAAGTTTCCAATGCATGGACTTGCTAGTTGCGATTTTGGGGCTTATTTTCTCGAAAAGGCTTTATACTTTGAAAATTTGGTGTGTACCGTTAGAAGCGCGGTAGTTTTTTAAGTAAACTTCCAAATATTTATAATTGTAGTTCAAATCCTTGGTTTAGGAACGCGATGTGTTTTAAAAAGCAGATTTTTCGAAACACTTCTCATTCATGAAAAATTTGATTTTGCAAAATTCGGCTCTAATAGAAAAAGTTGTAAGATTACATTTTGGATGGCCAAAATGATGCTCTATAATATGGTAAAGGTCCCATTTAGTTATACCTTCATTTTAAATAAATATAGTTTAAAAAAACTAAAAAACACGCTTTTTAAAGCACATCAAACTAAAAAGTGAAAAATAATTATTAATATAAACTGAAAATAATAATGAACGAAAAATACTAGTATTATTGTGAAAAAAGCGTGGGGTGCTTTGTGCAATATTTTTCGTATATCGAGCACCCCACGCTTTTTTCACAATAATACTAGTATTTTTCGTTCATTATTATTTTCAGTTTATATTAATAATTATTTTTCACTTTTTAGTTTGATGTGCTTTAAAAGCGTGTTTTTTTAGTTTTTTTTAAACTATATTTATTTTTAACTTTTTTAGTTTGATGTGCTATGAAAGCGTGTTTTTTAGTTGTTTTAAACTATATTTATATTGCTTATTGATGCTGATATTATAACATATTACGATCCAACAGATATTTCTGAAAAAAAAAAAATTTTTATTTCAGCTGAGGTTCGAACTCACGCCGGAGGAGTCTGTCGTTTCGCGTCGAGTGCCTTAACCCACTCGACCACCGGGCTAATTAACAATTATGGAATCTACTGACATATTAAGCCTTTGCTTTCACGCAGGGATACGTGAGGAAAGGATTGGCGATCCTGAACAGGATAATGATATAAACTTATCAAATTATTGTATTGTTACCGGTTCTTAATAAGTGTACAAAGTTTCAATTAAATCTGTCCGTTTAAAGTGGGTTAAAATCGAGTCCAAAGAGTCGGTTACAAACAAACAAGCAAACAAGCAAACAAACAAACAAGCAAACATACAAGTGAAGCTAATAAAAGCGTGTTAAAAACGTCATAATTTCGGGCCGATTTTACTCCACAATATGGGCTATATCAGAGACCCCGCTATATATTATTATGCCGTGTATTATTTTTTAATTTGATGCGATAAAAACTTAAATAAAATTAAGTTTACTTTTTGTGACGGAGTTGTATAAAATACCAAACCAACATCACTATAAATTTGAAACTGCGAAATGCTAAAAATAAATATTTGACGCAAAAATTCCTACATGTTCTCTGCATGGATAATTTCCCAATCATAATTAAAAACCATTTAAAGTTAATGAAATATAAAACATTATATATATATATATATATATATATATATATATATATATATATATATATATATATATATATATATATATATATATATATACATGTATATATGTACAGGGTGTCCCAACCAAAAGTAGGCACCCTGAATAACTTTGGATAAAATTTTTTTTGAAAAATTGGTGAAACACGTCGACCTTGTTTCCAAGGGGGACATATTTTAATGTAATACTTGTATACCTATCATCATCCCTCTACCCTACAGGAAGGAAGGAGTGTGTTGCGTAATTGATAATGTTATTTCGGATCATAGAACAGTATTATTAAAAGTAGATAATTATGGCTCAGTTGTTCACAATAAAAGTTACATCAGGAGAAACTTTAATGAAAATAATATAACCCAATTTGAAAATTCTTTAAATAATGAAAACTGGCACTATTTGTACGACCTAATTGACATAAATGATATATTTCAGTATCATTTTAACGTAATTTTCCCTGAACGTAGGCATAATGTGAATAACCAAGGGAAAACATGGGTAAATGATATAATTAAACAATCTAGCTCAGATCTTAAAGGATTTTTTCGATTAAAGCAAATTTATACTGATCTGATTCCTGCTTATAAAATAGCAAAAAAATAGACACACTTCCTTAATCAGAACAACAAAAAAGAATATCAAAATAAAATATTTAGTTCAGAAAATCCAGCATGCGTAGCCTGGAAAGTCGTAGCGGAAATTTCTAATAAACAGAAAATCAAAAATAATATAATAATAAAAAATAATGAAAGAATAATAGAAAATCCCAAGGAAGTTGCTTCAATTTTTAATCCTTTTTTTATCGATGCCCCAAAGAGTTTCGTTGACAAAATATCTACTCTTGATATTGTAATACCAAATAAGAAAAAAGTAAATAATACTTTTTTCTAGAACCTTTCACTGAAGATGAACTGTTAAGTTTATTAAAAAATAAACTGAAAAATAAAAGGTCTGCAGGACCAGATGATGTTCCAATGTTTTTAATTAAACGTGTGTTGAAATTAATAATAGGACCAATAACATACCTAGTGAATTTATCTTTTTTAATTGGTATTTTTCCCGATTTATTAAAGGAAGGAAAAGTGGTACCTATTTAAAAAAAAAAAGATCCAATGTTTTTAGAAAGTTATAGACCGGTTACTGTCCCGTCTGGCTTTTCTAAAGTTTTCGAGTATGCTTATTTAGATCGATTGACAATATTCTTAAATAAATTTAACACTTTATCTGATAACCAGCACGGTTTTCGTTCTGGAATGTCCACCATTACTGCCACAAATTCTTTTTTTAGTGAAGTTATTAGGTGTATTGACGCAGGCGAATGTCCTGTTGGGGTTTTTTGTGACCTCAGTAGGGCATTTGACTGCGTAAATCATAATATTTTACTCGATAAATTTTACGATTATGGCATACGGGGTCCTCCGTTGAACTGGCTCCTTTCTTTTCTTAAACTGCGTAAGCAGTATGTTTCTTTGCAATATACTAGTCGTGATTCCGTGAAAAGGATAAATTCTAACTCTTGCCTTGTTAAAATGGGTATACCGCAAGGTTCAGTTCTTGGCCCTGTACTTTTTATTTTATATGTCAACTTACTTGAATCATTGTTAAGTAAAACTTCCTTTACTATGTATGCTGGCGATTTGTCTTTAATTATTTCGAACAAATCGTCCGACAGACTGAGTAATGATATTAACAAAACTTTGGAAAATGTGTGTAACTGGTTTAATCAGAACTATTTATATTTCAATGCTGATAAAACACAAATGATCAGATTTCGTAATAGACAGAAAAAGTGTGATAATGTAGTAGTAAATATTAATAATACTGTTCTTGATAGTGCTGCTGCAGATAGTGTTAGTTTTTTAGGAATCCATTTAAACAAATGTCTGAATTGGAAAGTTCACTGCAATATTCTAGTTTCTACTTTGAATTCAATAAATTTTTTATTTAAGAATATGAAAGAAATTTTAACGAAACAACAATTAATAAATTTATATTATGCACAGGTAGATTCGCGACTACGATATGGTGTCTGTTTCTGGGGTGAGTCTACACTATCACATACTGTTTTTACATCACAAAAACGTATTCTGCGCAACATGGCGAGTTTGCCTAATACACACACGTGCAGAAACATTTTTGTAGAATTTAAACTTCTTACATTACCATCTGAGTTTTTTGCTTAGATTAAGTAGTATTTATTGTTCTTTTGTCTTTTAGATTTTATTGTTTTTGTTTTTACCTACTGACTATTGTTATACAAGTTGAATTGCCCTTAAACAAAATAAATGAATTTGAATTTTTGAATTTAAAGTATTATTCACCTTTCGGTAAATATTTTTGAACGTATTTTCTGATGGTGTTGAACAATTTGGATACAACACCCTGTATGCTCTTTTTGCTGCACGTTTATTTTTGTTATTTTGTATATAACAAGCAAATATTTGGACTTTCTCTTCCTCACTGTAAACCATTTTGATTATTTCATTAAAGAAATATCACTTTTCAAACATAATAGTTGTCATTTTCATAGCTCACTTTAATAATGTTAACTTTTCCATATTTACAGTAACTAGTTTAACTAAGATAATCGACGTTTAATAACTCTAAAACGGTATATGATAGGGGTAACATATGGTATATTTTTGAAATCAGGAACAAGGATTATTCCAAAAATTTAATGATATATAGGGTATCCCATTTTGAAAAAAAATATATTATTTTTTGTACCCCTGAAATCTGCACGCTACTGTACTTTTAATAGCATTTTAACAAAATTCAGTCATAACCACACAACTTCTGTTTAAAACTTTTTTCTATAGATAATAATAACAATAATAAGGGGTGGGTAATTTATAATGAATAACCCTGTACATACCTCCTTATAGCTCTTTGTAACCATTTTCGATTTATTGAAGAATAACTGCAAAATTCAGCCTCAAAAATATTTTTTTTATTTTGTAATTCAAGAGAAGATATTATAAAAAAATGCTCCACTTGTTGCCCATTTTGATTGACACATATTATTATGCGTCTGGAAAAAGGTTTCTACTATTGTGACGTACTTCGCTGCTCTACACAAGAGCGGAAGTGTCACTTTGACGCCCAACACTACGGCGGTGTTCACGGTACGGAGATCTCGGGCGCCAGTTTCTGTTTAGAGTGCAGAAACACCACTTTACTCTATCGGCGGGACGATAGAAGTCGGGCAACTACAGTGAAGAAACGGATAAGCCAGGGGTCGAGAAAAGGTAACTTACACACTGCAGTTAATGAACAGACTCTCTTTCAACATATTTACATTTATTCTACACACTAATTATTATTTACACTTTATATACACCTTAGTAACTACAACTTATACTACAACGGTCTTAACTACGGGCGAGCGGGGCAGTAAGCGGGCGGTCAAGCGGTGCGATACGGTAAGCCGGTGAATGAAGCGGTGAAACGGTAAACAGCGATAAATTAATCGGTCATAAGCAGATGGCGGAGTACAAGCAAACTATGCCTATCTATAGCGGTTATTTACTATCGCTTGGCTGATGGCTGGTTCCGGACTTATAATATGCCAAAGCTAGTACCTCCAAGGCGCCCTGCCGAATATGACGTGCTCAGGCGGCCTGGAGGGCACGCGGTATAACGCGCTTACGGTTGGGGGGGGAAGGAGTGACAAGCCTAACAGTGGCAAATTGAAGACGACGACGGTAAGGTCAAACTCCACGCTACCCTGCAGAATTTTTACGTGCTCAGGTAGCCCGGGGGACCCGCGGGTACGGACGATACCTCCAAGTCACCCTGCAGAATTTTTACGTGCTCAGGTGGCCTAGAGGACACGCGGTGACAACTGACAGTACCTCCAAATCACCCTGCAGAATTTGTACGTGCTCAGGTGACCTGGGGGGCACGCGGTATAACGCGGTTCTGGTTTGAGGGGGGGAAGATTGACAAGCTTAACAGTGGCAAATTGAAGATGACGACGGTAAGGTCAAACTCCAAGCTACCCTGCAGAATTTTTACGTGCTCAGGTAGCCCGGCGAACCCGCGAATACGGACGATACCTCCAAGTCACCCTGCAGAATTTTTACGTGCTCAGGTGGCCTGGCCGGCACGCGGTTACGGAAGTACCTCTAAGTCACCCTGCAGAATTTTTTACGTGCTCAGGTGGCCTAGAGGACACGCGGTGGCAAATGCTAGTATCTCCAAGTCACCCTGCAGAATTTTTACGTGCTCAGGTGGCCTGGAGAACACGTGGTGTAACGTGGTTCTAATTCCAACCTTCGGCCGCTCTCCCGTTCTAAGGAAGGATATAGGGCGGATACGTCTTAGCGCTCGCGGTTCACAAACTCTAAATAAAGCCCGGAAAGTACTCACCAGCCAAGTAATACCGATTATTTACCAAACCTTTACCAAACCTTGCTACCTACTTCCGGGTCCTGGGCTGCTTCCTCTTTGGAGCGGTCGGTGTCGGCACGTCTGGTCGGTACGGGCGGCAGCAACGGACTGCTCTGAAAAATCCTCAAGCTACTAAACTCTGCCAAAAAGCAGAAGTAGGATGAGACGCGGTAGTCATGCGCGGAAAATAGCAATACGTCACCCGAATTCAATTTGAAACAAACCTATACCTTTATACTAACAACAAGATTACTTACTATGCTGGTCGGCGTGGTTCTTCAATCAGCAGCTAAACGGAAACTGACTTGTTCGAAAAAATCCTCAAGCTACTAAACTCTGCCAAAGGCAGAAGTAGGATGAGCCGCGGTAGTCATGCGAGGAATATTGCAATTACGTCACCTTTTACCGACTTAGAAAAATTCGCAATTACATTTGTATACCTATGTACCTCTATACTCACAAGTTTACTTACGGTCCTAGGCGGCGTGATGCTTCGGGTGGCGGTCAGACGGAGACTAACTTGATTGTAAAATCCTCATGCTACTAAACACTGCCAAAAGCAGAAGTAGGATGAGACACGGTAGTCATGCGCGGTATATTACAGCTACGTCACCCGTTTATTGACAGAATAATTCCACATGAAATTTAAATACCAATATATCCTTATACTCACGAGTTTACTTACTGTGCTGATCGGCGTGGTTCTTCGGTTGGCGGTCGGACGGGAACTAATTTGATTGTTTTCAGTCTCGGGCTCCTTCACGGTAGCGGGGGCACAAGGGTGCCGGGGACACAATGCGCGCTTCGCGTTTCGCGATTCACGTACTGCCAGCCACTTAGCATGTTTATACAAACAGATCAATACTACTTATTTATATAATTAACAGTTTAACTATTATTACGGCTCAGCTGACAATACCAATTTTAAAAGTGCAGTACTACAATGGTTAAAATATTTTTCGAAACAGCCAAATAGCACCTAGTTACCTAACTTAATTCTATAAAATAAAATCACTTCGTTACACTATTCATAAAATTGCCGGAGTGATACTTCTAAAAGCATTTATTATCCTTTCCTTCAAATTTTAAATTGTTGTTGGTGTGATGTTTTTATGTAACACACTTATTATAATATCTTCTCTTGAATTATTTGAAAAAAACCCTCATTTTTAATTTTTATTGCTGAATTTTGCAGTTATTGTTCAATAAATTAAAAATGGTCACAAATAGCCATAGGAATGTACGTACAAAAAAATTTTCGTTTTTCAATCCTACATCGCATCGTCCAAAAATATACAAGTTGTTCCATTTGAAAAAAAGTGAGAAAATTCAGTTCAAATAGTTGTCAATTTAAAAAATCCTTTTTACCACCCTGTATACTTTTAGGAAGTGAAAATTGCCGAGTGTCATCACACAGATGTCTGATAAGTAATACTAACATATTTTTTCTTAAAATCGATAGTTGTAATTGTAGTGATATTTTTAACATACACGTGTAACTAGTATAAGTTCAACAAAAAAAAATCATTATATCCAAGTGGTTAGAAGAAAGTCAATAATAATACAGGACTGAAAGGAGGCCATAAAAAGGTTTCAAGGAATGTTCTGATATGCATGGCATTTCATTTGAAAAAAATTTTACTTGACCCTGTAGAATCGTCTTAGCTCACTCTGTATATTCAAAAACAATTTCCGGTTTAGATTTTTTTGTCTGGTTTACTTATGTTTTTCAAGTTTCTAGCTATCATAGAAATCTCGAGTTCTATGATAGCTAAAAACTTGAAAAACATAAATAAACCACACAAAAAAAATCTAAACCGGAAATTGTTCGAAGTCGGACGCACTATTGCCCCACCCTGTGTATATTTATATGTGTATGGTGTGTGCTACACAAATTAAAACTTCTAAACGTATAGATTTTTTTTGTAAAGTTCCACGCATGACATAAATAAAGCCATAGTTATGAAATAAAATAAAATAAGTAGCAATTCCAAACTTGCTCTATATCAAAATCACAGCATGCTGTGCCAAAATTATTTGATGGTATTCAATATTATATTCCTTAATAATTCACTTTTTACTACAGAATGCATTTACCTAAGTTCAATGGGTGTTTACCACATTTTTGGCATTTTGAAGTTTAATATTGTACGTGCGAATTTTAAATTACAATAAATTTCACAGTAATTTATGTAATTTACCTACAAATAATAATTTTACAATCTGCAACAATATTTAACACACTGTATCCTGTTAGGGAAGCATTTTCGGAAAAATATTTTGTGTTTCGCATTATTTTGATTTTACACAATATACATACATACCTTGTAATTTATGGTACTCAAATTAGGAACACCTTGTATAACAAACACATATAATTAACTTCTGTATCAATTGCAAATTTCAGCTGTGTTGAACTGCAGAGGCCGAGCAATTTGCTATTTATTTTTATAGATATTACGCCCATGAATATTTTCAAAAACTTAAAATTATCTGTTCTTGAAACAGAGCATTTTTTTGCACTGTACTCATAGACATATTATTATATGTCTATGACTGTACTTAACAGATAATAATACTAAAATGATACTAAGAAAGATGTTATGTTTGTATGTCGTTAAAATACCTAAAGCGGTACTAAAATTAAACAGTTTACATAAACTGTAAAACACACATGTGCAAAACTGAGTGGAGGTAGGATATTTGCTTATATTTCGTAAAAATCATGTTTATATTTATTTTAATTGCTCGCTGGGTCCTTCGATTTAATACCTTTGTAGCTATTTATATGTATAATACTCAGTGTACTTTTACATTCCGTAAAGGAACTATACGGATTTTTATAAAATCATATTGGCACGTTTTTCATAAAAAATATTTGAAATGTAACGAAATATTTGTTTTAGTGGCCAGTGTTCGGGCCGCGAGTGGAAATGTATATCCGACAGAGACGGAAAAGGACATAAAACATTTTTTTTTAATTTTACATGTGATATAAGTTAAGTTAAAGTTTGTGATAAGATGATGGAGCCAACCACAAAGTCGGAATATGTTAAAGAACCAACCACTCCACTAAAAATAGAAGAAAACAACAACTGTCTCGAAAATTTAAATTTAGCTGAAGAAGGATGCGGTAATGAAATCACTACTGCAAAAATAGAAGAAAACAATAACAGCATCAAACATTTAAATATAGATGATATTCGGTATATTGATGAAAACGCATCGTTAAAAAAAGATTGCAGTAGCAACATTAATGATCTAAATTTGGATGAAATTATATATATTGATGAGGACATTCATGTAAAAACAGAACAAAACAAGAAGAACATTAAAGATCTTAACTTAGATGAGATTAGATATGTTGATGAATGTCTAGAAAACATGAACAGAGATGTAAACCTATATGAAATTACTCAGATAGAGGAGACAGATTTAGACAATGAGTAAGTAAAAAACGTAATATAGAATTAAAGGAAGTCAGTTCAACGTATTTGATAGGTATTTTAAAACAGATTTAAACAAATTGTTAAAAATTGTACATATGTCGAGGCCATGGGTCCCGTCTTCAGCCTAAGGGAATAAAAAAAATTAAAATTAATTGTTACAATTTAAAAATTACTGATCAGATTTAATATTCCGACACGTATATGAAATTATTCCAAAAATATGTAAATATTGTATAAAACTATAGAGAAAACAATATACTTATATTGTTATTAAAATGTATTTAAAATTATAATTGTTTACTTCATAACAACATATTTAAAATAGAATGATGTTTACTCAGTTTTGATAAAATTTTGACGAATATTAAAAATATCTGGATATATAAAAATCGTTTAGATGGAAGTCTGGTTACATCAGTTACAGTTTATAGGATTGGTATACTAATACTGTTCAGTCAGATCAGTTGTCTAGTATTTGTTGCCTTCCTAATTAATCTTAAATTGCTACTATCTTATAGTTGTTCTCATACGCATGTTTGGCAACACTAGACTTATTTGTTCTACCATATTTAAGATGAGCAACATGATCCTTGAATCTAGTTTGAATTCAACATCTAGTTTGTCTAACATACTTTTGATTACAGTCCTGACAACTAATTTCGTAAATCCCTTTTGCTTTATTGTCATAATGGTTCCGTTAGTCATGATTATGATTAGGTATTAGATAACTTACCATGTATTCAATTTGCGTCGACAAGTCACAATCCACTGTTTCACAGATCTTCGTTTTTAGGAGAATGAAAATATCAGTCCTTTGATTACCCGATTTTCTGATTATAATTTCTACAACCAGCTACAGCACAATTTAGCATTTTTAAAATACACAATAATTCTTTTAACAACACCGATAACTACTTGATAGCAAAACAATGACAACCTCACAATTTTAATACTTTAAATTTCGCGCCACATTTGCTTCGTCGCTGACGTCATGCGCAGAAGTTAACAAAATTCGGTCGCAGGATTAGCACATCAGTGTATTTGTATCATGGCTATCTTTGTCACTTCTTAGGCCATGTTCAAAGTAGCTGTTACAATGTGTAGGTATACATGCATAAATTATGAGAATTATAGATAATATAAAATTATTTTTATATTATTTCGAAAGTGGAGTTAATAAAGTAATAAATAGTAGGTTCAACTGAGTTATTTCACGTCTCGCATTCATACAAAGAAAAAATCGGAATTTTCGACATGTACAGAGTTATCCAACGAAAAGCCCCCCCCCCAATATTTTATTTATTTTTCGAGTTACTCTTAGAATCCCCACAAAGAATATACAGGTGGTCCCATAAAAGCGAGACAAACTAAAGTTACATTTTTTAAATGGAACACCCTATATTTTTTTACATTTTTGAAATCTGTGTGTTTTTGTGATATCAAATATACAGGGTGATTCGCGAGCAATGTGCTGTAGCCTAATGGCCGACAGAACACTTTATGGCAAGTCTAGATCTACAAGAAAGCATTTTTTTACCACTGGTTAAGAAGATACAGGGTGTTTTATACATTTGGTCTAACAATTCAAAGAGCTATTCTCTGTAACAGATTGGATGTAATCGAATGAAATTTACCAGTAACATTCCTCACCTGGGACTTAGCAGAATTATCTACTTGGTTTTGAAAAATCCAGAGCCGGAGTCGGTAAAAATCTGACAAATCCTAGGTGAAGAATGTTACTGGTAAATTTCATTCGATTACATCCAATTCGTTGCACAGAAGCTCCTTCAATTTTCAGACCAAATGCATAAAACCCGTGTATCTTTGTAACCAGTGGTCAAAAAATGTTTTCCTTGTAGATCTAGACTTGCCTTGAAGTGCTCTATCTGCCATTAGGCTATGGCACATTGCTCGCAAATCACCCTGTATAGATATGTTTAGTAAAAATAACACTATTGAGTCAGTCGTACTGAACATAATATGCATATTATCTGTTTTATAATCCAAGTTTCACCGTTTTGGCAAATAGCCGGGAAAATAATTATTTAATATATGTTACACTTATGTGTGAAAAGATTTTGTAAAAGTTAGAAAATAATAATTAGCAAAAAAAGTTTAGCGTTATTATATTTTCATTACATAACGTATTTTAATAGAACTTTTACCAAGAAAAGGATACCTACCTAATTTGTTTTAAAATCAAATTAAGTGTTTTTCATCCATGCCTAACCTGATAACCTGGCAGATGCTGGTAGTGTAAAGATTGCAATAAATGAAAAATATTAAAAGATAAGATACAACATATCTAAAATCACAAAAGTACACAGATTTCAAAGATATAAAAAATATAGGGTGTTCCATTTAAAAAAAATGTAAGTTTGGTGTGTCCCGCTTTTATGGGACCACCTGTATATTCTTTGCAGGGATTCTAAAAGAGTTCATTTGATTCACTGCAACTTTTATTTGAAAATATTTTTTCTAACTCGTAAAATAAACAACCGTTGGATAACCCTGTACATATTTATTTTTAGGGCCCCTTTGTGACTATTTTCTGATTGGCGTCTATTATATATATATATATATATATATATATATATATATATATATATATATATATATATATATATATATATATATATATATATTATATTTGCGTGTGTATATACACTGTGTCCCAAATTGGGGTGCATGCATTGCTATCTCGGCTATTATTAGAGATAGAGAAACGGGGACTTTTTGAAGATTTTTATGACCGTTTCGATGCCTTTTTTTAAATTTGGCCTAGCTCTGTCCGTTTTCCAGATATTTGCAAAAAACTGTAAAGGTGTTTGTTTGTTTTTGAGTTAATGCCACTAACTTTGTTTTTTCTTATGGGCGCCATATTGGATTTTTTTGATAGTTTAATAGTGCTCTTAATTTCCTTTTCAATGATGTATCACAATAACAGGAAAAAAATAGTTACTGGTGTAAAATATAAAAAAAATTCAGTTTTCTAAGTAGGCCATGAAGAAAATTTATTTTAAAATAATCCGATTTTATCAACTTCAACTTAAAATTTTAACAAATTAATTAAAAACTTACAATGCATGCACCCACAATTTGGGACACAGTGTTTATACGTGTGTATGTGATTCTTGATGTGATAAAAATTTTGTGGGGATATCTCTAGAACTGAAAAACAGATGATAGATGAATTTATTAAAAAAAAAAAACAAGTTAGGCCTAAATCTAATTCGTCTTTCAACCATATTGATCCAACCTATGCTGAATTATCAAAAGGAATATGATATACATCCCATATAAACAATGGTCAAAAAATTATAACAAAAATAATCAAAATTTTGCAAAAAATGACTTTCAATTATTATGTAAAAATAAAGAGAGAAATTATTAAACAAATAGAAAACTTTAAAAGAACCTGCAAGTTGCAAATGCTCTTGTAAATTATTTTAGATGTATTGCCAAAATTAACCTACGACAAAATGGTGAAAATTTCTCCTTGCATTCATAAACTATTCAATTTCCTATTATTGATGGTAATAAATAAATAAATTTAAAATTAAAAAGAAAGATATTAACATTCATTAATCATTAGTGATGTAATATGCCAACCCGTAGGATATAAATAAACCAATCTATAGCTGCTGGGATTTTTTTAGAAATACTAAGAATAGCTTGTATTATATTAGGTATATTAATTCCGCATTATAAAGAAGATGATACGTTAAATATCAAGAATCACTCACAAATCTCATCGTTAACTGTCTTATCAGTCTTATCACTAGTGATACCGGCAGTAGTAGCTTTAACAGGCCATGGGCGACATCGAATCGCGTATATTTAGGTATTCGAAAATAAATTAATTACATTAAAAAAATCATTAGCATGTCTAGTGATGCGACACAGTTACGTCTTGGTCATAATGAAAATTTCTATCACGTCATTGTGACAACAGAATGCCAAACTTATCACTTGTGTCAAATATTAATATGATGACGTTATTTCCATTATGACGCTCAAAACAAACCGATTCCTGCTTTTGTCGAATACGTAAGTGGAAGAAACAAATTAATTATTAAATTCAAATGGTTACGTTTTCCCAATTGTTAATTTTTTTAGTTGAAAATTTAGAATGTTTTGTTTATTTGATTAGGTAGCTCATACAGGAATTATTAAGAGCAGTGTCATATACAAACTTCAGCTCAGTTGTATTTTAAAGCTGCATTTTCACCAGATATCCAACTTAAATCTATAAATCACTGTTAAAAATTGTCTGTATTAGTAATATCGAAAAATTAAAACATATGATTTATCCTAAACCATACAGATTTAATATATAAACATATGGGCAATAAATACTGATGTGTATTTTTTCATTAATAAGAAATACGATTATTTAGTTCCATAAAATGACACCAAATAAAATATTCGTATTTCTTATTAATAAAAGAAATACGCATCAGTATTTCCTGTAATTTTATATATTAAATGCATAAATATGGTATTTAAGATGAATCATGTTGTGTTCTCATTTTTCGTTCTTATCAATAGAAAAATTTTAATAGTGATTTAAAGTTTTCTGTTGGCTATCCTGGCGACGAGGGCGTGCAAACGCCGCCTTAAGGAGTAATAGCTCCTTAAAATGTATCCACCAAAAATTATTTATTTTAATTTCATTTTTAAAGACATCAAGACAATGATATTGTTTTATTTATAATAGGTTTTACACAATTTGGAGTTAGTAATAATATTTTGTTTTATTGCTGTTGATTTTGAAAAAAGCGTATTTATTTATTTAGGTAAATTATTTTAACGTAAGATGCAGATATAGTAGAAAAAGGTCAAAATCTTCAAAGTAGGCGGATCTTCTTAAAATGTTGCATAAGAATATAAGTTTCCTTCCTGACATTTTGCCTTTTGTCTTTTACAAAAAAGGTACTTGACCTAAGAAAAAAGTAGTTTTTGCTTAATTGTGATTAAACAAAAGTACCCCAAAAATTTCTTTTCAGATAACCAGGGATGAACCCTCAAGTTGCAAACAAAAAAATCTAAAAATTATGGTTTATTTCACCTATTGCGAACTCAATGGAGGGACACTGTATATATATATTTCTTGCTCTGATGTTATATTTTTTACGAGCTTCACTATTTATTTTTGTTTTGTGTTTTCATTCTTTGCTGTGATATAGTTTTTTTAATATTCAGTTATTATTCTGTTTTGTGTAGTAATTATTTTAATCAATGCTTACACATATTTATGTTATAAGTGATTTGCCTTTCTCTTATTTATTCACCTGTTTCCTGTATGCGACGCCTGTGGTAGAAAAGTTAGATCGAGGCAGCACATAAGCGGGTCTGTTTACGACCTGTCTGCCAATCGGAGCTAGCGGATGGCCGCCTTTTAATACCGTATCACAATTTTAAGATATTGGACCCACGGCACATTAGTAAACAGTGAAGTAAACACTGTAATTTTGTAATTCAAACTGACTGCGGCCACAATGAATAGTATATAGATTTACCCATTCACAAATACGTTTCTCAAGGAAAAGCTACTACTGCCGTTAATTTTACTTATCACAGTTTATAGAGAAAACAGTTTACAATCTATTCGTAAAATAATAAATAAATCAAGCCAGTATGGATTCAGGAAATTTTTTCTCTAGAAACTATTACTTACTAAATTTTCTATACAGTGAATTGGATGATGTTATAACCTAAATCCAAAATAAAAAAATATGTATATATATAAAGATAGGAGTTCCACAGTGTCCAATATTGGACCTTCTGTTGTTACATGGTTTATGTGAAAAAGCTATCTTTTATAACTTTTATATCTAAAAGTAAAGTCATATGCGGACTGACGAAACAAACTGTTACAGCTTCGATTCGTAGAACTTTTAACAAATTTGCGAATAACACGCAATCTGCGAGAGTGGCAAGTTACTAGTGGTACAGGCGGCGTAGGTGAAGCGGATTTATCAAAGTAGAGAAAATTTAAGCACTATCCTACGTAGAGTCGCTATAAAATTGATCCGCGTGGAATTCACGCGGTAGACGTGGTCAACTTAATATTTCCGTCCGATATTCGTCTCAATCGCATCAGTCGTAGTCCAGTGCGAGTCACAAAAAAATGTGTTTTGGTGAATAGTTATTTGAAAATTAAAAAATATAATATTTACGATGTCCGATAGATTTTCTGAATTGTTAATAGTTGCTGTTAGAAAGGTTAATTAGATTAGACTCTAGAGACGTAGCCATCGATTAATCGCTAGAGTCCCCTAGTGTGTTTAGCCTCGACGCGCCACGCGAAAAATTGTCACGTAGGACACTCCAGAGGCGCCGCACCGCCTGCGTCACCCGCTTTGCAAAATTGGTCGCTCACGAAGGACGGCGCGTAACTTGAAGCATGATATCAACATAATAAATTAATTTTACATAATAAAAAAGAAAAAATGAAATTTTTTTTAAATAATGATTTTTCCGCAATAGCAAAATTTCTTAGAGCCACTTGTATCACCATAATAATAATTCAACAGTGTTTATATTTCGTGGGTTATCCGGAATTTCCGCAAATACAACAGGACTTAAATTAGTATGACTTCTTTGGCCTATAGTTTTTACAACTTTGGGTATGCATGTTATTTTTGTTTTGTGTCGTATCATCTTTGTAAATAATGGGTGTCAAGTTCTTCTTTTCTTTGAAGTGGCGCACTATTAGAAATTGAAAATATAATTGCCGGATGTCAAATATTTTTAGTTTTTGGAAAAGTGCGTCGCATAATTTTTATTTTTATCGTAAATAATTTTTATTAACCATTTTTGTACACATTATATGTGTTTAAGATAGTTATTTGTAATTCCTCCCCAAGCAATTATGCCATATGAAAGGTGACTTTGAATTAGACAAGAATATAATACGATTTGTTGTTTAATGTCGAAAATCTGTTCATAAAATTTAAATCTATTTATCATACTTCATATTTTTTTTATGACATTCTGCATGATAATTCCACTTTAAATGATTATCAATAATAATTCCCACGTATTTGATTTTATTTGTTATTGATATGTCTAAACATTGAGTTAAATGTATCTTAAAAGATTTAAATATTGGTAGCAGCTGAATGGCATAGCGAATGTTTTTCTTAGTAAGTAGCCCATTATTAAACCACCAATTTAATAAAATCAGTTTCAGCCTTTTGTTTAGTGGCCAGATTGAGTCTTTGTAAAATACGGCGTTATCGTCAGCAAAGCTGATAATGTCGCCCTGGGTATCGATTTTAAACAGGTTATTAACATAAATGTTAAATAGTAAGGGGCCTAGCACTGTTCCTTGGGGAACATCATATGTTACATTCTTTTCTGTGCTTGTTACATTTCCGATTCTGATACACTGCTTTTTCTCTGATAAGTAGAAGCAGAGGAACCTCTGAAACCGATATTTTCTAGCGTTTCCAATAACTTTCGATGACTCACCGTGTCAAATGCTTTGGCCAAGTCAACAAAGATGCACATGCAGTGAATGAATACCTTCATCCATAGATGTATATATTTTAGATACTAAATTTGCCATGGCATCTTCAGTTGATTTGGCTTTCCCTAAATCGAAATTGTTTATCCGATAGAACTCCATATTTTTTAGATATCCGTTTATACTTTAAAAATTTTTCATATATTTTAGCAAGGTTACTAATAGGTGATATTGGCCTGTAATTACTCACATCTGATTTATCGCTACTTTTGTATATAGGTGAAATGACTGCATTTTTTTAAAACTTCTGGAAATATACCAGTTTTCTTTGATTTACTTATCATATACGAAAGTGGTTTAGAAATATTGATAGCAATGTCTTTTAGAATCTCAGAAGTTAAGCCATTCAAGCTTGGCCATTTTCTGGGTTTTAAACTGTAAATCGTTTGTTTAATCTCAGACTCATTTGTTTCAGCGAGATATATGGAGTTTGAGAGTTTTGTTGTTGTATGACTGTTAAACTGTTGATCTACTGTAATTTGGCCTGCTGGTTTATTTCCCATCTCACTATAATATGTCACAAATTGTTCGCTTATTTCACTCCACATTAGTGACCAGTAAGTAATTTTTTTTATTTGTCTTATTTGACTACTAGTTTCTTTTTTCCCATTAATATTTTTTAGGCATTCCATAGATTATTTGGGCAATTTTTATTAATATTGACTTGATGTTTATAATAATTGATTTTTTGGGATTTTTATTAAATCGTTGAATTTGTTCCCTCAATTCCTTCATTGCTCGGTTTTTTTTTTAATTTTTTTGTGTAGGTGATTTTTTATGTTAATTGATTTGATCAAACGATTAGTTATCCACTTTTTTCGTTTTATCTCATTTCGTTTTATGACTTTTTTTGGGTGCATGAAAATATTTTTTATTTTACCTTATTAACAAAATTATTAGTAGTAACGTTAATGTCATTATTTATATATATTTCGTCCCATGACTCTTTTTATAATTGGTGTTAATAATGTATGTGATAAATTTGTTTTGGAAAATAAATGGTCGATGCATGTTTTACTGTTTGCTTGAACCCTTGTATATTTATTTATATTTGACGTAAACTCCTATTCGGCCATTTTATTTAAATAATCCCCGTAGAAATCATTCGGATTTAAAATATTTATATTAATATCTCCTACAATAATTGTCATATCTAATTTCTCATTGGAGTTGGTTTTTAAATATTCATTTAGGTGGTAATCAAAATTATATGGGCAAGTTGATGGTGACCGATATATAGAAATTATATGAAATATTTTATTATCATGCTTAACTTCCAACGAGATGACTTTAATATTTTCAAAATTTATTATATCATAGGTGTAATTTAAACTATTTTCATATATAATATTAACTCATCATTTTGATTTAAGCTACCATTGTTGTATATTAGATTATAATCTGGAATTCTTAATAAAGTCATATCTGTTAATTGCCAAGTTTCTGTTAAAACTATGAGATCAAATTGTATTTTTAAATCATTTAATACTATTCACAACTCATCAATATTCTTCACAAGACTAAGACTAATATTTCAAACGTATTTGGACTTTTCTGCCTTAATATTGATCTAAATTCAGTTGCATTCTTAGCGATCAATGTTTCTATATTTTTAATCTGAAAATTTCTTATGTGCTGATACTGATATTAGATTTATTTCTTAATTTGTTTTCTTCTGTTTTTTATTTTATATTTTAGGTATACGAATACTGCTAATAATAGGAAAAGGAACTCCTATTACTTGATAATATTAATTAATGAGATGAACCTATATAGACAAACATTCACATACATGAGTTTTTTTTTCCTTTATATTAAAATACATAGAATACAAAAAAAATAAAAAAATTACAACAAAAGCATGTGGGTACATACGTAATATTAAAACAGTGGTAAATTAATTTTAGTGAAATAGTAAAAAGAGAAAGATAAGATTAGTTACTAAATTAATGACAATAACAGTAATAGGTAATACAATATAAAATAACGTACTATTTCGTAGAGTGCGATACTAATTTTACTGGGATAGGCGAACTTTTTTCATATTTAGTTTCTTTTGCAATTAATTAGTTTGGAACAAGGTCTTGGTATTGGTGCAGTTGCAGTGGTTTGTATTTTTGGTTTTTTTAGGCTCTGGTTCCGGTATGTTCTTAGTCTGATCTTTTTCTGTCTCTATTTCATCCCTCTTTCTTATGTTTGGGGTAGCTGGGGCGCTATTTGTATTTTCCGGTATAATTTCTTTTTCTAGATTTTCTTCGTTAACAGTGTCTTGTTCGTTTTCTGCTAATTGTTCAGCTGTGTACTCTTCATCATTTATGTATAGTTTGTTTATATATATATATATATATATATATATATATATATATATATATATATATATATATATATATATATATATATATATATATATATATATATATATATATATATATATGTATATATATGTATATATATATATATATATATATATATATATATATATATATATATATATATATATATATATATATATATATATATATATATATATATATATATATATATATATATATATATATATATATATATATATATATATATATATATATATATATATATATATATATATATATATATATATATATATATATATATATATATGTATATATATATATATATATATATATATATATATATATATATATATATATATATATATATATATATATATATATATATATATATTTAAATTTTTTGCTGTGGCTTCATTCATTATTAAATATTAAATGATGCAATTATTTTGTCTGGCAAGCAATGCAGGATTAACTGAAAACTTACTTTGAAAGTTGGATTAGTTACGTTAGGTCAGTTATTTATTATTTGTATTCATTATTATTATTATATCAACAATGAATATCATACTTTTTGTTAAATATCTCTGTTATTTTATAACCAAAATTATAAGTACTTTATTTTGTTGTATATAGAAAGACGAATACAATCTAAATATTTAAAAATATACAGGGTATTCCATATATCGTTTAAAGGTGATAGAAAATTTGATAATGGATTCATTGTTTATGAGAAAAAAATATATATTTGCTGTTAAAACATTGAAATATTTCAAAAAATCTGACATATTATTGCCATGTATTTAATATGTTAACAACAATGAAAAAAAGAGGGGAATAGTTTTCTAAACTACTACATTTACTAATGCGACCTTTTGAAATTTACAGAATTTCTTTCAGTTTAACAGAAATGTATAATAAAGTATATTTACGACATACCTTAAAAGTACTTTCGATTAATAAAATAAAAAAATGTGAAACTACCCCAGTATTTAGTTTTACATGAAATGTATCTTGACTAGACTAGCTATCAATTATATAAAAGTCAATAAAAAAATATATCAAAACTGAGTTAATGACCATCTATTATCCCCATAAAAACATAGATTATTAATTATGCTTTATTATTTATTATGATTATAGAGACCGTGAAGCACGGCATTATACTTTCTCTGATTGTTTATTCACAATAAATATTTATGACCCATAATTTGTGACAACATACCTTTCATCTTGTATTGTCCCAACAATAATTTTTATTTATGACGAAAAAGAGTAATTCCTACATGTTATTTTTGATTGTTGGTATACAATGTATCCACTACATTTTTCTTCTAGCACTAGCTCCATTAAAAGGTGTATTTTCTTTCAGATCTGAGTTCTGTTCAGACAAGCAGGCCCGAATAAAAGTACTCATGCGTCCGGGGCAATAAATTTCAATGTGCCCCCCTTATAACCCCTAGGAAAGTTTCAATTTAATGTTTTAATAATTTGATTTCTGTTTTTACAACATTTATGTTTGTTTACTTGTATTTTTAGTCATAATTGATGTTGCTAACAAAATACAAATCATGAAAACACTAAACGGAAACTTTTTTGCGCTTAAAGTATAAAAAATTTGCAATTAAATTGTCTGCATCAAAACTATTAACGATGTATCTTTCAATTGCTACAATTGAGAGGTTATTTGTTTGTTTTTCGTGCTCACTTTAAATATAGGAAAACTAAAACTGAAGTTGATCGGGCTTACTATAAAGAAATAAAAAAATTTAGTTAACATGGCGGTTAAATTAGAAAAGAGAGGATACTTACAACATCAGTTTAAAACTGACCCTAAAAATGTTTGGAAAACACTTAGATCTCTTAACGTTCATTCTAACAGTTTTGACAATCCATCTGATATAGTTCATCCTGATGAATTTAATGATTTTTTTATTGACAAATAACCTGAGGTAAATGTTGATGTTAATTTTGTAGAAAATCTTTATGCCAATAAAATATTTCCTGGTGTTACTGAAGAATTCACTTTTGAACCAGTATCTGCTGATAAAGTTGAAAAATGTTTAGGTACTATCAAGTCAAATGCTAAAGGCGCAGATAATATTGATTTAAAAATGTTAACTTTAGTAACGCTATACTTAATTAATCACCTCACTTTCATAATTAATAGATCTCTCTACAGGTACTTTTCCTAAACTATGGAAATCTGCGAATGTTATCCCTGTACCTAGAAACTCCTATCCCTCTGAAATGTCACATTTTCGGCCAATCTGCATTTTACCTACTATATCCAAAATTTTGGAGAAGATAATTTATGAACAACTTTTTTGAGAAATTTAATATTTTACCTGCAACTCTATCTGGCTTTCGAGCCAATTATAGCACCACCACAGCCTTACTGCATGTAACAGACAGGTCATGTGATGATAACGAAAATGCTTGCCTTATACTTTTAGATTACAGTAAGGCATTCGATACCATAAATCATGCTACCCTGTGCTTAAAATTAAAATATTTTGGACTTAGTCCCAACACAATTTCCTTTTTCTCTAATTATCTGGCTAACAGATGTCAAAAAATTGTACTTAATAGCTTTTCTTCTAACTTCCGTACTGTCAATAGAGGTGTACCACCGGGTAGTGTTTTAGGTCCTTTGTTATTTTCTGTTCTTATTGCTGATTTTTCGATGTTTCTGAAACACGCTAATTCACATCAATATGCTGATGATTTCCAATTAATCTTTAGATTCTTGCTAAACGATCTTGATGCTGCAGTTGAAAATATTAATTTAGATATGGCGTACATTTCGTTGGTGTCCCGTAACCATGGTCTAATGTTAAATGAAGCTAAAACCGAATTGCTAGTTGTTGGTAGGCACAGGGAACAGGTTGTAAGTCATCCCCACTTCATCCTAAGAGTCAACAATAAAAGTATAACACCTAGTGATTATTGTAAGGACTTTGGAATATATATATATATATATATATATATATATATATATATATATATATATATATATATATATATATATATATATATATATATATATATATATATATATATATATATATAGACAACAATTTAAGGTTTTCTAAACATATCAGCCACGTAATTCAAAAATCTTACAGTAAATTGAAATCTTTATATATTCATAAGGACTTTCTTAGTCAAGAAGTGAAATTAAAGTTATGCGATTCTTTAATACTTAGTTACATAGCATATTGTGATACAGTTTATTGGCTAGCCATTTTGAATAAAGACAAAGAAAGTCTTCAAAAAGTTCAAAACGCTTGCTTAAGATTCAGTTATGGTTAAGGAAGTTTGATCATATAACATCTAAATTTCCTTGACTCTAAATGGCTAAACCTGGATGAGCGTTTCCAGCTTCATTTAGCTTGTATGGTTTATAAAATTGATAAACTCGAAACACACCCAAATATCTATACGATATGTTAGTGAAAGGTATCAACACTCATGAACTCGTTACTCGTCATCGGGAGTTGTATACTGTACCCAAGCATAGTTCAGCAAAATTTGAAAGATGTTTTACCTATAACGCGGTTACATTGTATAATAAGCTACCACATTATATTAAATCTTCCCCCTCTTTTAACTCATTCAGAAAACAGATCAAATCCTTACTCTATACCAACAGAAATATGTAAATCTTTCGCACTTATTCTTGTGTATTTCTATATTTCCCATTTTATTTTATTTTTCTTTTTGCAGTTGTTGATTAAACGGAATGGTTAGGTGTAAGAGCAACTATGTTGAACCTCGCCATTCCTGTAACACTTTTCTGTTATTTATAATCACTTAACATAAATAAAGACATTTTATTATTATTATTATTATTAAATATTTCTTACGGTAAATTCGCCAACAAATCTTTTTAATTTTCAATTTTAAGGAACTCTTTTTTCAACTCGTCGTTAATAATATATTCCAATAACGCATAGGTACACAAAAACAAATTGTCACATTATTTGTGGGTAGACCCCCTACATCTAAATATTGATTAGGTACCAAGAAAGCTTCCTTTACAAATATCATAAGTAAATTTTTTCGATATGGCGTTTGATACATATCCACAAATACAAATTTTCACAGGGTTATCTACATTACATTCGGCTAGATATTATGTACAGAAAGTCATAATTCGATTTATAACCTGGGACGCAGCATCTTTTATGTTGCAAAGTTAATGTAACATCAAAAGCACAGTTAAAAACAACACAAAAATCAAATATTTCTCACTATACACGCACTGGTAATGAAACAATGAATACTTGATATTAATTCATAAAAAGAATACCTCAAAACTAATATAACATATAAAAACAATGAAAAATTACATAAAATCTACCAAAATAACATGGCTTCTAACACATTCAACATAGACTAATAGACTGCGACAGTGTTGCCATTTCTCGTTACTTCGTAATTTGTTTAGAGTCGGCTGTGGCTCAGTCTATTCATGGCCTTTACCTGATCTATGTCCGACGCACGGGAATGAGTGTGATTTGGTAACTCTAATTATTACTAGTTTCATTAGCATTGGCCCCATAAAAAGTCTATAATTTACCAGTGACATCACAAAAAAGGTTGTTAAAAACAATATTAACATAATTATCTACTTTACGCTAAGTAATAAAAAATTTAGTAGTCATTAAATATTTCATGTCCAAATGCATAAAATTGAGTATATGCGCTCAAAACTCATTACGAAATTAACATGTTTTCTTGTTATTTATTAATTAATTGTTACATAATTTTTAAGTCAACCTAATTTAGTTATGTTGATGAAATGACAATATTTATAAAATTATATTTTCCTTAGTTTGCAATCATAACTGAAAAATCACTAAAATTCGAAACTTGATTATATTTTAGCTCTTTATTATGCTCAAAAAAATTCGGAAAAATTTAGTGAGCTTAGATTTTCATATACTATCGGATAATCAATTAAAAAAAATTGTGAGAAAAATACCCATTAGGTATTATAGCCGATCAACAACTCGAAAATAAACAAAATATAGGGGTGAGTCTTTTCGTTGGATAACCCTGTACAATGCACAAGGGCCCTAACCTGCAGGGAACACATGAAGCACCGCACTCCATCAAAAATAAAATGTAAATAAAAATAGATCATGTTCCGTACAAATTCAAGGGTCCAAGCCAGGGAAGTCCATCAGGCATGGCACAGGGCCTCACAGTCAATTAAAAATATCATTCCAGTAACGAACGTATTATTTCTACACATATTTTAATAAATAAATATTCAATACTGCAAAGTGATTTTTTAAAATATATGTTGCATTGTTGCTTTTTCTGACCCTACCTGTTTCCGTTGCCACAGCTGAGAGGTCATTCAGCAAATTAAAAATTATAACGAATTACCTCCGAAATTGTACGTCTCAAAAATCACCTAGGTGATCTCTCTATATTAGTAACAGCCGCATCAGAGTTCAATATAAAAAAAAAAACTTGTAAATGATTTTGCAGACGCGAAAACACGAAAGATACAGTTTTAAGTTATTTCCTATTTTCGTATACAAACAACTAACAAACTTGACTTACAAGTTGATAGTCCAGAATGTATTGTTTTATTTTTCTTTATGGTTTTGACTAGACTTGTCAAATAGTTTATTTACATTTTGTTAGTGACAAAATGATTTCTCAGATATGCAAAATTTTTAGTTTTTTTTTTATTCATTAATAATTATTCCGTCTGGTTTTTTCTTGTGATAGTTTAGCATAAATTATGCCATAGACTATATTTTCTTTGTTTCGAGTATTACATGTTTTCATTAAACATATATTTTTAATGTGGCCTGGGGGCTCAAATCAATTTTCTGCATAAGGGCCCTGCGACTCCTTGTTTGTAACTGTACAGATATCCGGCGCTCTCGGTACGATGTTTAATTTATTATTTTAGTATAGTCTAGCATATCTTCTTCTTTCTTTTCATTTCTTTTTTTTTTTTTAATTGCGAATAAATTTTACGTTCTTTGAAGCCGACTTAAAAATGAATAAAAAAAGTAAACTTTTCATTCAAATAAATTATAAATATGTAGAATGTTATACATAAGTGTATAGTATAGTTATACACACATGTTCTGTGGGTTGCCTATGGCCTAAGAGTCAATTGCATTATTTTGCTTGCAAGATACTGTAATAAATACTTTCTTATTTTCATTTCTGTATTAATTTTGAATTTGTATTTGAAACAAACTTTTAGAAACTTATACAATATTTGTATGTTTTTATTTGTTCTCAAAGTTGAATAAAGTGGTTTATTTTCATATTCCCCACAATCTGTATTACAAAGCATAAAGTTTTTAATATTTCTAATTTGCATCTCTCTCAAAATAAGCATAGATTCCAAAATATTTTTAGTAACCATTTTGAAAAAAAAAAAAATTTAAGCATTTTGTCAAAATTATCGATTTGGTATTCGATTTACCCCTAAACCTAAACCCAAAGGTTCTCTATTGTTCAGTGTTGATTGTGGTTTGATATATGGAACATACCAGGGTGTCTCACCAGGAACTGCATCGATCGATATAGGGAAAAGTACGCACCAGAAAATTTTTTAAATTTAAGGAGCTACTAATGGCAGTGTGGCCAATCCGACAAAAAAATAATTACAAGCATATGGTACTTCCGGTTATACCGGAAGTCGAGACCAACTTGTTCATTATAAATAGAACACCCTACATATTTTAGGGTTTTCGAAAAGAGCAAAAATTCTGAGTCAAAAACATGATACCGTATGCCTAAACTCCAGCCGTTTCAGAGATATTTGACATTTTAAAAAAAATTTTGACAGGTGTAATGGTTTACAATAACCTTTATAACTTTCTTCGTGTAAAAGATACTCATTTGCTTTTTGGTATGCAGAAAGACCACGCACTACAGTTTAAAGACGTTCAATAATAATATACCAAGTGTTCCATTTTTGACGTTAAATTTTGTAAACTTCAAACCGCGAATGTATCGTGGATATCGAGTAGCAAATGTACTACAAGTTCTTGATATTACTTTATCACATTCTCCATAAATAATAAACAAATTCAAAAAGTCTTCATGGGTGTAATTTAAACGCGGTGGCATTTTTTGACATAAGAGAATGACAGACATTACTGATTGTTTCTAATCATGGCTAATTTGATAAAATTTGTACTAAAAATTCTTGATTTTTAAAGAAAATCGCAAATATTTTAAAAGTTATAACTTAAACCCGCACAATGCTTATATCAGAAGAAAAGGAATTTAATTATACATAACTTGATGTAAAAAATACAGAGTGTTCCATTTAACTTGTGCAAGTTTTCGCGGTTTGAAGTTTACAAAATGTAACGTCAAAAATTGAACACTTGGTAAACTATTATTGAATTTGTTTAAACTATAGAGTGTAGCTCACCTTATGGTCTTTCTATATGCCAAAAAAGCAAATGATTATCTTTTACACGAAGAAAGTTATAAAGGTTATTGTAAACCATTACACCTGTCAAAATTTTTTTAAAATGTCAAATATCTCCGAAACCGCTGGGTTTAGGTATAGGGTATCGACACGTTTTTGAGTCAGAATTTTAATCTATTTTCGAAAACCCTAAAATATATAGGGTATTCCATTTAAAATAAGCAAGCTGGTATCGACTTCCGGTATAACCGGAAGTGCCAGATGCTTGTAATTATTTTAGTTCGATTGGCCACACTGCCATTAGTAATTTCCTAAATTTTCAAAATTTTCTGGTGCGTACTTTTCTCTATATCGATCGATGTAGTTCCTGATGAGACACCCTGTATATTTCTTTATATGAAGAATATTAAACTCTAGACATCACATTCTAATTAGTTAATTATATACCACCAGGCATACTATTTAAGACTTTTGAGTAAAGAGGTTTCCCCAGAAAGTCGAGTTACGCTCTTTGTTGGGGGACGTAACTTTGACAAAATTATTACAAAATTATCATAAATATAAGCTAAGATTGCATGTTTCCATTCCATGACCACTTTTGACCAAGATAATTTTTGATATCACTGTATTAACATCCGATTAGACGTGTTTCTACGGGTACTGGTGTTTTTGTGCATGAACTCTATCCTAGCAGTTTATTTTAACTGTCGATTTTTGACCGGCTGGCTGTGGAAATAGTCCCTGATCGACTCAACTCTAAAAACATTTAAAATAGTTAACATTTAAGTTTCTTTTTTCAATTTAATATTTTTTTAGGTGTGAAACATTTTTGAAAAGCAATAAACCTTTTTTTTAAACAAACCTGACTAATCTTTTTGGCGCAGAGATTTATTTAACAATTTTTTAAAATAATTTATAGGCCAGTGGCTTGCTTAATATCCATAGGTGAGAGAAAAATACATTTACTGTTCCTGGTAGTGCTTTATATTAATTGGTATACACTATGTGTATTGAAAAATTAGACAGTATATTGAGGGGAGACTGAAAATTGGCATCATATCGCGCGCAGTGTTGACCGCACGACAGCTAAATGGAAATTTAATTCTTTGCTCTGCCTCTGCGATAACGCTCATCCATCACCGATGGTTTGTTTGCCTCTGGTTTACATTGCAACATTGCCATTTAAGAGATCCATGGCTAATAATTCAATACACACACTGTATATACTTTTAATCAAAAGATTTTGAAGAACGGCTTCGTATTTTGTCACTAGTTTTCTATCGTTTTCTTGCTGCGGATTTTGTTTTCCTTCGTGATAAATGTAACTGTTGCCTTTCGCAATTTGAATTGTATTGGTTACGTAGTAGATTAAGCCCCTATTCCGTTCTTGAAAAGATTGATCATATTTTGATTATTCCTGTCTTGTGCCTCTAGATTTATTGGTATTATTTCAAGAACCAGCACAGATGTTTCGTTCCAAATGTTGGCTCCATTCATGAAGTAAAATGGAATTGGTCGATTAAGGGTGAGAATTTGTTTAAATGAATTGAAAAATGTCTTATTACTACTTTTATTTTGATTTGTCTCGCCTTTGTCATACTTTTATCCTGCAAACATTGGCACATTGCTTGGTTAAGAAATCCCGGTTAATGAAAACGTCATTTGCTTTTTATCAAGATCGTTAATTCGGAAAGAGCGAACTTATAGTGCTGTACAGTGTGAGATACTATATATATTCAATTGAACATCTACGTCATTATCTCAAAGATGTTTACTTAAACGTTATTATTGTTTATCATAGTCTGCTTTGGCTTCAACGAATGGAAGATCCTCAACGTCGCATTGTTCAGCTTGTTGGGCCTGTGCATTTACAGCCCTATGATGAATTGAATTATAGATGGTGTAGAAATCATTTATTTCCGATTTTTTGTCACGTACTGTTCAATCTTTGGCTGATCATATCTTGGTGATTGGGAAAAGGGAGGAGTAATACAGGAACGTGTGGGTTGGATTCACTGTAAATTGCGATGAACATCAGAGCACTGTACTGTAAATTTTGATATTGTGATTGATAACCTGGTTATTTATGAGTTGGGTTATTGGTAGTATATTATCGTATTGTCGGTGGAGTGATCTTATGCATTTTAAACCTCATAACTGCTCATAGAGTGTCTTGATATGAATCACTTCCATGCATTTTGAACATCATGGTTGAGATGATTCTTTTCCTTCATTTTGAACTCAATGTTTTGTGGTCGTAGTAGACTGTGCCGTGCAACTGTAATGCCTTGTTATATTTCGTTAGTGCGATGAAATTCACACGAGCTATATGTATCATCATGTATTTATATGTTTTTATTGGAAGAAGTATGTGATATAATGCTACATTTGAGAATTATTTGATTAAAATAATTAGAAACACAGTGTTAATGTATTCAATATGCAGAATATGACTGTGATAAAGGGTAAGTAAATGCGGTCTGTTACTTGCAGTGGGGTTAACAATAAATGTGTTATTTTTTTCTGAAGTGCAAATTTTGTATTGGTATTTGAATTAAATTGCTTGGAGACTGAATCACACCCAGCTGTTTCACCTTTACGTACCACCACTCGTCTCTACCTTTACAGGAGATGCCCTCTGGGCTTTGTTGGCTTGGGGATATATCCCCCCTTTCATCATGCATGTCATTCAAAAAAAACTTTAATTTTTAAATATATGTTTTTACATAGAGCTAGCAAATGAGAATATTTGTTTTAGCAATACTGCAGGAAAGAGAAAAATTATAATTTCTGGATGTTAGAATTTAGATGAACATTTTTTTTATAAACATCAGATGAAACCATTTCTTTGAAACTTGTAAAAATAATTTAAGCTATAGGTAGTCAATTGTACACATTGCTGTGTTAAAAGTGAAAAACACCCTGAAAAGACATATGTATTTCACCTGAGTATAATATAAAGTGAACGTTACTGTAATTTTCTGGTAAAATGGTTCAGTGTCTACACTATAGGTAGGTACTCAGTCAGTAGTGAAATAACTAATAGTGTCATGTCATGATGACTATTTTATTTAATTGCGTATCTACAAAATAAAATAAACCGGTTTGAAATTCAAATTAATATTTGTTTGTCACGTTGTAATATAAAATATTTTTTTAACTTCTGTAACATTATTGCAATAAATTGTATCTGTGACTGGTTGCCAAATAAAAGATAAAACTACTGGTCTACTACAGATTTTGACGATATGAACACGCGCAGTATATCGTACAATGCTTCGCTTTGGCTTCGATGTTGATGCGTAATACGTAGTCGGAACGTAAAGAAAAAGAGAAAAGAACAGCAAGAGTTTGTACTAACAGCCGACACTGTTGTAGTTTCCAGTTTGATTCAGCGGGCGTCGGAGTGTTGCGATCGTTCATTCTTGTGTAGTAATTTAAGTTTTTGTTAGATATTTTCGTTAAATTTAAACGAATTGTTACTGAAGTATAAAAATAAGTGATCAACAGTATACTGAAATTTATTGTTTCTGCCAACTAGTTAAATTTGTCCATATTGTTTTTAAAACTCGTTTTAAATTATTGTGATACTTGGCAAGAGCAATTTAGGTTATGTGTGTGATGTTTGTGAAATCGGTAAATATAATAATTATTTCTGGACATCTTAAACGAAAATAAAATGAATTAATTTCGCTCCTATATTAAATAATTAGTGTAGTGTTGTTTTAGTGTTAAAAATATTTTCTATAATATTAAAGGAAAAGAAAGTGCTAGATTGGAATTGTTGTTCACCTTCCCTCAACTATGAATAGTTGACTACCAGCATATTTATTAGGTAAGCATATTAATCGTTAAATTAATTAGTGTTAAGTTAATTTGATGTATCTCTATTTTCCTTTTTTATAAATGAAATAATAGTCAAATGGGTACTTATAAACTACTGAAAATATGTATATTATGGAGGGAAGTCGTACATCTTATCTTATTTGCGTATATTGTCAAAGATGTCAGCTGTTGGTTAATTAATTTTACAAGGGGGAGTTTGGTCACCTGATTTTTAGCAGCCTGTGATCATAAATTTCTATAAATATGCCTGATCTATTTTAAAATGTTCTCATAAATAAATATCTAGCAGAATTATTTCCCCAAATATGATTCGAAATTCTAAATAGAACTCCTACTCAAGACGGCTTTCTTTGTTTGAATGTTAAATCTACAAGTGGGTAATCTGAATCTACCTGTCACACTCATATTATGTAAAGTTTACTACGCCGTACCTACAAGTATTTACATAAAATAAAATTCAACACAGTATTTTTTAGCATCATTTATAAGTATAGTTATTTTAATTTATAAGTCGCAGGCCAAGGTCGCACCGTTTAAACTAAAATTAAGCAAAACTAAGTAATTTAGTTTTTAAAATTTTCAAATGGATATATAGGCATGTTGATTTGCGAGTTTATTCGTTATTGGTGCGGTGCTTAGATATACCTAAAACATTTGATTTTGTATAAATAACACGCTGAAGTACCTGGAGATATTTAACACTGTATTCAAGATCTTATGACCTGAGAATTACAATTTTATTTTTAACTTCACCCCATATTTTAAAAGGAACAAACTGCATTATTAGTCCCAAATGCAGATCTACCGAAAATGGTTACTGTTATAGAAAGCATGATATTTATCCATTAACATCAGTTTGCTCTCTACTTTCAATAATAGAGGTACGATCTGAATGGAGGTCTGAATAATAATTTTTTTATAAGAAAAAAAATTTCGATACCTACATATCTCTGATAGGATAAAGGGGATACCTTTATCCTATCAAATTCACAAAAATAGCTTTTCCTTGACCTTTTTTATGAGATATTAATTAGGACTAAGTACCTAAGTAGGGACAAAAAATTTAAGTTAGCCCGAAAACGAATACCTAATGACGTTTTGGCTTGAAATTGATGTTTTCAAACATTTTTTATTTCATGCACAAAATTATTACTGCTTGAGGAAGCTTTAATACCTATGTTCTTTATTGGGCACTTTGATATTATATGAGTAAGGGCACCCTCGGGGTCATTAATTAGGCCGCATTCAAAAGTGAAGTTCCGTCTACATCAGAATAATGCAAATGTTTAGAAACCGAATGTAATATTCTCGTTCTAATCATTAATGTTTTTATTTAATTTATTCAAAACATCTACGTTAATGATAATGTGTAATGAATGATAAGAGTTATTGACAGAAAAAATATTCTTAATGAATTATTTCTATGGCCTGTGAGTAAGGCCATGTTTATGCAAAAACAAAATCTTCACATGAAAAGAATGATAAATTCAATAATTCTCAGTCATTTATAAATGGTCCATGTTTCGCACGCAAGTATGTGCTTAATACTGTTGGAATAAATAGAATTTTTTCGGGAGAAAAATCACCCGCGCGAGTGCCCAACAAATGAATAGAGGATCAAGAGAGGATAGAGATGAAAGCATAGATATAAAAACCGCAGTAAGACGGTTCTCAAGAATAATTTATATAGAATTTATAAACGTAAAAAAATAGGTATGAGTTTGACAGAGACGCTAACGCAAAATTTATCCAATAACAATGATGAGTCCTGTCAGGATACCGATTTAAGGAAACTATGTAAAATAAACAAAAAGCGCAAAATGCAACTAGATGACATGTATCCCAGTTTTAAACACCCGATTGCTGTGAAGAAGCAACTCATTCCAGACCATCGATAGAACAAAAATAGACGAAGACATGCACGTTGAGCCTTTCCGTCAGGAGGGAAGTGACGTAAGTCAAACTAATAATGGAAAAAATGACGAATAAATTGCTGCCAAAAATATAAAATCACCACCCATCATTTTTCACGGGGAGTTAGAAGATATACGCAAGATGATGCTCCTCAAAGAGGAACTAGAGAGAGCCTTTCATTAGAGACAATACAATACTCATACAATACTGCCACCGTGCACTTGGAAAAAATAAAGACTGGCAATTCTGCACGTATAAATTCGAAAAAGGGAGTATCATACCGTTACTCCCAAACAGCAAAAGTCACATGCGTTCGTGTTATTCGGCTTACATCACGAAATAGATGGAGGAAATAAAGAAAGTGTTAGTCTCGGTGTTAGTGCAGGAGCATCAGATTCAGGTTAAAAATGTGTACAAAATGAGAGGAACAATGTATAATATATACACCTTATTACAGATGGGTCAGTAACCGCGAAAAAAATACAAGCAAAAGTTAGATATCTTGAGCATTACACAATGAGGTGGGAGAGGCATGTCAATTCGAAAGTAATTATACAATGCAACTGTTGTCAGGCATGAGGACATGCCACAGTCAACTCTCACGGTGCGCCAAAATGGTTGGTATGCTCGAAACTCTTAATGCACAATATGACCGGAATGAGAAAAACTAATTCGGGGACAACCATCCAGCAAATAGTATAAAGTATCCGGTATAATCGGTATATATAAAGAAGCTGGAAAGAATTGAGAACCGTAACCTACCAGTAGTACCTCCTCCATATGAAACACATAGCTGCACCTCCCCCATCTACAAACATCTGGGAGGCCCGTAGGGCTGCCCTGAGGGCATTAAACCAGAATTATCCCCAAATCTCCTACCATCAGAAACTCGCAGAAAACTTTGGAAAACCCACCATTAGTCCAATTTCTTCGGTATCCCCCAAAAATACACATCAGAAAGGCAGTCAAGGAGATAGTCCCCTTTACCGAAAGCATCATCTCCCTCCCTCCGTAACAGCCTCCCGCAGGGGGATGACAACACTGACTCAAGAATTAGTCAAGCTAAACGCCTGAATCGGCATTATGCTCCTTAGAGAAACAAAATTAACAGCGGGAGATAAGCTACGCGTTCGTGGTTACACCACTATCAGAAAGGATAGACGGAGACGGCGTGGTCATCCTAATAAAATCAGGCATTCCATTAACCTCAAAATTCATTGGGCACACCACCATCGAAAATATTAGTATTACTCTAGCTGGTGGTACACAGATTACTCAACGACTTCACAGTTGGTTGTATTGAGAGAATAGTGAATACCGGCGGCTTGTGTAACCTAGTCATCGAAAATCTGAACGTCAAACATCATGTGTAGAACTGCCGGAGCAACAACGCAAACGGCAACAGCTTGTTTGACTACATTAACAACCACAATGCGAATTTGGAGTATCCGGACTCTCCAACACATTTTCCCGATAATGGCAAAGCACCGTCCACTTTAGACCCAGTAATTAACAATGATGTGAGAAACTCCACGTTTCCTGAGGTTCTGGAAAAACTCGCATCCGATCATAATCCTATCAATATTCAGTTAAACAGAATGACACGAGGAGACACTACAATTAAAATTACATCATACAAAAATGCAAATTGGGAACATTTTAGAGAAACAATAATCACAAACTTAAATATTAACAACAATATCAATACTACAGCCGATCTGGAAAATGAAATGGATGTGCCCACTAGGATACTACAAGAGGCCAAACAAGGGGTAGTTCAGACTATAACAATCGATTCATTTAAGGATGCGATCGACGGCGGTCAGACACATCCACACCAAAAATAGGCTGATACGGTCGGAGATGGCGCTGGCAGTGAGAACGCGATTAGTACAAACATCAGCACTGTAAAGATCAACAAATGGAGTGCTAAGCTGGAAGCGCTAAACTCTAAGGACAACTCGCTCTGGAGATTAACTAAATACTGAAAAACAATAGTACACTGATACATGTCCGAGTATACATGATAGACATGCAGAAATTCAACCATTTAGCGGAAGCCTACCAAAAAATTTACAACAATCATGGTATAAATAATTTGGAACAAGACCGCATCGAACAAATTGCAAATCAAACTCTCAAATCTAGACGTCCTAATTGACAGACGACAGCTTTTAGATATTATAACAAATGGTGCAGCTTATCAAATCGCTCCCGAACAAACAAAAACCCGTGGAAAGATGGCATAGATAATAAGCTACTCAAGAAGCTGCCAACGAAAGTCATGTTGCAACTTCTCTACATCGTAGGTGCGGTCTTACGCTTGCAGCACTTTCCACATCAGTGGAAGTGGTAATTCCTACATCGAAACCGAATAAAAATCTCAAGTTGATCACCAACCATAGGCCAATTTCTCTTCTTTCTGGCATCTCAAAACTCGTGGAAAAGGTTATTCTGTGCAGAATAAAAACTGCCCATGGTAATTTGAACATGATTGATGATCACCAGTTCGGTTTCAAAAAGGGGCCTAATTCCACCCAGCAGGTTGTAAGAATAGTGAATGATGTAAAGATCTAATATAGTCTTGGTAATAATACCACTATGTACTCCTAGATCTTTAGAAGGTTTTCGATACCGTCAGGATTCCGGGGTTTATTATTAAACTACACTCATTCTGTTTTCCACTTTACATCACTAAATTAATTCACTCCTATCTATCAAGCAGGACACTCCAGGTCAGAGTTAACAACATGTCACTGTCAAAGGAGATCCACGCATGAGTACCCTAGGGATCATGCGCTTTCACCTCAACTCTTTAACATCTGTTTCCGATTTTCCTTGTTTTCCTAACACAAAACTGGCCATGTACACCGACGACGCGGCTATATACAGCCACAGCCACAATGCTCAGGCTGCTAATCAGCTATTGAAGGCTCATATGGCCCGTGCCGAAACGTGCTACGACTAGTGAAAGGTGAAGTTAAACGGGGATAAATCGCAGGAGATAGTGGTCACAAAGAAATTCAAAAATAACAAGACCTTGATGCCAAATTCGATCCGCGGTGCACAAATTGAAAAAAAAAACAGTGTCAAGTATCTTGGGGTTCATTTAGATAAGGGGTTATCTTTCGGTCGACACATCAACATGACTATACGCAAAGCCTATTTCTTGTCCAAGAGTCTTTACCCTATCATGGCAAGAAATAGCAGACTAAGCACGACAATTAAGAATTACTTTACACAGAAATGATCTGCATCGGCAACAAATATCCACAAGCTACAAGTGTACCAAAATAAAATGAGGACTAACATATCGTCAAGTAGGTTTATGCATTCAACAATATTGGAAATCAGCGATTGACGGCGAATACAAAAGAGTATGTGGCACTCGACGTGCTAGTACGTGGTTTGGAGTTTGTATTATCTGCTGATTTGGCAAAGTAAAAAGTAGATAAGAGGAATTACTATAAATGTAGATAATAGATATTGGAAGTTGGTTCAGATGCTGTAATACTATTAATAATAGGTTTGTTCGTAGATCAGTTTCCAACCGTTTGAAACAGTCAGAAGCATGCGCACATTATTGTAGAGATGTGCTTTTTCAATCAGAACATTTTATAACTCTCGTAATAATCGCATCTCTATAGTCATGAAACTATCCCAAATCGTCTCTGTGAACAACGCTAATAAAGATATTTTCAAATGAATATGCTTTATAGTGCAACACAAATACATGAAAAGAACAAACTCTTTCATCATCTTTACCAGAGAAGATTGGGGAAAAGGCCATATTCAAACAAAAATACGTTGTAGATCAGGAGACGACAACGACTCTACTGCTCCAAGATAAGTGTCTCAGGTCGCACGCAGGTGCGAGGACGCCGATATATCGCGACAAAATCGCTAATCGCAAACTGAATCATATTCAATTCCTTATAATCGGTGCTTTTACAACATGGACAGGTGTTTGGATACACATCGGCGTCTTCGCATTTGTATGTGCTACCCGCGGACCCGAAACAATACTTGTTGTCTCCCTTCGCAGTCGCAAGTTTCGAACAGCAACCTGTACGTAGATTATTAGGTGTGTTTGGTATAATGGACCTAGTGTACACCTACATCATTGCACTATTGCACACCAGTTTTACGGAACCAAACAAACCCATTATATAGGTGGACATACTTGCGACCGACGACAATGGCCTATTGTGAAAACACTTCATAGAATTGCGGTAGACGTTTCACAATTAACGCACGAGCCAAATTTTGAATCATAGGCGTACATATGTAAATATAATATCCAAATGTTGATGTCCACTAAATCGTATTCTAATTCATCAGTGAAACTACAATGAGTGAAGGATCTCAATCACGCTCTTTTTAGAAAACTTTCTGTTTCCGGTATGCCAGGAATATACAGATCGAGCCAACCCACTAGATACACGATTAACGGTATGCGCAGTTTACAGTTGAATACGAAGTCGAATCGAAAATTAACGATTGCGTCAGGGCGCTTGTCCAGAGCACTGAGGAAGAGACAACCAGTGTTGCCAATTAACGGATACTTAATTATCCGAAACGCGGATAATCAGACAGACTGCCGGATCTAATTCGGATATCATTTTAAAGGGAATAATTTTGGATAATTGGGACTGAAATTGAAACAATCGATTAAATTCAAAATCGCAACAGTGCAAAACGAAATATGCAATACACTTCGTGATCTGTTAACATTTCCGTATGTGCCTAAAATCGAAAGCATTCGGCTGGTCAAGAATTGTCCTATAACTAACTTTATATGAAACATTTGTTTTGCTTCTCTGGTTCTGGGTTCTGGTAAAGTTTTAATGAGACCAAATCATATATTTTACATTATTTTATTGCCAGGTGCAAGAAATAAAGGCAAAGAGATCGTTATTGTTTTATTTATTTTATTACTGCACTTTACAATGCAAAAACTGAAAACAAATCCGCTTGTTGCCAACTATTTTAGCAATATATTGTGCTACCAACTATTTAAAACTAAATGTGACCAAAAACAAAAAACACCAGATTTACCATTTTTCTATGAATTTTATATTTGATGAAACTTAAATAACCTCAAATAGACGCATGGTTAACGAAGGTAAGTCGTTTACCTATTTCTTTGTCTAAATAAACGTGTATTCAAATGTTATCTTTCAATAAAAAAGATCTAATCACCCAGTTTTTTTATTTATTGCAGCCAAATTCACATATTTTAAATGAATTTTTAAATTGGTAAAGCTAGCGGATAATTTCGGATATTTTCGATCTAGGGTTAGGATAATTTAATATTATGGATTGGCAACACCGAACAATAATTAAAACAAATTTCAGTACTGAGAGTATAATCTTTATACTCTCAGTTTCAATATCGCTAAAACTGCAGTGGGAAGTGTTGCTCGTTCATCTAAAGAAACCTTTGCGTATTAAGCGTATTTACTAAAATTATCTGAACGTGTTACAATTTCAGTGGTTCTAATTCAAATTATATGCTCAAAAAGACCTCCTTCTTGAGCAATGCGGCAATACTGTACACTTCACATACCGGTAGTCGAGTATCTAATGAGTTGGCTTGATCTGTAGACTGATCATTGATCAGTCACGGACGCCCAGTATTTAAAACAGTAAACGGCTTAACTGATGTGATGTCCTGATGTCTGAATGATATAATCATATCATGTTTGTTTTGAATGTATATAAAATTATGTATATAAATAAATAAAATACCTTTTTAAATAAACATAATATTATCGAACAGGAAAAACATAAACTGTTGATACACTCGATGAAAAGATAAAAAGTTTTTATAAATTATTATAGTTATTAACGGTACAAGTTTGATTAATTATGGCAACTTTAACGAAACGGGTTTGATTTTCAGAACGAGGCGATGAGCCGAGTTCTGCGGCAATCAAACGAGTTCGTTGAGCCATAATCAAACGTGTATTGTTCAATATTTTATCTTCATCGGTGAAAATAATAAGTTTCCATTTTATTATTATGTACAAGATGACTTAAAATTACAAATGTCAGGAAATTTTACGTAAAATTCAAATTATTTTCAGCAAACAAAGTGATTGATGTACATACGTATTTCTATGGTAATTTATATAACAAATAAATGTTATTATTATTAAATATTGCTGAAATAAATAAATTCTGCTTCAATTTATGTCATTTCTTGTTTTAGAAAAAAACAGTGTGGTGAAGGATTCATTATAGCACTAGTGCGATAATAAGATCCAAATTAATTTGTTTAATAGCCTACAGCAACACCGACGCGACGTAGATAAATTATATATGTGATAAATACGCGTTAATTCTAAAATTGTTATCGACCAGTTGAGTAATATAATGTATTTAGGGCTGATTTCTCTGCTAAATTTAATCAGCAAATAATTTCCTCTGATACGATTGTATCAATAATTGTTTTTCATGGGTTTACAAGATAAATTTAATTGGTGAAAAACTGCATTTGCAACACTAATACATACTTACCTACAAGAAAACGAAGTTAATCATTTTACATAGTGATGCAAAATGTTCGAGCACGCATTTTTGTAGAACGTTCTTGGAGCTAGAACGAGCATGAACAAGAATAAATAAGCATTAATAAAAAAAAAGAAAATATGTTTTCAGAGGTAGACGTAGGGCGCTTTCGTTGGTTGGAATAGTGCTCGAAGACATGCTGAATATTCTCGAAATGTTCTCAATGGGATCTATGATACAAATAGGTACATCAAGAGAGCGAACAAGAACAAGCGTTTGCTCGTGTTCACTAACGTATATTCTCAAGACTCAATGTGTGTGTCATTTACTGAAGCGAATTACTTCGCGTTTGCTAATCATCCGTAGAATTGCTAGCAAGCTGAGTAATTATGGTGAATAGCCTATCTGTGAACTAAACTATCTATAATAATTTCTGCAAAAAGAATTTGACATCTTTTCACATTGAACCTTTTTTCCTTCATTGTAATTGTAATAACGTAACGTGTATACCGAAGTGTAAGGTTTAATTTATGTTTATTTGCAATGTAAAAAGCATCAACTTCTTTGACGGCGATAAAGAGATCAAAGAAGCCACGTTTTTTATGTTTTAAATAAATTTGAAACAAACTTTATACTTTAATGTAGATGTGATGTAGAGCATTGTAAAAATACTAACTGTGCTGTTGATTACTTATAAAAATTATACTAAATGTTTAAAAAACATATTGGTTAGGTTAGGTATCTTGTGAGTGGGTCCCTGTGGACCCTCCACTGCGGCCATCAGTAGGCTTATTGTGGCACACTCATAATTATATTTCACCCAATAAGTTCAGTCTCTTAACGAAACTGATAACTTTATTGGGAGAGAATGTGTCCAGATTTTCTGGTAGTAGTTGCCGTTTGCCAAATATTGAGAATCGGATCCTCTCCACAGCGGGATAGGTACATAGGATGTGGTCTGCCCTCTCATCATCTTCCAGGCATAGACGGTACTCGGCGTTTTCCACTAGGCCGAGTTTATGCAGATGGTAGTTTGGTCGGCAGTGTCCGGTATATAGGCCTGTTAGAGTTTTCAGGTTTACCCTGTTTAACTCTAAAAAGTTTCTTGGCTCTTGATTTCAAAGGGTATTTTATAAACGCCTTCGAATGAACTAATCCTGGTAACTCTTGCCAATACTGGAGAGTTTTCCTTTCAGCCCAGGTTGAGATAGCCATCTTAGCAGTACTTAAAAATATGCCAAGTATCGGTTTGGTCTGATGATTCGTGATCCCGCTCCTTCTCTGGCCAAGGAGTCGGCTATTTCGTTACCTTCCATAACAGAGTGGCCGGGTATCTATACCAGAGTCACTTTACAATAAGTGGGTGCGGATGCAAACGATCACAAAAATTTGCTATGCAAGTATTTAAACAGTGGCGGTTCCATGACACTTTGCCATGTATTTTCTTATGGGACTACTACATACATTTTTGCGGTTCCAGAGAGGTGGTTCTAGGTGCGGGGGCCCCGGGGTCGTGTACGTGGGTGGTCCTTGAACCTGGGACCTAAATCTTAGTATCGCAGCCATCTATGACATATATAATTAATTACTTTTTTAAAAGCTCTCATTAGTCGAGACACCTGCGGCAGCCATCTTTGCCTTATATAATTAATTTTTTAAAAAGCTCTCATTTGTCGCACCTAGTACTAGCAGCCATTTTCTAACCCCAGATCTATGTCATCAGGCTCCGCCCTCTTAGCTACAATCTTAGATATAAGTTTATAGTATTAGATATAAGTCTATAGTATTGACCAAAATCTCCCCCGCCCCTCAATACTAAAATCTAGGTCCCAGGTTCTAACACCGCCCACGTACACCACACCGGAGCCCCGCACCTGGTACCATCCTTACAGAACCATACAAATTTATGTTGTAGTCCCATAAGAAAATACAAGGGAAAGTGTCCTGGAACCGCCATTGTTTAACTACTTATGCACTAATTCATTTATTTCATTTACGCTTAATTGTGAATGGAATGCAGAAATCATATTATTTCCGCGGGTGTTCTTTCCCCAACCGGACAATACTTGTGGGTTATTTATTTACAATAATAATTATATATTTCTATATTCTAATGTTTAATTTGAAATATAAATAAATATTATTACTATGCAATATGAAAACTTCCTAAGTGTGGTGTAATGTATTTTTTTTATTTATTCACTTCGCATTGATAGCGAAGTGAAGGTCAAATATAACTGACACGCCATTGTAGTAGGTAATTAGAACTTTTTCAATTATATTCTAATTCTTATAGCGTGTGTAATGTAATAAGTCGTTTGTTCACATAGCACATTATATTTATAAATTTTACATTTAAAAAAATACTAATTTTTTTTTGTATACTACCTTGAATTTTTCTTCTACCTTTCGGCAGTATGTTTTTTTGCAAATTTTTTGAAATAAATACTGAATATGTATTTTTATTACATATAATTATACCCCGGATCTCATGCCAGGCATGACGTAGAAAGTCTGGACAAGCTGTCACTGTCCTACGTTGATTGAGTATTTTTCAAACAGTAATATTACTATATTCTCAAACACTCGTCTCATATTTTGGAAAACTTACTTGGAATAGAGCGACATTGCAGTATTTGTTTACTGTTCTTGAATGCTCTGTGGTGGAGTTCTGTAAAACGACAATTGAGATGACCCTACAGATAAAAGTCGAGTGGTATCAAATTAGGAAATCTTTTTTAGCTACGCTGCGGGTCCTTTTCTACGAATCCACTTACCGTGAAAAGTTATCCAATCATTCCCGAACTTGGAAAATTGTGGTGGTTTCTAATATGTCAAAATAGATGGTGCCTTGAGATTTTCTTCAATGTATAAATGGCCAACTATCTATCAACATACCAGCACAAACGTTTATGTTCTGTAGCCAATGAGTATGGCCTTCAACAAAACCATGTGGATTTTCATTGCTCCAATGTTGATAATTGTGTCTATTGATAAAACCATACAAAAAGAATGTTAATTCGTCGCTGAAACAAATATTTTGTGAAGTGGGTTGTCTATTATTTTGGTCATTTGTTCACAACTGGATTCTTCTGTCAAAATCGTCTTCAGCTAGTTCAAGATAAATCTGCATTTTGTATGGATGAAGTTTATACAATTTTAGGACCTTGAGAACAACCCCATAGAGAAATTCTAATTACAGCAGACACCTGGAGAAGGAAACTTGTAGGATTGAGAGCAAAATGCCCTAACACTTCAATCTGAAATCCTTCGTTTAAGATCCTGGGCACGGTTTTTTTTTTGTTTTCCACCTATTCTGTCTGCAAATTTTGTAAATAATTTCGAAACGTATGTGTGACTTACATGTGTATTAGGATTTATTTTGATTTTAACAAGAAGTACAATTTCTTATACAATTGCAATGAAGAAAAAATGTGTAGTCTATCAAAACTTGTAGGACTTAAAATATAATGATCCTTCTCTTGGACACGTAAATTTTTCAATATCAGTTATTGACATTAACCGAATAACAGATTTAGGATCGGTACCCACTTTGAGTCTCGGTTAACACTAATCGGATGATAATGCCTGGTATGCATAGTCGTTCTCCGGCGGCTCGCATCATGTATTTCATACAATCACTCATTCACTGCTGAATGATAGCTAGAGAGTCACCGGAGAACGACTATTCCATAGATTTAATACGAATCAGATATTCCACTTGTGTCGGCGCCCTTTGAGATATGCAAATACTTCATTTTTTTATTTGGATGCGCATTGTCAGTACAATCACGTACAATGCCAATGCACAAGATGTTGTCATGCGCGTCTCATTTTAAGTCTCAATCTTCGCGAGTAATGTGCCCTATTAACCTCTCTGTTGAAGCGGGTATTGTGATGTAATTCATTTTACAGAATATGTATACTTAATTCAAAGAAGCTGTTATTCAGTAATAATTGGCATTAAATTACCCAGTTTGTAGGGATGGTATTGATAAAACTAGACTTAGATTACAATCATTGTTCAGCGAAAGTAAATAAGAATTTCACAAATTTGTTAGCAAACGTATATAAAATCATAATTTTTGTAATACACAATTTGTGCAAACTCTTTGAACGGTTGCTAAAATTATATACTTTAACAGCCAAATATCTTCGATTATTCTCAAATAATTTTAATCTATGATATGGAATTTCTAGCATATGTATATTTTGTATATTATATAAATGATAAGAAGTGAGAGTACAAGAGTTTAGTTGTTATTTAGCATATAACAATAAACTAACGAGAAATAAACAAGGGATATTTCATTAAAAATACCTCTACAACTAGTACGCCTGGTTACGCCTGCTATAACCGTACAACTTTCTTCTGTAATTTAAAAACCCTCATCATGTTCGGTGAAGAATCTCAGGCAATTACGGCATAATTAAATATTAAGTGAAAATATCCATAATAATAAGTAGCTAAAACTGACTTATCAACCATCCGTCGCAACTGATTGACACAGTAACATATTGGAGCTATTTTTTTATGCAAATTTCATTAATATGCATTGTCGTCGGCAATATGTATATAGACCTAAAAATTTTGTTGATGTAACTTGTTGAATTGATCCTTCGTTTGATATTAAGAACTATGACCAGCATTTGCTTTATTTGTGTTAAAACTCGTGTTAAAATGAATGAAAATGGATTTATTATTATTTAAAATTAATTTGTTCTCAGCAAACCAGTTGTGGGCGCTATGTAGTTGCTCATTTGTCTTTATAACTACATTACAAGTATCTTGAACAGTAATTAATAATGACGTATCATCAGCAAATTAAATACTATTAAAGTTAGCAACATAAATTATATAAAGAATAGATCCAAGCACAGACCCGTGCGGCACTACTACTGAAAGTTTCTTATAATTTAACAAATTTGTACAAATAAACATTATTTATTTGGACATAGTGCAACTGCTGAACCATTCTAGTGACCTCTTATACCATAATTTTCTAATTTTTGTAGAAGAGAAACATGGTTAACTAGGTCGAATGCTTTACTGAAATCTAAAAAAATTCCAATACATTTGTTTTTTATTATTATCGTATAATTCTGTCAATAATTTTGTCACAGCTGTTACAGTGGAACGACCTCTTCGAAAGCCAAAAATTTTCATTAAATAATTTACATTTGTCAAAAAAAAATAACTAACCTATTCAAGACACATCATTTAAAAACTTTAAAGTATGAATTTAAAATGGGCCTGTAATTTTCTACATTGGCTACATCCTGTTTTATGCAATGGTATAATTTTCGCAATTTTCAGCTTATCTGGAAAAATTCCCTCAGAAAACGGTGAGTTAATTAAAATGGATAAGGGTTTAACGATTGACGATAGATAAGTCAAAAATTAAATTAGAATGATTTTTTTTAGATCAGGATGAAATAAACTGGTATAAGAAAGTTTGTGCTGGCCACATCAGATATTTATACTACTTTTTTTCTATTGTAAATTATTAATAACAGCCATTGTCTGTATCTCAGATTATAAATGTTTAATGTGCGAAATATTAGTTATGCGAAGAAATATGTATAAGCTTTGCGAGAGGTCAACCGCTGGCGAAATGTTGTACACCTAATACCTTTTCTAGAAAACTAATCTTCATTTCCCCCCTTAATTCCTTGTAATTCCTCTAATACCTTTGTTTCCTTCTAATACCTTAATATTTTCAGTACAATTACGCCGATTTTTTACTACCTATTTATCTACTACTATATATTAGCTTCGTCTTTTGTGTTATACCTACCTATTATATGAATAAAATAAAATTAAAAGGTTGACCATCAATTTTTTTTCTGTGTTAAAAACGGGTGTTATAAACTGTTGTAAGATTAGAACGAAAATTATTGCGGTATTCAATACGTATGCATTATAGTAAAGAAACGAATGAAGAAATAAAAAAAGAAACCCAAGAAAAGCATTCAGAGAGTAATGTTATCAGTTTTTGATAGAAGTTAGTTCAAGAATATCATTTTGCGAATTTCAATAGAGACACGCCCACTTTCTCGCGATTGTTCTATTATATTGTCATCAAAAATAGGTGCCCAAATCGTATGTCTAAAGTTTCAAGTTTGCACGTTGAGTTGTGTTCGAGAAAAACGTATTATCCATAGACAGACACACACACAGACGGCGTCATGCTGATTCGGATATGTTTGCTATTTTCAAGCTTCAAGAAGTCCATTTTCATCATAATCTGAAATTCGTATTTTTTTCACGACAGCAATATCCGAGACTATCTATAGATGAGAAACGAGATGAAAAAGTAAAAGCTTTTGTTAGTACAAACAGCTTTGTGCATACCCGAGGCCAAACATTGAGCCCATCCCATGATAATTTTCACATCACGGGCAAAAATAGCGCCCTTCATGCATAATAACTATTAATATTAAAAATATGTAAATTATGTATTATAAATATACATTATAAGTTGTAACTAAATAAAATCAAATATTTTTCTCAATGATTTATTAATTACAATCATTTTTATTTTTTAAATGTTCTGAGGTTTTCATCGTCACCACCATCACCAGAGCTTTTTCTTTTTAAACTCAATGTATTTTCTTTTATTTGCAGATTTCTATAGTTCATTCTTATTGTAGTCCTTAATTTACAGAAGTCGATAGTCTCTCATCGGTAGTTTAATTAAATTAAATGAAATTTTTCTTTACTTGCCATTTTTAGCGCTAATGTTTTTACAACACTGACGTCCTTTCTATAAGAATTGGCATGTAATTCTTCAAGATAAACATTACATTTCAATATTTTTACGCGACCAAGTACGTGCCTATACAACAAATTAAAGCAAATAAACTGACTCTTACGGTATACACGACAAAATACTGTAAAATACAATCACAACATTCAATTAATTTTGTCTATTTCAAATACAATTTAGTGTAGATAAAATAATAATACCTTATACACGCCGATCGAAAAGCCAACATAGGAGGGTCTCATATGGTAATAATCTATGCTTCTTAGTCATATTACTCTTCGTAAGTAACTGCATATTTTGATAGTTGTCGGCAGTCGACTTAAGCAATAGTTAAGCAAGGACAGCTTTTAATTCTAACTAGATTTTAAACATTCCTTAATATAAATTATTTCTTCAATAAAAAACAGAAAAACTTTATTTTCTAAAGTTTTTCTGGTTTTTATTGAAGAAATAATTTCTACTTTAACAGCCAACAACTTGTGTAAAATATCATCTATTTCTTAATATATTTCATACTTCCTTATTTACAAGGTCATTCTCGTACAATGCTGTCAACATATATAATAAATTAGACAAGGAATTCAAACTTCTTCCTATTAACAGCTTTCGCAAAAAAGTTATATCTTATCTTCTGTCTACACAGTTGCCACCTATGATTCACTAAATTATTACTTTTATTTATATTAGGTTCATTTTCTTTATCTATATATTTCTTAAGTTTTAGTTTAATTGCATAAGATTTTTCACTATTTTTTCTATTTTCTATCGAATTTTACTCTAAATATCAATTTATTGTATCGCATTTGTTTAGATATTAATGTTAAGGTTAAGTGGAGTACCTATAAGCTAGACTTCGCGTTATATTTAAAATCAAAATTGTATTGTTAATGTACAATTTAAATCAATAAAGACATTTATTATTATTATTATTATTATTATATCTGTTCGTATATTCAATGTAACTAATATAATTATTAACAATTTGTAATGATACATATTTGTAGAAATTCTATAGACACGTGAAAAATTTCAATTGCTTCCCCGCCAAGAGCAAAAAGATATACATAAGCATTTATTTGTCTTTGCTGTCGTTTGGGGGAAGGCTTTGTCCATATAAATATATCTGGCAAGCATACATAATTGTTAAGAAGGTACTAAACTAAAGGCTGAAAAAGAAAATAATCGTTTTACTATATGTCAAATATCATTAATCAGAAAATAAATTAAATCTAGTGTCAATGCCGGCCGAGACTTCTAGACGTCTGGTAAGATGTTAGTTTTGCAATTTTCATCTGGTTATTGTGTATTAGTATCAAGAAGGTTCTAACTTAAAGTTTAGAAGAAAAAAAAAAACGTTTCACTATCATGTAAATGATCCTCGCAAAAATGTCGTTCATTCCTAAATCACGTAAAAAAAAATGTTCACTGGCCCTCCGCCAGAAATTACCGTGTTTTTTGCAAGTTCCCTGACCTTAAGGTGCTTATCCACCAAAGGAACAATGAAGAACTTTTAGTTGCTAAATGTTGCTCTGTGTTTCAAATTGCGGAACAAATTTCAACAAGTATCAACTTTTTTGTCTACACCAAAGTAACAGAAATTAGCAACATTTTTAGTTTTGTTTCTCGTTCTTTATGTTTCACTCGAGCACTGACTGTCTCCACCGCAGCAACAAAATGTTGCTAGATTTGTTTCTACTTGTTTTAACTTTTCCTTTGATCTAACTGACTCGAGATGGAAACACGCAACAAACAGCGACATTTTTATTTTGCTGCTACATCAGCGAGCAACTTATTGGAACATTTTCGGAAATACGCAACATAAACAAAAATGTCCCTCATCGTGCTTTGGTGGATACACGCCTTTAGTTTCAAAAATTCCACCACGTCGACATTTGTCATGTGGTGAGGAAGATAAAAGCTTCAACGCGGCGGTTTTTTTATCGCACTAAAAGAGAAATAAAATGTCATAAAAGTCATAATAATCTCAACGTGACAGCGTTTTATCAATTCATTATCCGGTTAGTAAATGTTTGTACCCAGTACATAATACAGATTAATTAAAAAATGATAAGTTACATATTTGTTACGTAATATCCAGTGACATTTCTTTTTTCGGAATAATAAAACGAAACGAAATTTTTATTTGGATACGTTTAGTTACGTATTACTGAAAAATAAATAATATAGTTCCAGCGTTTTATCAATTCATTATCCGGTTAGTAAATGTTTGTACCCAGTACATAATACAGATTAATTAAAAAATGATAAGTTACATATTTGTTACGTAATATCCAGTGACATTTCTTTTTCGGAATAATAAAACGAAACGAAATTTTTATTTGGATACGTTTAGTTACGTATTACTGAAAAATAAATAATATAGTTCCAGCGATAACTTCAACCTTAAAACTTAACATAATGTGTTTAGTGGAGTTAGTGATAAATTATGTGACCAGTGAATAATGTTTTACATTAAATCACAAAATTAATTGAGATTGTTTTTTTTTTTCCGAAAACTTATTCGTCCTCCGCTGAATTGGTGGACAGCGATAAGTGAGTCAGTTGCTGGAGGTATATTCAACATGTATTATAAGAAACACAAAAAAAACAGAGCTATAAACTTAAATTTCTTGTTGACAGCAAAAGTCATTTGCTTGCTGCAATATGTAATAAAGGAGTGTAGTATTGAATGGTCCAAAGAAAAAATCAAACTTCTTGTATTGATTATACTGGTTTTGGAGACCGTCAATTAATTCCTCCCTATTTCGGTATCTGAATTAATGACTACATTTTTTTCCGCTAGGTAACCCCAAACATTTTCTATAGGATTTAAGTCGGTGCTTCTGGACGGCCAAATTCTTTTAGCCAACCAGTTACGAACTATTTGCGACGTGAACCGGTGAACTATTCTAAAAATGGTTAGTGTTTTAAAATGAGAAAAATTTCGATCTGTATGGGGCGTTATTATCTATATTATAGCGCAAAAAAAATTTGGAAAATTATTGGTGTGATCTAAATTAAGTATACAAACATATGTTAAAATACAAATTCATTATTGAATCGGTCTATCGTAACGTTAAAAATAGCTACATGATTTTTACTTTCTTATAACTAATATGAGAAAGTATAGTAATCGTGATTTTTTTTCGAACTCGAGATTTTGGTTGATACCTATATACTTTTTGAACCCTCCTGAATCTATTCTGACTGTTTTCTGAATGATGTCTGTTGGTGCGTGTGTGTGGGTGTATGTGTTTATTCGCGATAACTCAAAAAATACTAATAGAAGACTTCCCAAATTTGGCCGTTAAGATTTTAACATTTTAGGTGACATTTCAAATTTGGTGAATGTGGTACCACCAGAAGCGACATAATAAATGAAAGAAGAAAAAAGGTATAATTTCGGGAAAAAAAAATTTAAAAAATTATTGCATTTCTGGACGAATCTCGACGAATTATAATGAAAAAACATAACTTTATGGAAAAAAATCTTTCGGCATGTCTGTAGTATCGCAATAGCAGCCACAGTTTTTGACATAAAGCTTTCAAATTTGGTACACATGTTCTAAAGGCCAAAGACTGATTATTCCGTGAATGAGCAAAATTGGCCAGCTGAAAGGCGACCCAAATTTTTTTCTATTTGCGTTTACAGAAAAATATATTCTTGATGAAAGCTTATCATTCATGTCTACTATATCATGCCAATAAAATATATTTTTTTGCAAGTACTTAAATAAAGCTGATGTAAACTGAAATTTTTTACACATTTGACCTTATAAAATGGAGTTAGGATAAATTTAACAATTTGACGTTTGAAATGTCTAATTTAGTTACAAAAATGTCAATGTCAATAAGAAGAAATTATTAAAATATATTATTGATAGTATTGAATGACGCTGATAATTAATTATTTAAAAATTTGAATGAAACATTTCAAGGTACGCTATTAAAATTTAATTGAGGTAAATGATGAATTAAATAGAATGTTTTTTTTTAGAATAGGCTGATATACAGGGTGCGCCACTTAAAACTCCCCAGACTCGTAACTTTCTTATTTTTTAAGCGACGACCATGTTGGACACATCAAATTGTAGATATTTTTAAAGCCTTTAAACATATATACAGGGAGATTTAAAAAAAATTAAAAATTGTTACGCAAACAAAATTAATTTCCATGAATATTTTTTTACCTCACTCTGTACATAAACTTTGTTAATGTTTTCTTATAAAGGCTTTAATTAGCTTCAATTTATGTTATTACGTCATATTCAAAATTCTTTTTGGTTTTAGAGAAGAAAATAAAAAACAGTCTTTTCGATTCCAAACAGATTTTTTTTTTTAATAAATTTGATGCTTTATTTGTAAAAGACATATCATAACAAAACAGCAACAAGAAATAAAAAAAAATATATTTTTAAAAACAAGCTTTTATTAAAATGTACCAAAAAGGAAATTGCATTACAAATATTGTTCAAATTTTTTACCATTAACGTGAACACAGTAACTCATTCTCTTTATTAATTCACCATTAACTGTACGTAATAGAGTATGACGTCGAATAGAATTACATCCTTTCCTTATGCTATTTTTCAAATCTTCTGCATTAAGAGGTTAGGTTTCATACACTAATGTCTTAAGGTAACCCCACAAAAAGAAATCCAGCGTATTTAAATCTGGAGATCTAGCTGGCCATCGCAATGGTCCAGAATTACCTATCCACTGATTTCCAAACATCGTGTTTAAATGATCAGTATGTAGAGAATAAAGTATAAAAGATCCGTATTTTTTTCTTTTTGACGTTTTATCAATTTTTGCGAGGTTCATTTCCATTGTATTTTCCATAAATGAAATGTATGTGATCAATTCTATGTAAGAGTAATCTGCATTCATTGTAAATAAGTGCAATATTTAAAGATATACGTACTTTCTACACATGACATCTCTTTATGTTTAATTTAAGCAAACAAAGTGTCTGCTACTAGAATTTGTATTTTAGTACACGATTATAAACTTGAGCGCATTTGAAACAATGTAGATGTAAAGTTTTTGCATTTATCTCAAAATCTGTAATTTTTGGCAGTTGTGATAAGAATATCATTTTTGTAAACAATTGATACTGAATAATGGAATAAAAATTTGACGATAGGAAGAGACTATCGTCAAATTTTTATTCCATTATCTGACAATACAGTTTTAAGTCATTTTGTTAATAGGTGATACTGCTAAGAGCGCCCTCTTTTGACAAAAATATGACAAAAAATGTACAGCAATCTTTGGCAACAATATACCAAATTTGACACAAACTGGATAAATACACCACGCAAAAAATTGATAAATGTCAAAATTTTCTTTTTTTTTATATTATATGCTATTAAATTTCGGCTCCATCTTTGTGAATCACCCTGTATATAAACATAAGTACAAACATTAACAAAAACAGTAACACTGAACAAACGAACTGAAACATTGAGAAATATGAGTCTAGTCAGTGTTCCAGTTTGTTTGTTCAGTGCTACTGTTTCTATTGTTTATACCTTATTTTTGTTATCACGGTTAATATATGTTAAAATTATCAACCTAAATTAAATAGTTCCGAGGAAGTTTTTAAATAAAAACGAAACGTCGACCATTTAAAAATTAGTTAATATTACCTGTTATTGGCTTAAAATTTGCTCACATTGTCATCAGTTGTTTATAAAAATATTTCTTATGCTTTCTACTTACCAAGTCAACGAAACGAAGCAGCCCCAAATTGGATAAAAGAAAGGTCTGTGAACTTGGCACCATAACCATCGGTGCTAATTGCGAAACCTAAAGCTACCTTTTAGCACCCATTTAGCACCCTCCGAATATATAAAAAATATATGCTAATTTTTTACCTAAGTTATTAACAATTTTATAATTTTAACTTCAATTGTTTAAACAAAGTTATAACCATTTTATAATTTTAGTACCAACTTAATACCAAACTACAAACATCGTGTCGGTGCTAATTGTAAAACTTATGTTAACATTCATTTAGCACCCGTTTAGCATCCTCAGAATATGCAAAAAAAAAACAGGTGCTATTGTTTTAACAAAATTATTAACAATTTTATAATTTTGGAGCCAACTTCACACTAACACCACAACCATGCGAAATTTATACTGTCACTTAGTGTACATGTACATAAGTAATAAACAGCACACATACATATTTCACCTGAGAAGCAGATAACGAGCTGTTTAAAACACAATCAGCAAAAACGACACAAGTCCCCGAGATGTGCGGTTTTTGCTAAACAAGAGATTCAGGCATGCGTTCCCTTTGGCGCCTATGATCTGGGAGTTTTGTATTCATAATATCATAAAGAATACTACAAAAATGTATGCACGAAGAGGAAGCTAAAAAACAGCCAATGAGATTTGTTAATTTATTTTAAATTACCTAAAGGAAATGTCAGAAAATAAAAGAAATTCATTTATTTAGTGACAATTCTTGGGGGCAAAATAAAAATTGTACCCTAGTTTGTATGCTTCTTGACTTAACGGTAAGTGCGCGGTTTTTAAAAAATTATACGCTATTTCCCAGTGAGGACACACTCGTTTCTTCTCTACTATAGATTGAGAAAATGCGATAGATCTTTTACGGTTCGTCAGATAAGTAGTATTGGTAGTGCCTTAAAGAATTTACGGTAAAATAAGTAAAACAAGATACAATAAAATTAAAATGTTAGTGGTCAAAGGTTTACAAAAAAAACTGTATATCAAGAGGAACTGCTTCTAGAAACATACCACGAAATTCTTACGTTAGTCAAAAAAGGGGTGTGTTGAGATTTTGCAGTTTATAAATGGAGTTTTTAAACACACATCACACACTGCAACAACCAGGAAAAAATTTTACAGTAAAATTAAAAAGAAATTGATGATATGAGAAAATGTACGGTATTTGTAGAAAAAGAATATCAAAAATTTTATATTTCAATACTTCTTTGGTCAACTACCATTAATTAGATGTTAAGAATTTTTTTTGCAACATTTCTGAAATACAAATTTGCTTTAATAAAATTGACTTTACTGATTTTGACCTAGGCTATGCAGAAAGGTCACATATCCATTTTTTTAAAAAATCGCAAAAAAATAAAGTTTGCACTTTTAAACTAAAACTAATATTTCATTCTGTTAGAAATACCTTCAATTATAAATTTAAACTGTTAAAATGGAGGAACTAGTATTTTGAATAATAGTAAAAAGGTTTTTCCATTTCCTCGAAAATTGTTTTTTTTGGACATGTGACGTTTCTGCATACACCGATTCAATTATAATAAGTTAATGATATACAAGATGTCGTCTTTTATTTTTTGGCCGATTTAAAAAAAAAATTAGCACGTAGAGTAACAAAAACTACGTGTGATACTGCTTTTTTATTAGTGCAATACACGGCCAACTGGGATGCGTTTTTTAACGTCAAAAACTTCTAATTGCGATTAGCGATTTTTTTTTTTCAATAATTGATTACGTATTTTTATTCAGCATCCCTTAAAACGTCTTATCACCAAGTTTCATCAAATTCGGATCATCGTCAGGCGAGCACTCCATGATGATTTTATCTGTATTTTAGTTTATAATCCATATTTTACTATTAATAATAAAATTATAAAACAATTTGTTTGAGTTTTTACTGTACAAAAAACATTTTTTTTTAAATCGGGCCAAAAATAAAGTGATGTAACATAGGGTGCTCACCTGAAGATGATCCGAATTTGATAACACTTGGTGGCAAGACGTTTTAAGGGAAGCTGAATAAGAATATGTAATCAATTTAAAAAAAAAATCGGTAAGAGCAATTAGCAGTTTTTGACGTGAAAAAACGCGTCCCAGTTGGCCGTGTATAGCACTAATAAAAAAAGCAGTATCACACATAGATAGAGTTTCTTTACCCTACATTCTAAAAAAAATGTTTGTGAAATCGGCCAAAAATAAAGGAGTTACATACAGGCTTGTATCACATTTAAGCGCGACACCCTGTACATACAAAAATTTCTTTGTATAGTAATATAGATTCAACAGTAAAATTACAATATTTTTTATTCAGTGATAAAATAAAAAAGTGCAAACTTAAAATTACTGATCTTTAAAAAAATAAAATAGATGAGCAACATCCATTCAAAGCCAAACGAGTCCAGTCGTTTGTCGAATATTCGTATTAAAGATCCGGTTAAAATATAACCCAGCTTATTTATACAAAACTTACAGAAACAGTTCTTGATTAAATGTAAGTTTTTTCAGAAAGTTAGAAAATCTGTGTTAACAGTCACGACATCGAAATAGTTTGATTACATCAAACTAATAGAATTGTTCATTTCCTACAAGCAAATAGAAGGAGTTGGCACTAAAATAATAAAATTGTTGATAACTCAGTTAAAGCAATTAGCAATTCTGTTTTTTGCATATTCAGAGGGTGCTAAATAAAGGTATAAATTTCGCACTTAGCACCGATAGTTGGGACGCTGCACTGGTGTGAAGTAAAATTAGAAAATGGTTGTTATAACTTTGTTTAAACAAACTTTATTAAAACAATTATCACAGTGATTTTTCAGTTATACAGTGTACATATGCTAAAGTTAGATAAAGAAAAACAAACCCAGAAACAATTTTTGTAAAGAATTGTATGAACATTAGTCATCGTTCGCGGTATAAATACCTATTATCAACTGAATGTATGGAATTATTATAATATTGATAATTTAGTAATTATCAGTATTTAATATAATGATAATATAATACAAGTTTAATAATAAAAATAATAAATTACACTGGCATAGTAAAAAATAAATGAAACAAACTATTAATAATAACTATTATTATTAAAATGAGAAGTCTAAGGAGAATTAGAAGGATTATTTTTTTATCTTTGTAGATATAATGAATCACTCGATGTGCTCAGGCTACTTGGCAAACATTAAATGTTTTCAAATAGATTTCTAAAATTAATATAAAGGATGATTAACATGTATGAAGTGAATAATATAGACATAAATTTCCAGTGAGTATATAAATTTGTTAAATATATAAATGAATAAAAAATTATGAAGAATATTCGACGTACCCAAAGACCGACCCGATAAAATGTTATTGGCTCCTACTATGCTATTCAGTTTGTTGTTGACTGGGGGAATCCTTAAATTCATTGGAAAATTTGTCGATGAATCAGTCGTATGTGTTCATGTTCATTGTTCATATTATATGTATGTTATTCTTTTTTTATGTACAGATTTGGTGATAATATTATTATACCTGTGGTGAGTTTTTACTGATTAGTTATTTATGACACAACGCAGTGGCACGACCGACACAAAGCAGCGAGTCGAGATCCGTGAAGTTGGTCGCCTCAAATGAGTTTTTTTATGTTTTGTCCATACCATCATTTAGTACCTTATTTGTAACTATGTGTAACTTATATACCGAAATTTGTAACTCGCCCCGTTAGTAGATATTAAAAAATATATTTTTGGTGTAAACTTCCCGAGAGCCGCACAACTTTTAATGGTTTTAGTTTACACCTGACCTTCATTTAGTAATTAATTTGTAACTATTTGTAACCCATAAATTAGAATTTGTAACTGCATTATAGTCGAGTAATAATTAAATTATTGCGGCCAACTTCTCGGCAGCCGCACGACACTATAATTTTACATTTTTTTTCCTGTCATTATTTAGTAACTAATTTGTAACTATTCATAACCCATGAATGAGAATTTGTAATTGCAATATAGCCGAGTAATAAATTATTAAATTATGGCGGCCAACTTCTCGTCAGCTACACGACAATATAATTTCGCATTTTTTCCTCTCACTATTTAGTAACTATTTTGTAACTATTTGTAACAGAAATTTAAATTTGTGGTTCAACCATTATCAAAGTAAAACTGATTAAATTTTGGCCGCCAACTTCCTGAGGATAAACATTTCCATTTCAGAAATTTTCTCAAAAGCGTCATTAAAAAAATAATATAGCCATCGGGAAAGTAGGAATAAGCGCTCTTACCCACCTGGCTACTTCAGTAACTTACTTGAAACTCCGTAATTAATTAATTTGTCAGTTAATTTGGCTATTATATCAACAGTAGCTGTGGATCTTCCCAAATTGGAAACCTCCCATCTTTTAGTTGGATATCATCTGGTTTATAAAAGATGAGTTTGGGAATTCAATACGAATCATATATCTATGGCACTTGAAGAATCGTTTTGCTAATTCATATGAGCTAAAAATATATGAAATATATATTGTATTTGGGGGAAAATATAAGTGTAAGATATATTGATATACATGACAATTTACAGTCAATGTCGACCAATTTATTTCATTATTGTACACAAAGTTACAAACATAAAACAAATACAAAAAAAAAACGTAACAAATACAGTAAATATAAGAAAAATAAATACCTGTATATTATTATAACATTATTATGTATTGATTTGCATATACAGTGTGTTATATTTTGAATAGATACACCTCTGTATTTCGGTTGTATCTGAGACAACTGAATTTTTTTTTCAAATTATAGTACTCGATGAGATCTACCTTCCTGAATAACAATTTTGTATTTTGTGTATCCGCGGCCTACTACAATTAAACGAAAATACTATAAATCAAGAAACGCCATTAGGGATTTTTTAAAAAATATGAATCCGGCATGCTTGAAAAGCCTAAATATCAGTTTCATATTGATAACTTTTACAGGGTGTTCACTATGTTGTAAAACAAATTTCGAATGTTTTTTTTGCAGTTTAAAATTGGAAGAGGAGTTCATTTCATCTAATCAATACTCAGTAAATATTACGGTTAATATAGGGTATCAGAAATGACTACTTTACAAATCTAGCTTGGCACAGAGAGCGAAGAAATATCGCTGTTGTGAGACAGAGACTCGAATGCCAAGCTAGAATCGTAGTACTCTCTGTACTGGGAATTATGGGGATGAGATTAATGATAACCTTATATTGGTATCAGAGTGTACATTCTGATTATTCTGTATAAACTGTAGTATTATTTCATACTGGTTAGTTGAAATTAACACCCCTTTCCCGTTTAAACTGCAAAAAAACATTCCGATATATTTTTTCAAAAATTGATGTGTAAGAGTTATAAACTTCAATTTAGAATTTAAGCTTTTTAAGCATGCCCGATTCACATTTCCTAAAAAAATACGTTAAAAAGATCCCTAATAACGTTTCTAAATTATTAATCTTTTATTTTAATTATAGCAGGCCGCGGATACACAACAAAATTGTTATTCAGGAAGGTAGATTTCGTCGAGTACTACATTTGGAAAAAAAATCAATTCTCTCAAATACATTCAAAATACAAGGGTGTGTCTCAAAATATAACACACTGTATATATAAATCAATACATAATATAATAATATATAAGTATTTGTTTTTCTTTTATTTACTGTATTTGTTACGGTTTTTTTTTTTTGTATTTGTTTTATGTTTGTAACTTTGTGTGAAATAATGATATAAATCGGTCGACATTGACTGTAAATTCTGATGCATGTCAATATATCTTACACTTTTATTTTCCACAGAATGCATTACATACTTCATATTTCTTTAGCTCATATAAATTAGCAAAAGATTCTTCAAGGGCCGCGGATATATGATTGATATTACTTCCCAAACTCATCTTTTATCAACCAGATGATAACTATAAGATAGGAAGTATTTCAATTTGGGAAGATCCACAGCTGAGTTGCAAGTTAGGTACTGAAGGAGCCGAGTGGGTAAGAGCGAAATCGGTGGAACGAATCTGTCGTGGGACGATTTGAAAATTTTTAATTCCGACTAAGGTGCGATATGGAACTGTCCATGTTCTAGAGTGGTTCGACCTCCACAATAGACTGTAGGGCCTTATCTCTCCTGACCTAACACAGAATCCTAAAATTTTTAGGCAGTTACCTCGGCGGCTTTATCTTCAGGAAGTTGGCGGCCAAAAATTAACCAGCTTTACCTCGATAATCGTTGAGCCACAAATTTAAATTTTAATGTTACTAATAGTTACAAATTAATTACTATAGTGAGACGACAAAAAGCAAAATTATATCATTGTGTGGCTGCCGAGTAGTTGGCATTTATTACTCAGCTATAATGCAGTTACACATTCTAATTTGTGGGTTATAAATAGTTACAAATTAGTTACTAAATGATGACAGGAAAAAAATTGCAAAATTATAATGTCGTGCGGTTGCGAGAGGTTGGCTGCAATAATTTAATAAGTTATTACTCGACTATGATGCAGTTACAATTTCTAATTTGTAGGTTACAAATAGTTACAAATTAGTTACTAAATGATGGTCAGATGTAAACCGAAAATATTGAAACTTGTGCGGTTCCCGGGAAGTTTACACCAAAAAATATATTTTTTAATATTTACTAACGGGGCGAGTTATAAATTTCTGTATATAAGTTACAAATGGTTACAAATAAGGTACTAAATGATTGTATGGACAAAACAAAAAAAACTTATTTGATGCGGCCAACCTCACGGACCCAGCGAGTCGGCCGTGGCAGTGGATGGATTCTAAGACATACAGACGAGACCTACGAGCGGACGAATACACAACACAGCCATGGTCAATTTTTGATAACACTAAAGACATATACAGCCTAAGAAGAACCTCTCTGCTCCCCAGTTTATGTTGGATACACAACAAATGACTTTAAACGCCTTTTTTTTTGCTTTTTCCGCAATATTTTGTATGTAAGATACCTATGTGAGTTTAGAATCGAAGATTAGTCCCAAATTCCGCACTGCCTGACATAATAATTAACATATATATGAAGCTGAGTTTCATTATGAGGTTTCCTTAAGCGACAAAAATGACATTCTATTTTGCGTACATGTAATTTCATTTAATTCCAAAATGCCGTCCAATTCAGAAAACCTAACACCCAATCATGTGATTTTATTACATTTATAATGTGAGTGCTATGAGTGGTGATTTTTTTATAACTTTTATAACAGCACAAATTGAGGAGGAAGTTTTCGTTTCATTAACTGTGGTGGATGTATGAAACTGATAATAACAACGTTGATGTAGACAGATTTATTCTGACACGGAAAAAATAATCTTCCTCCAACTTCTGTCAGCTACTTCTATACGACGTTGCACCGATTCTAACAATTCGGAAATACAGAAATACAAATTACACGAAGTAAACAATATTTTTACGAATGAATTATATATATAAAAAAATATATATATTAATGGCCGATCTTCTGATTAAATGAATTTCATTAATAAGTTCCATGGATACAGTTATTGATACAATTGTATACAAGGAAACTTACCGATTAAATTTAATAGCAGAGGGAAAGATCCGCCCTAAATTTAAAAAAATTATTGTTTAAATATTCTCTCAGATATATGTACCTTCTATTAAGTACTATGTAAATATTGAATAAATCGCAGCACACCACAGTGAGTTGTCATTATTCTATTACGCACTGACAACGTTGCTTGATTATTCATGAACAGGTTGTTAGAATGTGATTTTTAGTGGCAACACAACAAACGATATAATAACTTAATTCCCTTTTATTCTATTATACAGGGTGGGGCCTTTAGTTTGTCGGATTTCGATATCTCGAGTTCTACAATAGCTGGAAATTAAAAAAAATACAAGTAAACTAGATAAAAAAGTCTATAATCGGAAAGTGCCTTTTTTTTAAAATGGAATGCTATGTATATCAGTACATTTTTTGAAGCCTCTTTCTAGACTCTATTCATTCCTATATTATTATTAATTATTATTGACTATCTCCCAACCACTTGGATGTAATAAATTTTTTTTGTTGAAATAATGCCATCTGCAGATGCAAATTGAAAAAATCACCGAAGTCACAATTATTGATTTTAAGTAAAACGTATGTGAATACTAGTTACGAGACATATAATGAATGTTTTTGAATTATTTTTACTTCCTAAAAATGTACAGGGTGGCCAAAAATTTGTTTTCAATTAAGAACTTTTTGAATTGAATTTTCTCAATTTTTTTTTTAATGGAACACCCTGTATATTTTCAACGATGTGATCTAGAAATGAAGAACGAACATTTTTTGTAAGTACTTCCCAATGGCTAATTGCAACCATTTTCGTTTTATTGAGCAATAAGTACAAAATTCAAGAATAAACTTAAAAACAGAGGTTTCTTCAAATAATTCGTTAGAAAAAATTATTATAAGTGCTCCACATGTTGCCCATTTTAATTGACACGTCTCTATGCGCTTTTAAAATGAGGCTATTTAGTAGGTACATTTCTTCCAATCCATTGAAGTGGGTAAATAGTATTTAACTGGTCCTTTACTGTAATAGTTTTTTTGTACATTTTTTTTTGCTGTTTTCGTTATTCGACAAGCAATAAAACCTCAGTTTAGTATAAATTATCTTGTACAAATGAACATTTATCGCACTTATCGGTCGTCAGTTATCATTTGTATAAATTTAAAATATTTCGAGTTTTACAAAATGAATGTTATTTAATGAAGCGGAACTTGTAGACATAACTTTTGTTTAGGGCGTGTCAGACAGAAATTGTTTGCTTGCAAATATAATTTATAAGCAAAGGTGTCCTGAAAGAAGGACTCCTGATGTTAGCAGCTTCCAAAACCTTCTCGATAGATTTGTGGAAACTGGAAATGTCATGTCGATTATAAAAAAAGTGATAGAACAAAACGTGTTGGGAACGAGGAAAATGAGTTTTCTGTGGTGCTGGCAACAGTTGATAATCCCCACATTAGTCAGAGAGAAGTGAGCTCATTAGTAGGAATAAGTGGTCAATTGTTAAAAACAAATAAGTTTTATGCATATCATATTCAAATGCCCCAGGAACTATCTATTAACAATTTTCAAAGGCGTCTACAGTTTTGTAATTGGGCTAGAGATAAAATGCAAGATGTCACCTTTATAAGTAATGTTTTATTCACTGATGGGGCAACTTTTCATAAAAATGGATTTGTTAATAGGCACAATTTCCATTATTATGCTTCGGAAAATACTCACTTTTTTAGACAAGTTGATAACCAGCACAGATGGTCTATAAACGTTTGGGGAGGAATTATTAGAGAACATGTAATAGGGCCACATTTCTTTGATGGTACATTGACTGGAGCTATTTATCTTCGTTTTCTGGAAAACTATCTGCCACAATTATTGGTGAACCTTCCTGAAAGGATTCGAAATATAAGATGAGGTTTCTGCAAGATGGTGGTGCTCTACCACATTATATAAATGCAGTTAGAGACCATTTAAATAATACCTACCCACTTCAATGGATTGGAAGAAATGGACCCACTTAATGGCCCCAAATCTTACAAAAATGGATTTCTTTTTATGGGGATACGTGAAGGAAATTGTTTATAAAGACACACCAACAACAGTACAAAATATGAAGGAAAGGATAATAACTGCTTTTAGTTCTATGGCACTGGCAATTTTAGGGACAGTAGAAACCTCATTTCAAAAGTGCATAGAGACGTGTGTCAATCAAAATGGGCAATATGTGGAGCATTTATTATAATTTTTTCTAATGAATTATTTGAGGAAACCTCTATTTTTAAGTTTATTCTTGAATTTTGTATTTATTGCTCAATAAAACACAAATGGTTGCAATTAGCCATAGGGAAGTACTTACAAAAATGTTCGTTTTTCATCTCTACATCACATCGTCGAAAAATATACCATTTGAAAAAATTGAGAAAATTCAATTTAAAAAGTTCTCAATTGAAAAATTATGTTTGGCCACCCTGTTTGAGGAAGTAAAAATGATTCAAAAACATTAATTGGATGTCTCGTAACTAGTATTCACATAAATTTTTCTTAAAACCTATAATTGTCACTTTGGTGATTTTTTCTATATGCATCTGCAGATGGCATTATTTCATCAAAAAAATTCATTACATCTAAGTGATTAGGAGATAGTCAATAATAAGAAATGAATAGTCTAGAAAGAGACGTCAAAAAATTTACTGATATACGTAGCATTCCATTTAAAAAAAGGCACTTGATCCTGTAATTTGGTCTTGGCTCGTTCTGTATATTCAATAACAATTTCCGGTTATAGACATTTTTATCTAGTTTACACACTTGTATTTTTTTTTAAATTTCTAGCTATCGTGGAACTCGAGATATCGAAGTCCGACGCACTATTGCCCCACCCTGTATATCCAGGCTTGTAATCACAGGGTATAATCAACGTAGAAATATTTTAGCAGTAACATCTTCTGTTTATTTCTAATCAACTTATCTATTATAAATGTATCAAAACCATTATTTTTGACAATTATTTTAAGAGTGTCGTGATACCGAAACAATAATATGCTATACAAATCTGAATAAATTTGTGGAACAAAAATAAAGTGTTTTTATTCTTCAAACTTATTTTATATACATATTGTTGTTAAGTAGATTAGTTGCTATAAGAAGTGACCATTTGCGACCTTTATGGCTGGTAACGAACTTTTTTATTGATAAAAAATATTCAGCGATAGAAGTATAGCTTTCTTAAACTTAGTATATACAATCATTATTGTAAATAAACAGAATAACTCACGAAGGCAAAAATTGCCTGTGAGTAACAAAATATAGCACAAAGGTAAAGTATGTGTGAATAATATACATAATAATAATTCGGGTAATAATAAAAAAAAAACAAGATAATAACAAACAAGAAAACATCCGTCAGAATAAATCCTTGTGCAGAGTATGACAAAATGAATTTATATCTAATAGAATGCCCTAATATATCCTAATAACAAATATATACATATGTATGTGTGATATTCTAAAATATGATTGATATCAATAGAAAGTAAGCAGCTGCAACATTAGGGAGTTACCCGAGGGGCAAGCAACACTCCAAAATATGTACACCGTATTTAAAATATTAGGATTTTGTGAGTACTTAACGTACTTAATATTGTGACGGACCCCCCCCCCCTCCTCCAGAGTTCTGTCGTGTATTTAGTTTATACTCTGGTCACTACGGCACCAGTGTGACATCCCACTCCACCCTCGTATATACTCATATTTTATTATTTTGATTATTTAATTGATTCCCCTTTGATGTCTTACCTGGTCGTGAAGCGAAAGGTAATACTTAATTAATAATTGGCCTTTTTCGTGATCGTCTAGTTTTAGTGGTAGGACTCAAATTTGTTGTGTTATTGTAACCTCCCAGGTACGTTTATAAAGTTTGGTATTATTTTCTTTCGTTTATAAGATTTACTTTGATTTAATTGGATTACCTACTTTTACCAATTATTATGAATCTTAATCTGCACTGCACCGATATATGTTTTAACAAAGAAAAATATAAATAAGACTTGACTTTATATTCTCTGCGAAATAAGACAGACAGATACAGATAACCATGCTTTACTGACACGCGGACACAATGCCGCAATACAACAGTACTCTAAACACAAATAACGCCGCCAATTAACATTCGTTGGAACAACTGTCCAGTTAATTGTTTGGCTTGTCGAATACACCCCGCCATCAAGGCTTAAACCAATGTGAAACGAACTACCTCGTAGTGTTTTGTAAAGTATTGGCAGATGTCAATTGCATCCAGGGCACGCATACGGAGGCGGTGGTCATAAAACATTAAACGATGCCCACGGGGTGCCCACCACCGGACCTCCTGTCGAGAGACAAGGTCCCCTGATCAACACCTCAGAGGGTTGAATGAACTTAGCATGTTGTGTTATCAACATCTAGCCATACCGACCTAACAGCTGACCGTGAGTCCCTCAGACAAGGAGTGACATTTGATAAAGTTACATTGCAGATTCAGCTGACCCCTATTTATTATTTACATCATCTTATTCTTAAACTTGACCTAACGTTGATGCGGACAAATGAACGAAAGTTTCAACTACTGATACCTGATTTTATCTAAGTTAATATTGATTCTCCTAATTATTTATGACAAAGATATTGAGAAATGCATTATAAAAGGTCTATCTGTAAATCATTTGGTACCACTAGTCAAATTCTATTAAAACCGTGAAACCCCAAGCATATAAATTCGTACTTTGACTAACGTTGCCATTTCACACGTAGCCAAAGAAATTTTAATTGAAAGAAATTTGGTGAGTTTGCGTACGGAGAGCAGGGCAACGCGGTATAAAAATTATTTAATACCATCCTTACCTATTCGTGTACACATGGAGAGTTCGGCGAGATTTACTCCCCCGGGTTCTTGAGTAACTCCTGTGTTATTTGTCTCCATGTCAGCGGTGGCGTCGGCGGTGCTTACGCCCTAGTACAGAGCAGTCACAAATGCAACAAGGTGGTTTTGTTTATGTTTTTGAAGACTTGTGTTTTGATTTCTCTCTAGCTGCGTTATTATTCTTTTATTAAGTTGGGCGCCACGTGACTTGCTGCCACGAAAATAATCTTAGTTTTTATTGCCTTGGTATCTAATCGTAGGAATGAAATTTTCTCAAGGTTGATTTTTATTATACGAAGAGGTAAGGTAGCTTATTCTTAGCCTCGTTGAATTTTCTGGGTGCCTTTGGCTACGCAAGCAGAGCTGAGCAAGACTTCAGCAACTCCTCTTCGGCGGTCCTGACTTGAGAGATCTGTTTCTATCTCAGACTTTGTAGCTGAAGGATTTAATCAAGCGGCTTATGCTTATTTATTTCGTAGGGCTAAAAAAAATTACACAGTGGTGTCCCTGGTAATTTGGTTTTTTAGCCTGAAAATTACTTTATGAAATACTCAAAATATTTTTTTCAGTTAGCTGTTATGCAAAAATAAAATTGAACAGGGGTCTCTGAAAATATGTCTTTTTGGTTCCCTATGAGTGCTTTTTGAATTATGAAATTTATTTTTTTCAAAGTCGTTGAAGGCCAAAAATAATTTGAGCAGAGAGTTCCTTACAAAATTGAATTTTACTCGTGAGATCAGGTGATTTGTGTGTAAAATTTTTTGACTGTCGTTAGGACATTTAAAAATTTATTTTCAAACGACTAAGTTGAAAGTTATTAAAAGCTTAAAAATGAATTTTTTCTATGTCCTGGTGGACTAACAAAATGTTTTGATGAAATTTATTTTTTTGTAAAAATTTTGACTTCGATTCTTAAAACTCAAAAGCTTTCAGTAAATTCTGAAACCTTTATGGCAGCCTAGTAAACACCCGGAAAACTTAAAACTAATCAATTTTTGTTGAATAAATGAATTTTAAGTCGAGTGAAGCTTTGATTTTAAAACAAATTAAAATTTTTTTATATAAAATGAGGTTCGAGAATGTTCTCAAAAGTCTAGCCTCGCGAAAAAAATAATTTTGAAAAATAATTCCAAGTCTCTCAGTATGTAAGTCACGTACTTACCTGTCCTCGGAGATATCAGACGATGATGTTTATAATAACGTTTAATTTTTTATTAGTAGACCGCCTACGTCCTTAGGAGCCTGCTTGTGGTATTCCAAGTTTAATAAATAAAAAACAACGTAGAGTTTTACAGTAAAATCTGATGACGGAGGACTTCTCAAGCCAAAATCCACGAATGATAAAAGCTGTCGAAGAAGTGCTTCTGGTTTTCTGCGGTGGATGTTGTAAAAATATTTTATTGGTGGTGGACGCCGTCTTCGTGTCTTGATTACCGAAAAATAACCTAGCCTGGCGCGTGGAGAAATTTCTTAGTACCTATCTTAAGACTTCTGGGGTCCGTGGAGTCTGTGTTAATGCAAAAGTGGAAAATTTATACTTTTAAAATTAATTTACTACCAGGATGCTCTCTTGTCGGTGTCAAGTGGTTGAATTGTCTGAACTTGTCTTAAATTTTATATTAGAAGTTGTGTTGTCATCTATTGCGATGTTAGCATGATGTCATGGTTTTACCAAACACGTAAAAAGGACAAAAACTACACCACTTTAAAAGCTCCCGATATGGTGAAAACTCCGATGCGGTCTGGCTATCTGAATGGTCTACATGCTGTACCAAACTCCAATTTTACAAGTTTAAGTATCGTATAGAGAAATTTGGCAGTTAATTAGGCGCTGTGGAGACAATGATTGTTGCCTGAAATTATTATTATTAATTTGTCTTAAACTATTTTACTTTATTATTAATTGTTATTTGTTTGATTGACTTTGTAAAAATTATTTTTTAGGTGTGTGCGACAAGCATCTTTTAAAATGTATGATACCAATGCAGAAATTCAGCTTTTACTATTTTAGGATGGCTTTGGCCTGTTATAATTATTAGCTTCTGTCGACCACTGAAATTAAAATTTTGTAGGGCCACTCGGATGGCAATAAAATAGTTCGGACCTGCTTGTAAGTATTTTTTTATGAGCGTCTCTTAGTTTTGGTTATTTTGGTGTTTTTTAATGCATCGCGACGCGGCCGTCGCGCTTATACTGCGGAGCGGTTTTTCAACAAAAATTAATTTTACTCTTTTGGCTTTTAAAAATCGGAGAATTGTGATAAAAAATTGCGGTGTGAAGTTTTGAATATGGATTTTTATTATTTATCTAATTTGCTAAAAAAAAGTGATGTGACATTTGATATTTTGAACCCGTGTAGTTTTGGTCTTGAGCATTTTTTTAAATGTTTTTAATTGTTGAGGGCCTTCTATGTGATCTAGGTGATTTTTGGCAATATCATTTTTTTAAGTTTAATAAATTTTTTGTAGAATTTTGGTTCTACAACAGCTAAACGACGAGACCATCAAATTCCTGACTGCGACTACCGTTGCTTAAATTAGTATCGAAATGCGAGTATGTTAGGGCAAATCTACGCTCGCCCCTTGTTTATAAAATATAAGTAATCTACAAAAGAATGTCAACTGGACTTTATTTTATATCATCAGATTACTATGTAAGTATATGTTTATGTAATGTAGTTTTTTCGCAATATTGTGCATTTTTTCGCGTGAAACATAATCTTGATCTGTTTTTTACTTTCTTATATCTAATATAAGGAAGTGTAGTAATCGTGGTTTTTTCGCCCTCTAGATTTTGTTTGATATATGCATTTTGAACCCTCCTAAATCCATTCTGACTATTTTCCGGATGATGTCTGTCGATTCGTGTGTGTGGATGTGTGTATCCGTGATAACTCAATAAATACTAATGGGAGAATTCCCAAATTTGGCAATTAAGATTTTCAACAACATTTTAGGTGACACATTATATTTGGTGAATATGGTACCATCAAAAGAGACATAATGAATGAAAGAAGAAAAAAGGTACAATTTCAGGGAAAAAAAAGTAAAAAAAATTTTATTTCATTTCTGGATGAATCTTGACGAATTATAACGTAAAAACATAACTTTGTGGTAAAAATCTATGTCTGTAATATCGCGATAGCAGCACAGTTTTTGAGATAAAGCTTTCAAATTTGGTACACGTTTTAAAAAAATGATAAATTCAGTGATGAGCAACATTGGCCAGCTGAAAGGAGGTCGACGGGATCCAAACTTTTTTTGTATTTGACTTTATTAAAAAATGTATTTTCCAAGTACTTAATAAAGCTGATGTAAGCTGAAATTTTGTGCACATTTGACCTCATAAAATGGGGTTAGGATAAATTTGACAGTTTGACATTTGAAATGTCTAATTTAGTTATAAAAATGTCAATGTCAATAAGAACAAATTATTAAAATATATGACGAATTATTTTTGACAGTATCGAATTAATTATTTAAAAATGTTAATGAAACATTTTAAGATACACTTTTAAAATTTAATTAAGGTAAGTCAGAAGTTAAATAGATTGATTTTTTGTTTATTAGAATATACAGGTTATAAGAAAGTTATGTGCTGGCCACATCAGATATTTAAATGCGTATTCGGAACTGATATTTCTTATCTCATGGTCAGTTATTCTTTGTGCCTAAGTGTGTTTTCTTAAAATATCCGTCATTGTCTATATTAAAGATTGTCAATAAACAAAACTAATTGATTGGAAGTTTTGGTTAAGGACAATATTTAATACAGACTGTGACGTACTTCGTTGCTCTACACAAGAGCAGAAGTGTCACTTTGACGCCCAACACTACGGCGGTGCTCACGGTACGGATATCTCGGGCGCCAGTTTCTGTTTAGAGTGCAGAAACACCACTTTACTCTATCGGCGGGACGATAGAGGCCGGGCAACTACAGTGAAGAAACGGATAAGTCAGGGGTCGAGAAAAGGTAACTTACACGCTACAGTTAATGAAACGACTCTTATTCAATATATTTACATTTATTCTACACACTAATTATTATTTACACTTTATATACACCTTAGTAACTACAACCTATACTACAAACGGTCTTAACTACGGGCGAGCGGGGACAGTAAGCGGGCGGATAAGCGGTGCGACACGGTAATACGGAGATTAAGCGGTGAAAACGGTAACCAGCAATAGTTAAACGGCCATAAGCAGACGGCGGACGGATACCAGGAGGGGAAGCAAGCGCCGATACAAGCACCCTATGACTATCTATAGCGGTTATTTACTATCGCTTGGCTGATGGATGGTTTCGGACTGATGATATGCCAAATCTAGTACCTCCAAGGCGCCCTGCAGAATATGACGTGCTCAGGCGGCCTGGAGGACACGCGGTTACGGTTGGGGGGGGGAAGGAGTGGCAAGCCTAACAGTTGTAAATTTAAGACGACTACGGTAAGGTCAAACTCCAAGCTACCCTGCAGAATATGACGTGCTCAGGTAGCCCGGCGGACCCGCGGTTACAAACGATACCTCCAAGTCACCCTGCAGAATTTTTACGTGCTCAGGTGGCCTGGAGGGCACGCAGTATAACGCGGTTCTGTTTTGAGGTGGGGGGAAGGAATGGCAAGCCGAACAGTTGCAAATTGAAGATGTCTACGGTAAGGTCAAGCTCCAAGCTACCCTGCAGAATATGACGTGCTCAGGTAGCCCGGCGGACCTGCGGTTACGGACGATACCTCCAAGTCACCCTGCAGAATTTTTACGTGCTCAGGTGGCCTAGAGGATACGTGGTGGCAAAAGATAGTACCTCCAAATCACCCTGCAGAATTTTTACGTGCTCAGGTGGCCTGGAGGGCACGCGGTATGACGCGGTTCTGACCAACCTTCGGCCGCTCTCCCGTTCTATGGAAGGATATGAGGCGGATACGTCTTAGCGCTCGCGGTTCACAAACTCTAAAAATGGTCCGAAAAGTACTCACCAGCCAAGTAATACCGAGTATTTACCAAACCTTTATCAAACCTTTCTACCTACTTCCGTATCATGGGCTGCTTCCTCTCTGGAGCGGTCGGTGTCGGCACATCTGGTCGGTACGGGCGGCAGCAACGTACTGTTCTGGTTCTGGATGCTCTGAAAAATCCTCAAGCTACTAAACTCTGCCAAAAGCAGAACTAGGATGAGACGCGGTAGGCATGCGCGGAATATGGCAATACGTCACCCGAATTCAATTTAAAACAAACCTATACCTTTATACTCACAACAAGATTACTTACTATGCTGGTCGGCGTGGTTCTTCGGTTGGCGGTCAGACGGGAACTAACTTGTCTGAAAAATCCTCACGCTACTAAACACTGCCCAAAAGCAGAAGTAGGATGAGACGCGATAGTCATGCGCGGAATAATTTAACTACGTCACCTGTTTACGGACTACGGAATAATTCCGCATTAAATTTAAATACCTATCTACCCCTATACTCACGAGTTTACTTACTGTGCTAGTCGGCGTGGTGCTTCAGTTGGCGGTCAGACGGGAACTGACTTGACTGTTTCCAGTCTCGGAGTCCTTCACGGCAGGACGGGCGCAGGAGTGCCGGGGGGTAATATGCGCGCTTCGCGTTCCGCGATTCACACACTGCCTGCCACTCGGCATATGTGGAATGTTTATACGAACAGGTCAACACTACCTATCTATAATCAATAATTAAACTATTATTAAGGAGCAGCTGACAATACCACTATCAAGGGCGCAGTACTACAATGTTTAAAATATCTTTCGAAACAAATAGCACCTAGTTACATAATTTAATTCTATAAATAATCACTTCGTTACAAGACAAGGATTGAATGAGCCCCGAGCGATTTTTCTTAAATTACACGAATGGGATTCTCTCGTGAATACACTTTATATAACTTGTATAACTACATTGACCGCGAATTGCGACATTTTTTAAAGTATATTCAAATATGTGCAAAAAATCTTTCGACGTTTTTTAAAAATTTTAAAGGAAATTGTGATGTTTTTCAAGGTATTTGAAATATGCCAGACTTTTAACCAACTCTGTATAGTTATATTATGTAACAAATTATTACGAATAATTTGTGAATCATTCATAAATATTCATTTACCATGCGAAACAATATTATTATTTTTAAGTTATTGATTTTATTTTACAGCAAACAATAGGCTATAAAGACATGAATTATAAATTAATGAACAAAGTGAATTTTAAAAACATTTTTGTACCAGTTGTAAATGAAGTTTTTAATATATATATATATATATATATATATATATATATATATATATATATATATATATATATATATATATATATATATTATACATTTGTTAAAACTATTTATTTGCAACCTTGACGTAATACCAATGTGAGAAAATATAGGAACACTGGTAAAAAAAATAAGGTAATACTTATTCATTTTCAAATCACAGAAAAAAAATATGATAACGACAAATAAATAAAACTAATGACTAAAAAAGTGGTAAATAACAAGGGAAAAGAATCATTTCGTTAAAGATTATATTTAAAATTTGCTGTTTACATTTCACTGTATTGTGTCTCTTTTCGCAGTAAACTCGCAAAAAATTCGTAATTGTTAAATAATGTATTATTATAATATTATTGCTATACAGCGACATGTAGATCGTTAAAATATAAACATAACTTTTAAATTTAATCACCCATTTGCACATACAATGTGGCTGATTGACTATTAATAATACTTTATCGAAATACATTTAATTTTATATTCGTGATATCGCACAAGTTATACCTACTATCACTTGTATTATACTATAGTTTCCTTTTTATTTACGACTCCAAATTTGTTAACGTCAAGAAACATCTATTAGGCGATTCAAAGATATTGAGCCTAGTGATGGGTAAATTTCCGGGAATTTACTTTTGGAGAATATTCCCTGAAAATGTTCCCAGAAATTTTTCCAAAGTGGGAATTTTAGGAGAATTTTTATTTTTTTATGTTTAGAAATAAATGTAAGCTTTCTGCGCAGAAAATATGTATTATGTTATAGGATACCATATCTGATACACAACAGAAATACAACAACAATAATAGTAAATTTTAACCTTTTACGTGTTACATAACATTGAATGAAAGGTACGTTTCTACATAAAATTGTTAACGAAAAATGAGTTTTTTTATTATGTAAAATATAAAGTAACGCTATAATATTTAAACAAAATACAAAATCAATAACAACATATTTTTTTAAATCATGTTGACAAAATTTATTGTGCTTCTAATACCTATACGATTAAAAATATAAACCAAATGCAACACATTTATTCGAAACTATCACTTGCATCAGAATCAGCTTCTATCACTTCCACATGATCGCCATCATAAGACAATTCCTCATTTAGGATTTGTTCTACTTCCTCATCATACTCATCTGTGTTAGCAGTGTTTGATGCAAATTTGATGGAAATATCCCCAAAATGAGAAAATTCTCTTTGCACATCACTAATTGAACCCTCACTTTGAACGCCTACGAAAAAAAACTAGACGACTGAATTAGACCATTTCTTCATATCAGTACATACAGTGTGTCTCACTTAAGAGTGTAATACCGTAATAATTCTTTTGTTTTTTGCCCGATTTAAATCAAACTGGTCTCAAAAGATAGAGGTCACCGAGGTCTATTTAGGACCACAAAATCACTTTCCATCTTTAAATGCAAGGCCATCTACGATGCTAAATTATGTGAAAAAAATCAAAAAATCGTAGTAGGCATTTTTTTAATCAAAAAAATTTTATTAATAAAACTTGTTCGAAATCGTAAAAAAATCCTGAATCCGAATTTTAGTTAAATTCAAAAAAAAATGAGGTTTTGATGAAAAAAATCATTTTAGGCATTTTAATAAAAATTATTTCTAAATTCATTTTTTTTTGAAACATAATTTATCCAAATAATAATAAATACAACCAAAAGAATTAAATATTATGTTCTATCGTTTTTGAGTTATTAGGCGAAAACTAAAATACAAAAGTTTCGTTTTTTTTTAAATAACTCGGAAACGATTGCAGTTAGCTTTGATTTCTCGACGGATTCAAAATCAGCATTCAATTTGCTAAAACTTTGCTAATTTAACCGACTCTATATCTTATAGTTTCCGATATCTCAGTGGTGAGGATCGATTTTGGATCACACTGTATAGTCCAATGACTTCAGAAGTCATTGGTATAGTCAATATTTTCTGTGTCGTACACGTTTTTGAATGATTAGTTGTTAATTGTCTCGCTAATTGTATTATAGGTTGAGTGGTACGTTTTAAGAGTCTTTCTACCGTTGTATTGTGAATATAATGAGGATAGTGTCCGTAAGTCCAAGTTATACATGATTTTATAGCTGGACCTTTTTCTAAGTCTATTGTTTTTATTTAATGACTCTTTTGTATTGCAGTAAGTGGCGCTTTTGGTTTTTACGCTTTTTGCATTATGACTCTTTGTTATATTACTGATACATTTATTCAGTAAATGACGCTATTTATTATTGAATTAATAGCTATTTTGTTTGAATACTGAATTGTTTATAAATTATGCATTGTGACATGTCCAGCAATAGCAATTATTTAGAGTATTTCCTAATGATGTGGAATTGTAAAAGTGTTGTTTAAAAAGTTATCTTAAAAATATAATCTGCTATATAGGTGTCCGGGAATAACATTAAAATTTTTAGGGGGTGGGTTCCACAATTAAAAGAAAAAGCAATAAAAGTCCGAGGATGCTTTCTGAGGGAGCTACGATAGTTTGAAGATGACACCCAAAATTTGATTTTCATTTATTTTAAAAAGTATTTTGAGCAAAATAGTGAAATTTGCTACAATGGGTGGACATTTTTTATGTGAAATGTAATGGTCTTTTTTTTACACTGAACTGATTCCGCGGTTGGCTCCTTGTGAAACATTATTAAATATTTTAAATATATGAAAGAAATTTGCTTTTTAATGTTTCAAAAATATTTTATTAGAAACTCTACACTGGTTTCGGCTTTTTAGGCCTTTGTCAAGAGTACAGGGAATACTGAACAGTAAAATTTGTGTTCATTGCTTATATAACCACATCTGGTACCTACTATAAAACTATTGTAAAATATGTTTTTATAAGTTGAATATTCCTTTATTTTTTAAATCTAAATTATTTTATTTAAAATATGGTGGCCGGTAAAAATTTGTTGTTCATTCGTTAAGTTTTTGTTATTTTTAACAATTAGAAATAACTAAAGCTGTTAAAAATAACAAAAACTTAACGAATGAACAACAAATTTTTACCGGCCACCATATTTTAAATAAAATAATTTAGATTTAAAAAATAAAGTAATAATCAACTTATAAAAACATATTTTACAATAGTTTTATAGTAGGTACTGTGACGTACTTCGTTGCTCTACGCAAGAGCAGAAGTGTCACTTTGACGCCCAACACTACGGCGGTGTTCACGGTACGGAGATCTCGGGCGCCAGTTTCTGTTTAGAGTGCAGAAACACCACTTTACTCTATCGGCGGGACGATAGAGGCCGGGCAACTACAGTGAAGATACGGCTAAGCCAGGGGTCGGGAAAAAGGGAACTTACATACTACAGTTAAGGAACAGACTCTCATTCAATATATGTACATTTATTCTACACACTAATTATTATTTACACTTTATATACACCTTAGTAACTACAACTTATCCTACAAGCGGTCTTATAATACAAGCGGTCTTATACTCCAAGCGGTCTTATACTACCAGCGGTCTTATACTACAAACTTATACTACAAACTTATGCTACAACGGTCTTAACTACGGGCGAGCGGGGCAGTAAGCGGGCGGTCAAGCGGTGCGATACGGTAAGCCGGTGAAACGGTAAACAGCGATAAATTAATCGATCACAAGCAGACGGCGGACGGATACCAGGAGGGGAAGCAAGCGCCAATACAAGCAAACTATGCCTATCTATAGCGGTTATTTATTATCGCTTGGCTGATGGATGGTTCCGGACTTATCATATGCCAAAGCTAGTACCTCCAAAGCGCCCTGCCGAAAATGACGTGCTCAGGCGGCCTGGAGGGCACGCGGTATAATGCGGTTACGGTTGGGGGGGGAAGGAGTGGCAAGCCGAACAGTTGTAAATTGAAGATGACGACGGTAAGGTCAAACTCCGAACTACCCTGCAGAATTTTTACGTGCTCAGGTAGCCCGGGGGACCCGCGGTTACGGACGATACCTCCAAGTCACCCTGCAGAATTTTTACGTGCTCAGGTGGCCTGGCCGGCACGCGGTTACGGAAGTACCTCTAAGTCACCCTGCAGAATTTTTACGTGCTCAGGTGGCCTAGAGGACACGCGGTAGCAAATGCTAGTATCCCCAAGTCACCCTGCAGAATTTTTACGTGCTCAGGTGGCCTGGAGAACACGCGGTGTAACGCGGTTCTAGTTCCAACTTTCGGCCGCTCTCCCGTTCTAAGGAGGGATATGAGGCGGATACGTCGTAGCGCTTGCGGTTCACAAACTCTAAATAAAGTCCGGAAAGTACTCACCAGCCAAGTAATACCGATTATTTACCAAACCTTTATCAAACCTTGCTACCTACTTCCGGGTCCTGGGCTGCTTCCTCTCTGGAGCGGTCGGTGTCGGCACGTCTGGTAGGTACGGGCGGCAGCAACGGACTGTTCTCGGATGCTCTGAAAAATCCTCAAGCTACTAAACTCTGCCAAAAAGCAGAAGTAGAATGGGACGCGGTAGTCATGCGCGGAATATAGCAATACGTCACCCGAATTCAATTTAAACAAACCTATACCTTTATACTCACAACGAGATTACTTACTATGCTGGTCGGCGTGGTTCTTCTAAACGGCAACTGACTGATTCGAAAAATCCTCAAGCTACTAAACTCTGCCAAAGGCAGAAGTAGAATGAGATGCGGTAGTCATGCGCGGAATATTGCAACTACGTCACCTTTTACCGACTTAGAAAAATTCGCAATTACCTTTGTATACCTATGTACCTCTATACTCACAAGTTTACTTACTGTCCAAGTCGGCGTGGTGCTTCGGGTGGCGGTCAGACGGAGACTAACTTGATTGTAAAATCCTCGTGCTACTAAACACTGCCAAAAGCAGAAGTAGGACGGGTCGCGGTAGTCATGCGCGGTTTACTGCTACGTCACCCGTTTATGGACTTAGAATAATTCCGCATTAAATTTAAATACCTATTTCTTTATACTCACGAATTTACTTACTATCCAAGTCGGCGTGGTGCTTCGGTTGGCGGTCAGACGGAGACTAACTTGATTGTAAAATCCTCATGCTACTAAACGGTAGGAGATACGGTAGTCATGCGCGGTATATTACAACTACGTCACCCGTTTATTGACTTAGAATAATTTGAAATTTAAATACCAATATATCCTTATACTCACGAGTTTACTTACTGTGCTGATCGGCGTGGTTCTTCGGTTGGCGGTCGGAGGGGAACTAATTTGTTTGTTTTCATTCTCGGGCTCCTTCACGGTAGCGCGGGACACAATGCGCGCGTCGCGTTTCGCGATTTCAATATATGTACTGCCGGCCACTTGGCATATGTGGAATATTCATAAAAACATATCAATACTATCTATCTATAATTAACAATTAAACTGTTATTAATGACCAGCTGACAATACCACTTATTAAAACGCAGTACTACAATGGTTAAAATATTTTTCAAAACAGACAAATAGCACCTAGTTACCTAACTTAATTCTATAAAATAAAATCACTTCGTTACAGTACCAGATGTGGTTATATAAGCAATGAACACAAATTTTACTGTTCAGTATTCCCTGTACTCTTGACAAAGGCCTAAAAAGCCGAAACACGTGTAGAGTTTCTAATAAAATATTTTTGAAACATTAAAAAGCAAATTTCTTTCATATATTTAAAAGTCTTTTTTTTTTTCAAAAAAGATTGTAAAGGATCAAGAGTGAGCAAACCGGGAGGAGGTCATCTCAAATTTTGTCATATTTTTTGTCTCAAACCTTTTCGACTTTTCGGCATTGACATTGGATTCTGTGAAAAAAATTACATAAAAGAGGATGAACCGTTTATAAGAAAAACCGCGATAACATATTATGTTACTGAATTCGGAAAGAAATTGTCTTTAAACTGAGCTTAATATACACTTAAAATAAAGAAGTTTAAATAATTTCCAGTTAAGCCGGAAGTGAACCATATGTATGTGATAGACATTTATAATTAGCGGAATGTCACATATCCATTTCCGCATTAATATGTCAGATGCCATTTTTATATTTTTCAGTTTTCGATCGTAACTTTTTTATTTAACGTTCAACTGTTTTTTTCTTTTCGAATCTCGATTCCTCAGGAAGAATTACATAGGTACATACATACATACGTGTAGTTTTATAATTTTTTCCTAGGTGAAAAAATCAAGCAATGAAATCGAGCACTTAAAATGATCACCCTGTACAATGCATAGGTATACATAAAGACGTCATGCAAACATCCAATATAGGGTGTTTAAGAGAGTGCAAACTTAAATTCTTTATATAGAAACGACAGCATGATTATTGTCCAAAATTAGGTTACCATTTTTAATAGGTATACATTCATAGTGAGTTTGATACATTCAAAAGATATATTTCGAAAAACGTGTCTTACATACATTTTCTCTATTAATGTTATATCGAAACTTAGTTTATTAGTTTATTACATGATTTTTAAGCAATGTAAATGTAATCATAACTGTCTCAGTTGAGGCTTCAGCATGTTATAAATAGAATTAGCATTTCCCAAAGATTTTTTAACAGTGCAGCTATAACTGCAAATCGTATTACGTTTTATTCGCATATCAAACAGCTCGCAATATGTCATATAGTATTATTTACCAAGTTAACAATTTTAAAACTTATTAAAGCTTATTACAAAGACTTTTTGTATATATAATGATAACGCAAAATACAATCCTTTACGATAAACAGCGCGCTAACTTGAGTGTAGCAAAACGTAAGTACCTCAAAATATAAATTAAATACAAAACAGAAATAGAGAGACAAGTTATATAAATACCAAGATAAATACCCTAGTATTGAATATAAACGGGGTGCTTTTGATACAGGTGCACAATGTTCGTCTTATTCATTCTACACAGAAGATTAATTAAGTCAAAAAGTGTGTATGGCGGGTCCATAGGCCCGTTGTCAAATTTGATGTCGAATGCTTTATTTTTATTATTAATTTTTCTTAAAAACAACAGAATTGATTTTGCTCATATTTCTTATTCTGAAACTTGCATGTATCATTATATTTTGTTTCAGTATATTCTGAGGAATAATGTTGTCCAGAATTCCACACCCTGAACAGCCCTTTCGAACCACAGCACAAAAAATTGCACAAACTGTTACCAAAATAAAAATTTAAATAATTTTGAAATTGTATGGACTCAAAAAATTGATTAATTGTATCTGAATTCATTATCTTTTTCTGCGACCTTTTCTTCTTCATCATTATAATCTCTTTCTTTCTATTTCCTTCTTCCGCTTCTTCTACAGTATCCGAGGGGCAAACCTGTTTGGAACTGCTCGTTTTGCGAGTTTGGTTCTTCATATTTAGTTGGGCCATCTCTTTATTTGAGTATATTATGATTTTTTTTTGTGTCACACACACACAGATGTCACAGAAAATGCTGTCCTCATCCAATTTCTCGTACTTTTAGAGTGAATTAAAAATAGTAAACCACCGCGCATCGTTTCAATTCTCATAGTTGGTATATATAGAAAATTAGATTAGCAAATATCATTTTAGGAGCAAAACGAGAATAAAAAATATTCAATGGAATTTTTTTAAGAAAAAAAAATGTCCCTAAAATATTGCAGTTTTCTAACGTAGACTTTCTAATAATGATTTATGGGCGATTTAGCAACATATTAATCAGTTTAATGCCTTAGTTCGCAACACAGTTGTCCTGAAAACGGCAGTGGTAGATTTAGAATTTGGCTAAAAGGAGGGGGGCAACAGTGGCGTATTTAGGGAGATAGTAATCGTTTTTTTCTTCTTTTTAGAGTGTAGCTAAGTTATACACCTCTGAAACAAAATCTTGGCTAACATTGGGTCTCAAAATTTGAATTTTCTTAGGTATTAAAACTAAATTATTATTTGTGGTGAATTAAAACAACAATGCCATTGCATATTTCGTAATAAGTCTGTCCACAATCTTTAGAATTCAGTTGAAAATGATAGATTTATCAGCATTAATAATCACTGTAACAATAAAAGAAATTAAATAATTTTTTTCAGAAACTTATCTGCAATAGAACTTTTTCCGGCACAACGACACTAGAAAACATTCTCAAGACAGATGCCAGCGGCGTGACGTCACATGCTCGCTACCCATAGCACAGATTAATTGTACATTTACATTAATCTATGCCCATAATAAATTAAATTAACTGCACTAGTTATAATAACTCAGTATCCGATATGCACAGAACACATTTTCCTGCGTGGATAAAATATATCTGCAAGAAAATGGTGTTCTGTTCCTGGATCAATAAATACAACTAATAAAAGTCCATCTAAAATATCTGTAACCGTACCAAAGCATACTAATAAAACAGTTCTATTTGTGTTGTATGCAAGGTGTATCAAAAATAGCATGCCAAACTTATACAGGATATACTATGGACCAAAAATTATTATGGACATAAAATGAACCGTTTCCAAGATAGAGTTTTTTTTTTGTTTTTTGAGAAACTATTGGAGATAAATACGATAATAATAATTACATTTAGAAACAGTCGCAATTTCAGTGAATTTGGCTTGCATCTTAATTATAATTTTTCAATCAATAGTTTCTGAAAAACAAAGAATATACTAACACTGACGTAGTTTTCCACGAAACACCAAAACACCTTATAGTGTTTTGGTGTTTCCTGGAAAACTACATCAGTGTTATCTTCACATCAAAGGTTCCAACCCACTCCAGGGAAAGAATATACTCGTATTTCTTGCAATACTTTACACACCTTGTATCTTGCAAATGGTTCATTTTTGGGCACATGCCCATAAGAATTTATTTTGGCCCATAGTATAATCTTATAGAAGTTTGGCATACTATTTCTGAAACACCTAGTATACAACAGAAAACTGTTATGCGTATAAAATAAGTAGGCAGCAAATAGTATCTATGTATTCCATAAATACTATTTGTTGGTGATTATTTGTTAAATGTTGCAAAATACAATTCATATTGTTTATAAAACCATCAAGTTATACACCATAATAATGTGTACATGTGTCAAATCGTGCGAATCGTCTTTCTGAAAATCTTCCACCATTTCTTTATCACGTAATGAACAAACATTAACCCTACTAAACCATGTAACCATAACATTCTAAATAATGGTACTATGGGCTTCGTTTTGCCAGCGCTGTACATACAATGGGCCTCTGGCCAGCCGTTGAACTGCGAGCGTATGATGTCAGACCAACCAGCAAGCGTTTATTGGGTTCAAATAACGTAAGCAGTTTCTGCGGCTGCTGATATGAAACAATCGTATTGTTTTATTTTCCAAATAAATTTCACATATTGGCAGTAGGCTCTAATGTATCATTTTAACTAATATTAGTGTATATCAGTTTTTTTGTGTGGACATGCTTATTATTATTTGATTGTTGCCGTAGTCAGCGTTGGCCACAAGCGGAAGCTAACGAAAACAAACGACGAGCGTGCATTTACACTTATTCATTCGAATGCGTTCAAACAAAGCATGCAATCCGAGAGCTGATGATGCGTTAATGCGAAATGCGATGTTGTCAAGTCTACATATTTGTAGTAATACTCACCGTTTTTGAGTTGAAATTTCAATTTATTTTCGGTTTATTTTTTTGTATAACCGACATTATTGTGATATCGATCTGAAATTTGGTACACGTAGTATATTTGTCGAGATCATTAATAAAAGACCTATTTTAGTGGAAAAGATATACTGGCTGATATTTTTTCGGGGTGGTAATCTGTCTCAGTCATTCAAATTTGTTTGTACCACGCCACTGGTCACTTTTGGCCATTGATATAGAATCCTTGATTTATTTCGAAACTATTATCACCAATATTGTGCCTCGTTTAAGATTTGATCATTATTATTTAGTCGATTGGTTGTCATAAATTGGTTTCAATTCCTCATCGGCAGTTATGAAATTTATGACAAATGCAGTATCAGTGATAGTAATTAGTAATAATCCAATAAAGAAATAAATCAGGGATGCTATATCGATGACTAGGCATAGGGAAAACTTATGACTTGACGTAACTAACAGGGTTGCGCTGTGTAGGGATATACAGATTTTCCTTCATACAATTTTCCAGGTATAATGAAACATTATCTTACCTTGTATATATCCTTGAAGAAGGTTGGAGGTCGCAGAAAGGTGCAACATAGAAAATAATTCCATGCTTTTGAATAGTGTGGTTTGTGTAACAGTAACGGTCTTACTTTTTTTTTAAAGGCAGTTAAACTTAAGACGCGTACTAACACCTACACAGCGAAATTGTCGTCACTAACGGCAGATATCCATTCATGAACACTTTTAAGAGCCACGCGGATAGGTGGAGCGAGGGACGGAGGCTACTTACACAAAACACTATAATTTTATTATTCACTGTATTCACTAAATCTGCAGGTGATGCTTCACAGCCCGAGGTATAGTAACAATATATTAATAAAATTTGCTCCCCATGGGCCGGAGTTAAAATATCCATTTATACAGAAAAAATGATCGTTCAGCATCTACAGATATAATGGGAGCATAGCGAATAGTGAATATTTATAATGACGATTCGTGAATTCCGCACAATCGACTTCTTATTTCCGTAAAAGTTTGTCTATGCATTAAAGGGTACGAATACCTAGATACGCCTGTAACACATGTTCCATTTTTTGTTTCACTTGTTCAGTAGATTCCCTTGGTACCAATGAAATGTACTGCCGCAAATCGTAAACTATATTAATTTCCTCTACGAGGGAAAAGTTATTGGTTTCCAAATTGCTAATGGAAAGTCGCGTTCTCAATTCAGTTACCCCAGCGCACAGCGTGTCACAATTTAGTTGTGGACGCCGTTGTATGCGTGGATGCATTTCATAAAACGACCATAGGCGGTCAGGTGTCTTTTAATCACAATTTTTACATTTAAAATTAGTACGTCCACTTTGGGATAACATTCCCTAAGTTCCGTTTCAGATATAGGATACTCCCTACGCCGCGCGTAGGACGTAACTCGATTTTGGCTTTCACATATCAGAATTATTGTACCTGTACGCCTTACGCCAATTCAATACGCATGTGAAATGTTGCATTTAACTCAATGCCAATCGATTTTCAAGCATATATCGTATCCTACGCCTCATCAGAAGCGGGACTGTTTCTGCAGTTTCTACCACTCGGTGTAAGGCGTGTGCCAGGCAAGCTACATGAAGATAATTATAGACGTCTTGTAATATGCGGTCAGTCTGTTCCATATACGGTGCGGGATCCGCAATAGATAATAAAAATTTGTCCTTATTTTGTTCATAACCGTCCCCGCACAATAGTTTTAAACTGTCACGTACACAAGTGGACACACTGGCTGCATTTACCTGGTCCAACACTGTTGACCAAAGCGTCCTGTGACATGCAGTTCATCAAAGGCCCCCCCACCAATACCACAGAATAACCAACAATCAGAAGAGAATGTTTCAATTGGCGGCAAGGTTTACGCATTTCTAAGGGCACGAATTCTGCATATTCTTGGGAATAGAATGTGGCATTGCCAGACGTCCAATAATTACCAGTTTATATAATAATTTAATGTCACGAACTAAAGCGTAGAAAATCCAATTTACATTTTCATAGAACTCTTGTATACATATATAGTCGAGGAAATAAAGCACTGAAATGAAAAACATTTATTGTTTAATTACACATTGAAGTTTTCATTGTATAAGTTTGTGGTATTTTTTTAAACAATAAAACATTACATATACAATTGGAGTTTTCAGAAATTATTTTTGAAAAATATTGTTTGAATCTACATCTTCATTATAATATATAAATAAATAATTTTGAGTAATATATGCAAATTCGTATAAAAATGATGCTATACTCAAGGTAATTCCAGGAGATGAGGTCCACCCTGGACTCCAGGTACCTCGGAGAACGTTGCCGCCATGATATTCGTGTTCAGCGACCCCGAAAACCCCCGACTAACGAATTTCAACTAAATATATTAAAAATTCACATGAAGTTCCAGGAGGTGAGGTCCACCCTGGGCTCCAGGTACCTCGGAGGTCGTTGCCACCGTGATATTCGTGTTCAGCGACCCCGAAAACCCCCGAGTAATGACTTTCAACTAAATATATTACAAATTCACATGAAATTCCAGGAGATGAGGTAGATAGTATCCACCCTGAGCTCCAGGTACCTCGGAGGCCGTTGCCGTTGGACTCATTTTAATCAATTTTTACCGAGTTGCAAATTAATTATTCTAAATGCACTTTGAACAATGCATTTTTACAATGCAAATATGCAATTTTTCATTTGCTATTCATCAGATTAGTTCACAAAATTTCCTGATGCTCTCACGAATCGAATGCAAAAAACCGCATTAAAATCCGTCTTGCTGCGGAAATTTCGGAGGTTGAGCCGTTTTTAGTGCTTTATTTCTTCGACTAATATCTGATGTATGAATACCAGTTTATGACCATATTGCGACAACTTTAATTCTTATAAATTTGCCAGTAGGTCACGAATTTGTCAATATAATCTGGATCTCCCCGTATAGGGGGCCGCCATACTGTGGGCAATCTAGTCAAATTTCAATTGATTGTTGGTAAAAATTAGTGAATTTGCGTTGGTCACAGTGGGTTTCGATTTGTCATTTGTCATCTTTGGACGATTTATGTGATGTGCTGTGACTGGATTACTTTTTGTACTTTTTTTCCTAATTTGTCAGTTTTATTAGATTTGTTCTGCATTTATTAGTTTTTGAGTGGCATTCTGTGGTTATTGTTTAGTGTAGAACTTCTCTGTGCGCTTAATTAAAAATGCATTGTTTGGTTCCTGGTTACGAGTTCCAACAAAAAAAAAAAAAAAAAAAAAAAGTGTAACGTTCATTCGTAAGTCTGGTAATAATCAAACACCAATAGATTTTCTTTAAAAGCTGGATAGTTTTGTAATTTCTTATAATAAAACATTTTTTATCGAGTTTTTCTCTTCTCATATGTGAAATATTTTTTTCTTCAAATAGCGTTTAACTAATTTTTTAATACCAATAATCAGTAGAATTATCACAAAAGAGTAAAAATAAATTGAAAATAATTCGACAGTTTTTTGAGAACCTGTTGCTTAGACACGAGAGCCCGTAGAGCTCAAGTGTCTATTGCTGAATGGCAACAAGTTTGAGAAAAGAACCGTAGAATTATTTTCTAATTTATTCTCACTCTCTAATGGTATTCGAAAGATTATTTTTTATGTTTAAATACAAAATATAAATTTTGTCTGAACTTTATTTGTGGCATTCTCCGAGTTTTTCTTTCTCTTTTTTGGGACTTACTACAACATAAATAATTCTTCGTTATCTAAAAAATATGGTTAGTCACCCAGTATGTTACTGGAAAAATAAATCTCTGCGCTTGTGATTTTACATCAAAAGATTAGTCAGAGGGTGTTTTTTGACAACTAATATGAGACACAAAAATAATAATATAATTCCCTAACGTTTCGGAAAACGAATCTGTTCTTTTTTTGTATTGGTTAATATCTAGCCAATATAAATTGTCCACAGTATGGCAGCTTACATGTAGGGGACATTTTATTAGTATTGAATCAGAAATCCAGATTATATTAAGAAATTCGTGCACTAGGTATAGTAATTTCAAAGCACATAATTGGCAATGTTGTTTAGAACCCTTAAATCACAGAACATACAATTTTAGCCTTAAATATCAAGTTATGTGAAAATAAAAACATTTATTTTTTTGTACTATTTTGTTTTATTTTATCACATATTTTTAGCAAACAGCTTAAAAAATAATTAAATATTAATTAGGGCTGGGGAAAAGAATTGTATAGTTAATTCATGGAATAAATATTGAATTTATTGAATTTTTCATAACAAAGCGAGTTTACTGCATGATTCTCAGAAACTACATAAATAGAGAAACACTTCTAGTTTTATGAGTCCCATTTAATATCTTTTCTGTTTTTTTTAAATCTGTTGTTTACCAGATAACTATACTTGTAAAAATGAAATTTTTCAAATATCTCTAAATTCATCTAGCACTCTTTGGGTTTAGGAAAATAGTTTAAAATAAAACTAAAACTAAAAGTATTTAATTTTATGAATCAGATGATCAAGTTCATTGACTTTCTATAAGGTAGATTTTTGCGTCATTAAGTTGGAAATAATTTTTTGAGTAAATGTCATAAACGGCATGGAGAAACAGGATCAGATTTAAATAAATTTTTAGTTTTAAGTATAAACAATTTAAGAAACTTTATCTGCTTCTACATTATTAGGTAATACTTGTATAGAAATTAAAAGATACATAAAAAAAGCTTTGAATGAATTTGCCTTTCTAATTCATACATATACATGTATTTGAAATTTGAAAACATTTATGCACGAAAAATTATTGATTTATAAAACTGGTACAATTTAAAATTATATGTACATATAGACTTATTATTTATAGCAAAAAGTTATATGTGACATATTATTATGTATATTACTACATTTCCTTTACCATACTACAGTATTTTCTTTATATTCTAAGAGACTGCTAATATTCTTATTCAATGATCCATGATTTTTAGTGAGGCATCAGTTTTTCTCATAAATCTCTATTTCTAATTCTTAATTATTGTAGGTTTCCTATAAGGTGACAAAAATAACACATTTACTTTGACACGGTGGAAAACTTGGAAAGTAAGTTCATAAAATCACATGATTACAAATATCTAATATCTGACCACATTAGAAAATAATACGCCTATTACTTCTATTCCAAGAAGATGACCGGTTTTGGAGCTAAATGGTTCAACACGACGCGACATTAGATTCTCTTCTGATTGTTGGTTATTCTTTGCCAATACGTTGGCAGTTTTCCCCGCCGCGCTAAACCAAATATATTTGCTCTCGAATTCGAGGCGAACATTACCGATAATATGGTCAGTTACTTGGAGCAATAGTCGCTTCTTAGTGTAGTGGAACTAGGCAATTGCATTTTCACATAATGTCCCCCTACACATTTTTTTATAAATTCTCTGAATACCATATTGTCTAATTGTTTGGCGTTATTCGTCGCCACTATTACTTTTTCTCATTATTAAAATTAATATATATCTACCACTTACATAATCAGATTATTATTCCGTAAATCTGCGTGAAAAAGTTTCACTCACTTGCATTTTACTACAAATATAAATTATGACATGTTTGTAGACTCAAAAATTATTCATCTTTCACTTTATGTTTGGACGACCCCACATCGGTGCCGATTTGACGTAAAAAGCTTGGTTTGTAAGGCCACTGTCAGAAATTACAGTTTCTTTGTATTGCTATTACCTATATATATCGCGCGTAATACGGAATATAATAGCATCTCTAGCATGTTATAGTTTATACGAAGTCAATTAAAATTGGTCATTGTTAAAGCACAGGACTGTGCGCACTTAACTTGATATTTTGTCCTATGTATTTAGCAATGGTATCGAGAATCAAATGGTAGTTGAAATTGTGCAGGTGAGTCCGAGACTGGCAATGTAATCAGCCTGAACGAACCATCTACGACTGCACGTGTTTTAAAGATTATAAAACGGACAGGCCCACTAGTATAAAAAAACTCATTAAATCGTTTCTCCGCAATTACGGAAACTTGTGAGATGTGCCGGCATTGGCTATGTTTTGAGGACGATGGGCGACGATTGGCTGGGATCAAGATATTCGTCAATCCGGTTGGTCGGTGGGTGTTTGAGTTTATATCAGTCAGGAGTCAACGTGGACTCGGATGTTACCTATTTATTTATTACATTTGTCCAGTGCAGTGCAGAAATACCTATTATAATATCAAGGTGGTTCGGTTTATACTTAGTGTTCATATTGGTAAATATTTATTACTACATAAAAGGTATTTAAGATATTGTATTAGGTATTTACTAATTTACCATGGCTTTCTGGAGACCATTTGAAACAGAAGATAATATAATAACGCCCGAAAATCCCGAAATAGTTGAGCCTGTTATTGTCGAGGAAGACGAAATAAATTTAGAGTTTCAAAATAAAGATTTACACGTACAAAGTCAACGCATTATTTTAAATATATATGAACGTTTAAAAAGCGAAAATCGTGAAAAATGTGAGAAAGAAATAATAGAACGTATTAACGAATTAACTAAAATATCAAAATCAACAATTTATCGTGTAATTAAAAAAGGAGATGTTATAGATCACGGTACAAATAGGAAACGGAAAAATATGAAATTAAAAAATATTGATGATGCTACCAAAGATGTAATACGGCGTATAATTTATAATATGTATGAAAAAAAATATAGTTCCTACGTTAAAAATGATTCGAGAAAAATTAAGCGATTATCCTGATTATAATTATAGTTCTTTAGATACACTACGAAATGTTTTATTAGAATGCGGTTTTAAACATAAAAAACTTGACAGTCGTATGGTAATTATGGAATCACGACGTATAGTAGCACTTCGGGTAGATTATTTGGAAAAAATCAGAGAATATCGTAAACTAAACAGGCATATAGTGTATCTAGATGCGCCGATTATAATTCAACCTGGTAATGATTCCTCTTCAGAAAGTGAAGATTCGGACGCGTCAACTTTTAGCCTTTAACTTTTTTAATATACATATATTTTCAGAACAAAATATTTAGATATTATATTTAGGTATGAAGTTTACTTTTTTATTGTTACATTTCTTGGAATATATTTTATTTAGTTGACAACAATTTTTAATTTAAGTTACTTTATTCTAGACATATTTTAATTTTGTTTTTATTTATGTTTTATCTAAACAAATATTTATTTTTGTGGTACTAATTCTTTGCTTTGGTTAAGAAACTTACATTTTTATTTTTATTTTAGAAGAAACTTTTATTTTATTTTTTACTATATAACATCCTTGCCCCTCGCTAATCTAACCTGTCCCATTCCCTCATCCTGGCAAGGATATGTTCATACCTTCTCGTTGGTCCTTGCAGAGCAATAACATATTTCAATATAGTATGGGTTAACTTTAAAACTAAACCCAATAAATTTAAATATTTAGACTTTATATCTAAAACTGATATAATATTTCAAAAATATTTTATTGGCGAAATGAACAAAAATAGCCTATCTAATAAACAAAAAATAATAAAAATTAATACAATTTTCAAACAAGTATAACATTTTCTTATGACAAGCATTTCTATTTACCTCCGCCCAGTACAATAAAGAGATGCCGACGGTTTTTGCAGGCTTTTAGTTTTTATACGATTTCAATTGACTTCGTACAAACTATATAAGTTTTTCCTATAACATCGATGACCAAGTGACTACCGGCGTAGTACAAAAAAATGTGCTTGACCTCGACCCGGATAAATATATCACCCTGTCTATCTTTTCCAATAAAATAGTTCTCGTTTACTGATATCAACAAATAGATATATGTACTTAGGGGGGGGGCAAAAAAGGGGGGCAAAAAAAACAAAAAAAAAAAAGGGTGGGTGTTTTGGGGGGGGGGGGGGGGGGGGGGTGGGGGGGGGGGGGGGGGGGGGGGGGGGGGGGGGGGGGGGGGGGGGGTGTGTGGGGGGGTGGGGGGGGGGGTGGGGGGGGGGGGGGGGGGGGGGGGGGGGGGGGGGGGGGGGGGGTGGGGGGGGGGGGGGGGGGGGGTGTAATGAAAGAAAAAAGAGATTCAAAAAAAAAAAAAAAAAGGAAAAAAAAGGGAGAAAAAGAAAAACAAAAAAAAAGAAGGAGGGTTATGTTGGTTTTGTGTTTTTTTTTGGGGGGGGGGGGGGGGGGGGGGGGGGGGGGGGGGGGGGGGGGGGGGGGGGGGGGGGGGGGGGGGGGGGGGGGGGGAGAGGGGGGGGGGGGGGGGGGGGGGGGGGGGGGGGGGGGGGGGGGGGGGGGGGGGGGGGGGGGGGGGGGGGGGGGGGGGGGGGGGGGGGGGGGGGGGGGGGGGGGGGGGGGGGGGGGGGGTGGGGGGGGGGGGGGGGGGGTGGGGGGGGGGGGGGGGGGGGGGGGGGGGGGATTTTTTTTGGGGAAAAATTTTTTTAGAAAAAAAAAAAAAAAGAGAAAAAAAAGAGGGAAAAAAGAATAAGGGGAAAGAGGGGGGGGGGGGGGGGGGGGGGGGGGGGGGAGGAGGGGGGGGGGGGGAGGGGGGGGGGGGGCGGGGGGGGGGGGGGGGGGGGGGGGGGGGGGGGGGGGGGGGGGGGGGGGGGGGGGGGGGGGGGGGGGGGGGGGGGGGGGGGGGGGGGGGGGGGGGGGGGGGGGGGGGGGGGGGGGGGGGGGGGAAAGGGGGGGGGGGAGAGAGAAGGGGGGGGGGGGGGGGGGGGGGGGGGGGGGGGGGGGGGGGGGGGGGGGGGGGGGGGGGGGGGGGGGGGGGGGGGGGGGGGGGGGGGGGGGGGGGGGGGGGGGGGGGGGGGGGGGGGGGGGGGGGGGGGGGGGGGGGGGGGGGGGGGGGGGGGGGGGGGGGGGGGGGGAGGGGGGGGGGGGGGGGGGGGGGGGGGGGGAGAGAGGGGGGGGGAAGGGGGGGGGGGAGGGGGGGGGGGGGGGGGGGGGGGGGGGGGGGGGGGAGCCCCCGGGGGGGGGGGGGGGGGGGGGGGGGGGGCGGGGGGGGGGGGGGGGGGGGGGGGGGGGGGGGGGGGGGGGGGGGGGGGGGGGGGGGGGGGGGGGGGGGGGGGGGGGGGGGGGGGGGGGGGGGGGGGGGGGGGGGGGGGGGGGAGGGGGGGGGGGGGGGGGGGGGGGGGGGGGGGGGGGGGGGGAGGGGGGGGAAAAAGAAAAAAAAAAAAAAAAAAGGGGGGGGGGGGGGGGAGGGGGGGGGGGGGGGGGGGGGGGGGGGGGGGGGGGGGGGGGGGGGGGGGGGGGGGGGGGTGGGAGGAAAAAAAGCGCGGCCGCCCCGGGGGGGGGGGGGGGGGGGGGGGGGGGGGAAAGAAGGGGGGGGGGGGGGGGGGGGGGCCCCCCCCGCCCCCGGGCCGGAGGAGGGGAGGGGGTTTTTTTAGGAAAAAAGAGAAAAAAATTTTTTGTGGGGGGGGGGTGTGTGTCTCGGGGGGGGGGGAAAAAAATTTTTTTTTTGGTTTTTTGTTTTTGGTTTTTTTGGGGGGGGGGGGTTTTTTTTTTTGGTTTTTTTTTTGGTGGTGGGGGTTTTTTTTTTTTTGGGAATTTAGGGGGGGGATAAAATTTTTTTTGGTTTTAAAAAAAAAAAAAAGAAAAAAAATTTATAAAGGGGGTGTTTATGGGGGGGGGGGGAAAAAAAAAATTTTTTTTTTTTTTTTTTTTTTTGGTGGGGGGGGGGGTGTTAAAAAAGGATTTTTTTTTTTAAAAAGGGTTTGTGTGTTTTTTTTTTTTTTTTTTGGTTTTTTTTAAAAAAAAAAAAAAAAAAAAATTGGGGGTGTTATATTTTGGGTGTTTTTTTTTTTTTTTGGGGGGGGTTTTGGGTTTTCCCGGGCCCAAAAAAAAAAAAAAAAGGCTCAAAAAAAAAATTTTCTTTTAAAGGGGGGGTTTTTTTGGCCAAAAAAAAAAGAAAGGGGTATAAAGGGGGGGGAGGGGGGAAATTTTATTTTTACACTTTTTTTTTTTATTTGCCGAATTTTACATTGCGATGTGCCACTTTACAGCCAATCACCCACTTACTACTTGTACCAAATTTCAGATCAATATCACAATAAGTGTCGGTGATACAAAAAAAAAAACCGAAAGTAAATTGAAACTTCAAAAACTGTGAACTTTTTTGAATAAACTGCCAATATATCGACTTGTTCTATTATATTTTGAAGTTTTATATATTAAAAAAACTCACTCTGTATACCAATTACGATTTTCTTAAAATATGCCTAAGGAAAATAGAACATTTTATTTTAAAAATAGGTAGATATTTTAATTCAAATACACCATTGATATCCGGATTAATAGAGATTAAAATATCCTGAGGTGTTTCCGAAATAACCAACAAGTGAATTTTAAGTACCTGAGACGACGTTTTTATAGCAAAGGTTGTAGGTAAATGTGGCGGAACACGAACGGCTTCAATCCGCACTGAATGTACCGACAGGTAAAATTGAGTAAATATAGTCGTAGGTGTAACGTTCCAAAACCGACAGTTCTACCTGTTATTTTAAACCATTATGTAAAAATAACAAGGTCTGTGGCCGACTTAACATTATTTGGTTTACGACTAATTACGCCAGCAGTAGTTATTTATTCCTGTTGCTCGAATATCAGTACGTTCTGTTTCAGGCAGTTTTGTAAAACATAATATTTAAGAAGACTTACCAAAACAAACATACTATCTATATTGTATACCATATATTTGATCTTTATTATAAATGATAAGATAAATAGGATGAATGAATTAAAGATAATGAACATGGCGCATAAATACTAACTATGGTGCTTGTTTCAGAATGGTATTAGAGCCCAAGTTCGTTGATTATGGAAGTATCCATCCAACAGCAGACGTGCCTCAGCTTCAACAGCACAACTCTTCTCATGCATTATTGAGCCCGCGCTCTGTATCTCTATCTCTGCCTCCTCTTGACGACGAGGAACCACCGAATACCTCTAGCGAAGGAAAAATGACACAAGGTATATATATTAATTATTATTATTTCACAGTTAATATTAGTTTAGTAAGTATAAAATGTGACAAATTGCTTTTATTTGGATTTGTTATCTTGTATCCATGTGTACTATTAGTTCATACTGGGTGACTAAATGTTTAAATTATAGACTTTTTTCCATTGATTGATAATGAATTCGTTTTTATAATAATTGTTTTATATGAATTGATCTAAACATTATTTTCATAATAAAAGATATGTCTAACTTTTCATTAAATTGTCAAACTGTGTGATGTCTGTCAACAATTTCTTGTCAGTACAATTTTGTTAGACTTACGGCCAGTTTCTCAATGCCTAGTGAGAAAAACAATACTTAATTATCATACAGTTGTTTCCTTGGATGTTTTATTTAATGATAATTGCGATTCACTACTAAGAGATGTATGAGATGTGATGATTTGTATTGCATTGTAATTTATCTGTTAGTTAAAACAAAAACCATGCATTGATAAACCTGCATATTATGCAAAATAGTATCGTATTTATGTTGGTCACGGTAATTTTGGGTATTCTCTATAATTTGATATTCGAAATTTCCTCATTATTTTCTTGTCTATGTAATGATGTCTGTTCGGATGCCCAAAATATGTAATAAAGTACTATGGGCGTCGGAATATTAATCCAGGATTCCTGTTAGTTGTAAATAAGAAAGCGCAAAGAATACATAACAGAGTTTATTTCATTAAAGCAACATTTATCCAAAACATGAAGTCAAATAAACATAAAATCAGATTCTCTAACAATTAAACCAAGTCAAATACAATTATAAATATTATATACATCGGTGAAATTAATTTACGGTGATTGTAATTTCGGTGATTAAACGGTACGATCGTAGGCTTCAGCTCCACGTGCTGAAAGAGACATCCAGGACTCGATGCGACGGTAAGTTCGATAATTATTTAACGGCGACGGGTCCAGCTCAACGCACTGAAGACTCACGGCAATGAATAATCACGGGAGTGGTGACGGCGGTTGGTTTAGCAATTATTTACTAACGGCGGGTCCAGCTCAACGCGCTGAAGGCCCACGCAATACATTATCACTAGACCTGTGACGGCGGTGCAGGACGGTACAATGGCTACCAACAGTTGGAGGGCTGGCTCAGCGCGCTAAAAATGCTACCAGACATTCGATCGAGCGGCGTCGTCGTCGGATTCTGAATTCTAACCAAATGGAGTCAAGCCCAACGCGCTTAAAACTCCTCAACAGCTCAGCTCAACCTGCTTAAGGAAGTTGTCAGTAGAAAACTGAATTGATTCTCTTGGCTATGGCGAATTTGTTGTGTTAATTTCATTTCATTTCATGCAAATGAAATTTTTAAAAATTTATTATGCCTTAGACTGTATTTTATATTTTTGGGCTAGTAAATCGTTAAAACGACCGTCATATTGGATCCAAGTTGAAAGTAATTAACGCCACAAATTAACTGGTAGGATTTTGTTATAGTTCAAGGTCGTCAATAAAATTTAAAAAATTTGTTAAGTAATAAGTTGCCCTACAAAATTCTCCAAAAAGTTTATGGAGTTTCGAAATTTTCTAACCATTATTCACTGTGGAGTGTCATAGCTCACTTCATATTTACCGATGTGCCGCTTTACATTTTACTTCCTCTTGGGCATCGTAAGCTCAAAACTGGATGACACTAAAAATGAATAAGCATTTTTATTGAAGCCTTTAAACAATTTTTACGTAAACTACATTTATTCCAGATGACACTTGCAAGCTCAGGGTTAGAAAAATCGGATTCCAATCAGACAGAATTAAACAATTTTGTACCAGGATAGTAGGGCAGAGACACCACTTACGGTCACTACTCCACTTATGGCCACTACCCCACTTATGGCCACTTTCAGTGATTGGTTAAAATAATATAGTTCATTTTCATTATTCAATGAAATTCCACACAGGTTCGATGGAATATTGGGAGTGTCGAAATGGCTATAATAAGTTTAGAAAACAAATTATAATTCTGAAATAATTGCCGAAGTGACCGCATATCTCGAATAGCGAAAATCATTAATATTTTTCTTAAGTAATCTAGATTCATCGCGCTTGAATAGCAATTTTTTTCTTAAAAATGCTGCTGAATGTTGACAACGGTTTGTTCCTTGGAAAAGAAATGGATAAAACATCGATTAACTGGATACTCGTCTTGCAAAAATTAGTTTTCCTATAGATAGGAAGTAGAAAAAAGCTAATAAAACAAAAATGTTGAAGTTGTGCTTGAAGACACAAGTTCTGAAGAAGAACGGGAAGACGCGGGAAGTAGTAGTGATGACATTGAAAACCCGAGGATTTAAAACCAGGAAATTTTATTTTATTTAATATTCGAAGAAACCGGGAAAATAATGGCAATGGCAGTTATAAATATGTGGCAATTGTTTTAAAGATTAAATTCCAAAGGGTTTGACAAATAGAAGACAAGTTTTGATTGAATAGAAAACGACGTGTCGATCATCACTAAGAAAGATATAATAAGCCAGATTCCTAAACCAATGGAAGAAGATTGATAACAAAATTCTCAGGTTGCGTTAATGTAAATATATGGAAAATATATACCTAACAATAATATAATTAATAATTATTTATTTGACCTTTATTAAAAACATGCCTGGAAATATGCTCATCGTACTCTGTTGTTTTTAAAACCTAATCTGTAATCCTACTGGCCATAAGTAGAACAATTTTGTGACCAAAAGTGGGGGACAAATGGGTAAAAGTGGGAAATTTTAAATATTTAAAAAAATTTTAAATTCAAACTTTCCAGTTTTTCGTTATATTTATTCTAAAAGAGAACACTTGAAAGTATGAATTCACTTGGAAGGATATTTTTTTAAGCTTCAGTAATTAATTATGGTGAGCAAACTTTTTCCCTTAAGATCGCCATAAGTGGTATTTGCCCTAGTAGTTGCCAAATAAAGTTTGAACCTGTACATTTTCCTGTTAATAAAAACATTAGAAATTACTTTCAGTGATAATGACCATTACAATATTATTCCAAAAGATCAACAAAAAACTCGATCAAAGGCACCTATGAATTTTCGAACGCATGACTGATTAGACTATTATACTCGGATTCATTGTTATGTTTCAATGTATTCGTGAGGGTTTTCTGCCGTCCAAATTTTCATATTCTGATTATTCACATATAACCACTTGGATGAGAACATGCCTCGTAGGTGTAAAAGGTAATGTCCAGAATATCATTAGTTTAAATTGTTCAGGAACCATTCACGAAAATTCATTTGCGGAACGAATTCCCTTCGTAATATTTAAGGTTGTAAATGAATTTTGTAGAGGAATAAATGCAGTTCCTTCTTTAAAATTATTTGGCAGGTGCCATATGGCAAATTCGTCTGTTAGATCAACCCCCACAAAGATTTAGAAAAATTGTTTTCTATCATACCTTTAACATTAACGATCACTTCCTCTATTCCTTTACTTGGTTTTCCACAACCTGTTTTTCTTTCAATAGTGTCTGATTTTTTGTAAATTCGTCACCATCCTAGACGTAACCTCTATAATGGTTTTAAAGAAAGTTCACGGCAAAATCGGGAAATTGCTCCCTGAATTCCTCGTAAAAGTCACAATACGAATACGTCCACTCACCATTTTCATTTTGGACCCATATCTAAAGTAAGATTCCAGTAAAAATGTTTTTTATTCCAAGGAAAGCATTTTGAATTCGAACATTTTTCAAAAAATCGATAGGTAACCAGTTCAACTAAATCTTTGACAGCACCTGGCATTTTAATCGACATAACACTGAAATCACAACAATCACAATATTAACAGTTTAATCAAAGCATGCGTTCGAAAGTCAACCATTCATAGGTGCCTTTGATCGCATGGATCCAAAATTTTCAGTGGGAGGGGGAGCAAACATTTTTAGAAATGCATCTGATGCAACAATCACAGTATTAACAGTCTAATCAAAAGCATGTGTCCAAAAGTCGACAATTCATAGATGCCCTTGATCGCATGAGCGTCGCCACCGACATTTCGAGGGGAGGGGGTGGAGCAAAAATTTTTAGAAATGTGTCTGATGCAACAATAACAGTGTTAACAGTCTAATCAAAATATTCGTTCAAAAGTCGACAATTCATAGATGCCTTTGATCGCATGAGCGGCACCTCTGACATTTCGCGGGAAGGGGGTGGAGCAAAAATTTCTAGAAATGTGTCTGATGCGTTCACAGTGAATACAAAAAAGAGAATTTTCTTTTTTATAAAATAAAGAAACAAATTACCTGAAAAATATATAATATAAAAATATTTGTTTTGTTGATATTGCCGCTATGTATTATGACGGCCCAACCCCCCCTCGTATTATTTATTGTTTATTTTATCGTGCTTACGGCACCAGTGTGACAACCCAACCCTCCCTCGATTATTTTGTATTTAATTTCCCCTTTTTCTAAGTCTCACCTGCCGTGAAGCGACAGGTAATACTTAATTAATTAATTGGCCTTTTTCGTGATCGTCTAGTTTTTAGTGGTAGGACCCCAAATTTGTTGTGTGATTGTAACCTCACCGGTACGTTTATAAAGTTTGGTATTACTTTGTTTCATTTATGAAATTTAATGTGATTACATAATTTTTACCAATTAATATGACCACTAATCTGCACTGCACTGATATGTTTTAAAAAGTGACTAGTATCAATAAGATTTGTCTTTAGGTTTATGATTACTGATTTACTAAGAATTCACTTTTGTACCTGAACGTAGAAATAAGTCAAGGAAACTCAAATAACGTTTTAACACATTTATTTTTGTGCTTGGACAACTGTCTATAAGGAAATAGATTACAGACCATGACATGAACAAAACCTTGTTACATGTATGGTGGACAACGGTCTACAAGAAATACATTGATGTTTAGCTAATTGACCCTGCAATGTAACCAAACCTGGTTACATGCGCGGAAACTTCCGCTTCGTAGTTTAAATGATATATGTAGAACTCTACATATGAGTGCAAGAGAAACTTCCCTTGTATGTGGCACCAGAGTGTCCCCTGTCACATGAGTCGGGCAGAGACGACAACCATGCCTTGTTATTTAATTCGTGGGCTGGTGCTACCATAAAACAGTACCACAAACACAACTGACGCTGACCAACGAGGATTCGATGCATATGCGGAACTCCTACATATGACGAGCAGCTGCCCGTGTTGTTTTTGGGTGTGTCGAATGCATGCCACCAATCAAGGTTTAAACCAACATGAAACGAACTACCCCGTAGATTTGTTAGAGTTTGGCAGACGTCGCTTGTATTGCGGCACGCTTATGGGAGCGATAGCCATAAATCATTAAGCGGTATACACTGGTCATCTAGCCCCGGACCCTCTGTCGAAAGACAAGGTCCGTGGTCAGAACACTCAGCGGTTGGGGTGAACTGCATGTTTTTGTTGTCGGCGCCTAACCGCACCCACCCGACAGTTACACTGATCCCCATACGGGTAGTGAAATTTGATAAAGTTACAGATATTGCTGATTCAACTGGACACTAATTATTTTGTACATTATCTTATTTTGTCCTAACTTGAAAAATGAATGAAAGTTCCAACTACTAATACTGCTCCGATCGGAATTAATATCGACTGTACTAATTATTAATAAACATGTAATGAGCAGTGCATTATAACAGAAAAACCCTATCTGTAAATCATTTGGTACCACCGGTCAGATATTGTTACAAATCGCGAAACCAAGCATATAGAGTCGTACTTTGATTAGTGTTGCCATTTCACTCGTAATAAAGAAATTGACTTAGTTTAATGAATTTTAGTGAGCTAGAGTACGTCGAAAATGGCAACGCAGTATAGAAAGTATTTAAATGCCGTCCTTACCAATTCTCGGACACATGGAGAGTTCCGTGAGGTTTTCTCCCCCGGGTTCCTGAGTAACACCGGTGTTATTCGTCTCCATGTTAGCGGCGGTGTCGGCGGTGTACACGCCCTATTTCTAAGGCAGTGTACAGGTCCTCGGTCACAGAGGTTTCTGCACCAACTTGGGTGCATCGCTAATTAAGCGGGGGGTCCCTTAAACGGCGGTTATGATAACCGGAGTCGTGGTTTCTCTTTGACTTCCAGGCTCTAGAAAGCCAGCGACAAGCACTAGGGTTGCCAAAGAGTTAACACGACGATGACGGCGGCTATAAGCCGAGAGAGCGGTCTATCTTTAACTTCCAGGCCCCGAAGAACCAGCGACAAGCACTAGGATTGCCAAAGATCTGACCACGATCGTACGCCGCCTCGCGTGATTTCCCGTGAGTGAGTTCGTTGTTCAAGCCTCCAGCTTGACGGAGATCACCAAACGCTAAATTGTGTTCTTTATTAAACTAAAATTTAACTTTAGGTGAGAAGTGATATAATGACTCTGTGTATTCGCCTTTGACCATATTCTTAGTAAAAACTCTTACAACCCTACGTGTTTACGTCGGTTTGTTTATGTTATCTCTTCTCGGCTGGAGAATGCTTTGAGATTTTGTACAGTTTTGTCAACGCTTTAAAATATTAAATGAATACTGTGTGTTGTTTTACTTAGCTGAATAATTTAGACTCTATAGTTTGAATGCATACGTTTCCTGCCAAAATTCTAAGAAAATGGTTTAACCTTTTTAAGTAATAATTAATTTAGAATTAAATGATATAACTGCTTGGAAATAATGTTACATCTAACCACCTGGTAGCCAAATGTTACACCTGGTTACCACGTCGTCAAATATAACCGGGGAACCCCCGTGGTACCGTGATTTTAGTTTCGCCCTGTATTAGGATTACTCTTAATACAAGAGGAAACCAAATCAGGTATTTATGGAAAAGCCTTCACTTTACCTATCAATAAGAACTATTCTTATTGACAAGGAAAGCGAAGAAATTTCCTGTGCCTGCGGCTAGCTGATTTTTTTGGGAGGCAAGGGCCGTGCGTTTCTTGTTTCCTTGAGACCTTGGTTCACTATTATTCACTTCAAATAATTCTACCAACGAGTAGTAGGCGAGGATGAATAAGTAATATAAAAAAATATATGTTTATATTAAGGGCGCCATCTGCAGTTTTATCAGTGATTACTTTTTCATCCCCCCAACTCAGAATCTACAGAATTTCTGTCTAAGGTAGAGACAGAATAAAAAATGAATTAATAAAATTAATTATTTATTAAACCAACAGCAAAGTATACCACAAAATGGTAATTTAAAATTACCGACAAATATATGTACAAAAATTTATTAAGAGTGGGTGAAACTCGTTCACCGAACACAATCGAAAATAAAATAACTTGCCACACTCCAGCGAAGGCTGACCTGTGATGGAAAGGTGGTGTAAGTCTTGAAGTTAACGTTTTCTCGTCTGGTATGGACACCTAGTTTCCTAATACATAGTCTACCGATGAAATGAAACGTTACTCAAAATTGTGGAGCGCATATCACGTTACAAGTTACAGATGAATTCTGGTCATCCAAATAAAACATCCACGGAACTAATCCTCTGGATCCAAGAATCGTGACTTTTTAATTTGCTAATGTGCAAATATAAATATCCAAATGAAATTGGAAGAGTGTGAAATATAAATTCACAAAAGAAATTCCAGATGAATTTTATTAACGATGAATAATTTAGGAATTTTATTCAAAATTTTAGCGATGAGATATTAGCTTTAACAGATTAATATTATATTGAATTTTAACAGCCGGCTTCAGACTATGTATTTAAGAAAGGAATAAATAGAAACATATTATTAGAACATGTGTCACATCTTCACAAAAAATTAGAAAAATTAATTATTAACTTTTCCTTAAAAATATACATCTTGAAGAGAATTTACAAGAAAAATAAATCATTTAAAACTATTAGTATTACCTGATGGTTGTTCACAACACTAGTAAATTAAGATAACATTTCAAAAGTTGATTGATGTTATCGATTGTCTGCCAAGAGGTGTTGCCGGTGCAAAGTTGATTATTAAAATGGCTTATCTTCCTGTCTCTATCAAGGAGGTAAACTAGTTTGATATAAAAAATCAAACTTTATAAAATAAGATATGAAAGTAACTAAAATAAATTCATATTATATCACAAATAATATTTAATGATTAAAATCCACTATAAGAATAGTCTAATGGTACTACATAACACCTGTATTACACAATGATATTTAAATTAATTATTCCCCAAAAGTTGATCGTAACGCCATCTATGAGCGATATAAGTTGTCTCCCTAATGTTAGACAACTGGGAAGTTTATGAGACAGAAAACTTTAACAATAGTAGCTGAAGGTCAAACCAACCAAAGGCAGTCGCAACCCTTCTGAAAGGAAAACTATAAACAGCTGTTGCGATTTAATTAATATCGACCTAAATATTGAATATTTATCTAATTAAGGTAATAAATGATTGCATATTTTGTGACACATATTTCTAATAATATTTTCTTTCAGTTTGAAAGCGTTAACTTTGGGGACTGTTATTACAACAAAAGTACTTAAATAATAAACAATATTGGATTATGTAAATATGTACAAGATAATATTAACTTAGATGGTAAACATAATAATTCCTTAATAAATATGAGATCGACCAAAGGTTAAACAGAAATTCTTCACCTACTAAAAATACTCTATTATAAACAATTGGGAACCAGATAGATATTTGGAGGTTATAGTTTATTTATCCTTGTATTACGGACAGTGACGTTTTTGAACGGAACATCACCTCTTCCCTTGAGAAAAGAAAAATCTTCAGATTTTTCGTTAATGTTCAAACCAAAAATAAATAAAACAAGGTAAGTAAACTAGCTCATTACAATATTAATGAAATGGGAGAAACAAAAGAATTGTTCCCCAGACTACATAAGAATTATAATTCAATAATCAAGTACAATCTTTATTAGTTTCAGTCCTAATTATTATTAGGAAAATAAGTATTGAGTTTTAGATATTAACCGTAAAATCCAACATTGATTGTTATTAAAAAAATATTACTCGGCAATAGTTATCTTATGGTATTATAACCAAAAAAATATAATAAGACAATTGATAAATGTCTATTAGTGACATTAAAACTAATAATACAATTTTCTTTAGGTTTTGGTTTCACCTCACCTCGGAGAAGAATGCAGCAAAGTACACCTTAACCCGGGTGCATTATAGTTGCATCAAACTGAAATTAGTTAAGTTACTATGAACAGAACTACGATATGCTCAAAGGCACCTATGATTTAACTTGAATTGACTAAGAATTAAAGTTCAAATCTTTTATGCAACATTTTAGTAGTCGCTTACTGAAATTGGAGACGTGCTATGGACAGTCACCACGATACATCTACAAGGATGCCAAATATTGCACAATGAACACTTCCGCAGTGTCACTGCCAATCGAAAAATTTGTGAGCTTGAAGCACTCACAGCTTAAAGTCGGTAAGTCAAACAAATTAATGTCTAAACTAATTAACAATAGGTTTAACTAAATATGATAATAAAAAAATATTAATTTGTGATAACGAGACCAGCCCAGGGCACTACGCAAGGTACTGTCTAATAAATAACCGTTGCTTTTATTAGCGTACAAGTCAAAAAAAGTCGAGGAACTACATCCAAAAAAATTGTCTACGTAAGCATAGCGCACAAGAGTAAGTCTTCACTCAGCAAAAAAAATATTTTAGTGTGATGTTTTTACACTTGTTGATTTAATAAGAGAAGTAAGAAGAAGGTCTGTACTCATTAAAATTGAAGACATACAAAAAAATTCAATCTAATTGAATTAAAAGCGTAGGGTGTCACCAGTGAACCCAAAAAATTTTTAAACAAATTTTCATCAAAAAAACAACTCGGGGACTTAAATAGTAAGGCTAGGAATCGAAAATCCGTTATTTACTACCGTTAACTAATAAAACGTGTGTTTCACCTTTTATTTCATATCAAAAATCAAAAAAACTTAAAGTTCAGCGAATAACTTTAATGATTATTTTTGTTTTAAAAGTTTAAACTATGTCTTCACATTTTAACAGGTACCTAGACAGGAAGGAAGAAAGAAGGAGAAAGAATAAAAGAACGATGTTAGTGTTTATATGGAATTGGGGAATCTCCAGTCGAAAACTCGTAAAATTCTCTACTGAAACCCGTATTCCTACAAGTGGGCCCACCCTATACAACCCTGGATTCAAAAAGGAAAGTTAGAATAGTTGAATCCAGCCAAAAATGGTTTCTGTAGAAATTAATCTTACTGAACCGGAAAAATGATACACCCTGTACATTAAACTAAATGGGGCTTTTTGACTGACGTTAAACAATAGGAGGCATACAAATATGCACTGTGCAGGATGATGCAAATTTCCTACCAAATTTCAGGTATTCCTAAAATTAACTTAAACTATTTTAATTTTTACCGGGAGCAAGGTAGCGAGCCTTCTCCTATGATAAAACCGTATTCAGAAAGATCTTCTGAAATTAACTCTAAACTTAAATAAGGGTTGCCTATTCAACCTGCGTTAAACACAACAGTTGAGGCCATTTATTGTCACTTATGACATTTATTCCTAGAATAAACTAAACCTGAGATTAACCTACTATATACAGAGTCTCTAATTGTTAGTATTGATTTGGCCTTTTAATTTGTTACTTAACAAATACCAAACAATAAATATCACAGCAAAACAAATCTCACTAAGAGATGCGGTTGAGAATATTATCCGTAGATAAAAATGTCTCGAATAACAAAATCCTTTTAAACATGTCAATTTAAAACAAAATTTTGAAATTACACAAACTGTCACAATTGTAGAATTGTGCATCTTTCTACTTGAAAGTGTCGTAGAAGATTATACCATGAATCTTCCTAACTGAGAACTTATGTTCGACCAAAAACTATTGTTTATCTTAAACAATTTATACTTTACCGACAGGTAAAGATAACTATATTGGGCCTATTTGGTCCCAAAAATATTTGAGATTTACTCAAAAAAATAAAATCTTACTCGCAGTAAGATTACTCAAAAACCGATATGAAATTTTTTTTACACATCTTAAAACTTGGTTGGATGAACATCCCTGTGTTCATCTTGACACCACAAAAATCTAATTTTGGCGTCCCAAAATTACTAAAGAAACTTTCTTTACTAAACTGCAACACTGCAAAACTGCAAAAATAAGCTCTGGGTAAAAATAAATATGGGTTTACTAAAGGGTAAAAAATATTTGTATTTATTCAGAGGTGATTTGTTTATAGAAAATTTTCAATTTTCTGTGACATACTAGTTTTCTAGCTGGGATAAATCAGACTGAGAACCAAAATATGGTTTCAGTTGTGAGACATGATAACGGCCAGCGAATGTACCATCCATATGATTTAACTCATAGGACTTATTCGATATAATTTTACAAATCGTGCACAATACATATTTGTTACCTAATTTAGCTGCATAATCAGCTACTTTATCACTCTTATGGTGATTCAAACGCCATACTTTTTCACCAAGCTTAAACTTATGATCCCTCTTACGCAAGTTATATCTGGATGATGCTTGCTTATACGCTTTATTTAGAGCCTCCCGGACTAACTTATACACATCAGGTAATTTATCTAACTCGTCTGCAAAAGACTTACGATTTTCCTCAAGGTTAGGTAACACTAAATCTTTATTATCATCATAATAATCACCTCTAGCAGGTAATTTACGTCCAAAAACTAAGAAAGCAGGCGTGAAACCTGTGGCTTCATGAAGAGAGGTATTTAATGCCATTTGTATTTCGGGGATCTGTTGATCCCATTTTTTATGAGATTTACTTATGCAACAGCGGATTGCAGTACCTATAGTACGATTGCATCTCTCGACTGGATTGCTTTGTGGATGATAATAAAGGTTATAAAAGACCTGAGGTATTTTAAACTTTGTTTTAAAAGCTTCAAACTCCTTCCCTGTATGAGCTGGAGCATTATCTAATAAAAGAACCCTTGGGGTTCCATAGGTCAAAAAAATTGACTCTAAAAATGTCACAATTGACTGTGCAGTAGCCCTGCGTACTGGCTTCATTATCACAAACTTCGTAAAGTAATCGACTGCAACCAAAAGAAAGCGATTACCTTTTGAACTTGACGGGAAAGGACCTTTTGTGTCATAACACAAATACTCAAATGGAAAATTGGCCTTTTTCTCCGCTCCCATTAACCCAAAACGTTGAGTACTAGGTGATTTTTCTCTTTGACAAATTTGACATTTCCTAACATACTTTAGGACATCTTGGCGCATCTTAGGCCAGTAATACGTTTCGGCAATTTTATTAAGTGTTTTATAATAACCTAAATGTGCACTCGTGGCTAGATCATGGTTGTCATGGATTATTGAGTTTCTTTGTTCTAAAGGAACGACTAATTTCCACTCGGAAATGTTGGTTTTCAAAGCCAATTTTTTTCCAGTGTGTTTAAAAATATGATTGTCTCTAATTAACCATTGTGGATATCTCTTTGGTGACTGAACAATCTTATCTTTCAGATTTATATACCAAGGTTCAAGATTATCCAAAGAGATGCCTAGAAGATTGATATCTGCTTCCGGTTCTGCTACAGGTACTGCTCTAGAAAGTGCGTCTGGGACGACATGCAGGCTACCTTTCTTATGAATTATTTCAAAATCGAACCTAGACAGGCGTATGGCCCAACGACTAAGTCTTCCGGTTGGGTTGGAGAGTCGACTCAAGTATAGGAGACTAGCATGGTCAGTTATTAATTTGAAATGAGTGCCGAAGACATATCCTGCAAATTTTTCACATGCAGTCAAACAACTTAATAATTCTAAGTCTACGGTACTGTAATTACGTTCAGCGGGTGTAAGTGACCGTGACGCATATTCAATGACCTTTTCCTCACCCCCTATTACCTGTGTCAACATCGCCCCAAGTCCATAGCCACTTGAGTCGCAATGAATACTAAATTCTTGCGTGAAATCGGGAGCTGCTAAAACGGGAGCAGTTATCAACTTCTCTTTAACCCTACAAAAAGCTTTCTCGGCGTTTTCATTCCAAACAATAGTTTGTCTCTTGGCCTTTCCTTTAAGGAGGTCATTTAGAGGTTTCATAAGAGAACTAAAGTTGGGGATGAAACGACGGTACCAGCTGCACATTCCTATAAAACGTCTAACTTGAGTTGAGTTTTGTGGTCTCGGATACTCAACCATTGCCTTGACTTTCTCATTTGAGGTTCTTAAACCTTCAGAGTCTACTATAAAACCTAAATATTTCAAAGACGACCTAACAAAATTGCACTTTTGAAAATTAACTGTAAGGCCTGCATCGGCCAGTTTATTATGTACTTCTAACAATAGAGTCATATGCTCGGAAAACGTTGATGAAGTTATAATTATATCATCTAAATAAACAAAAATTTTATTACTATAACGTGGGGAGAAAATTCTATCCATTAACCTCTGAGTAATCTGGGCAGAATTTGCCAAACCAAAGGGCAGAACTTTAAAATGAAATAGTCCTCGACCTGGAATGGAAAAAGCTGTTTTTTCCTTACTTGATTCGTCCAAAGGAATCTGCCAAAAAGCACTCTTCAAGTCAATAGAGGTTATAAATTTAGCATTCGATAACATTTTCAAAATGTCATCGACGAGTGGTAGAGGGTACGAATCTTTCTTTGTTACCTCGTTTAAAACTCTCCCATCAAAACAGAAACGAAACTCACTATTCTCTTTTTTTACTAAGAGTACTGGGGAGTTCCATGGACTAAAAGATGGTTCTACTACATCTTGAGCTAGCATTTTATCCAATTCGTTATTTAGATGTTCAAGCATATATGGGGACAACCGGTATTGACGCTTTTTGAAAGGTAAAGCATCACCTGTCTCTATATGTGCTTGTATTAAAGAAGTTCTACCTAGTTTATCTTTAGGTGAAAGTGCCTTACATTTTTCAATCATTAAATCTAACTCAGATTGCTCTTCAGGTGTTAATTTCAACTTTTCCGACTCGACAAAATTTAACTTGCTGGATGGAGAACTCACAGCATTGATTTTCAAGTTATTTGACTCACTGTGTATGTCCCATATTTTATTTTTAAAATTAAGTGTCAAGTTAAATTTATTACAAAAATCACTTCCTAATATAAGACCTACTCTTAAAGAAGGAACTACTGAAACCGTTACTATTTTACAAACATTGCCTATGCAAATAGGAAGTTGACACACTCCGGTGATAACCTGAGGTTTTCCATCAGCGGTTTTTACTGTACTTATTTTACTCTTAATTAACTTAATTTTATGTTTTCTAATCAGCTGTAAAGCTAGGGAACCCATACACGTGATAGTCGCACCGCTATCAATCAACGCGATAATTTTATCTCCATACAGGGTGATTTCTACATGTGGACGGTTGTCCGAAATTTTATTAACGAACAAAGGAAAAGTTTCCTTCGTTTTATTTTCCTTCATAAACTTACTTACAGTTAATTTCCAATTTTTCCAATCTACTAAATCTGTACTAACATAAAACTTTTGTCTTGAGAAAAATTGCCTAGTCTCTACTTTACTAGAATTTCTGAACCGTCTGTTCAGAAAGTTTTGGCCTTGCCTAAATCGCGTCTGCTGTCGGCCTTGCGTAGCAGATGCGTCTATACGTTTTTTGAATGCTTACATACAGGGCATGTACCCATGGTAAAACCTGGCTTACCACATTGGTAACAGAACTTAGTTCTCGGTTTCCTACAAAATCTAAATTGGTGGTTTAATTTCTGGCAATTCCAACAAACTACTTTAGGAAGTGGTTCAACAGGGTTGGAGACTGTATTTACCTTTTGACAATTATTATTAGACTTAAAAGTTTTACTGTGACTTATTTTTACATTAGACTTTTCTTTTCTAGGAGATGACGTACTCGCCTGTGGATATGTGGACAAATCTCCTTCAAGAAGACAACTATTAGCTGAAGTAGAGGCGGCATAGGAGTTATTTTTTATCTGCCTGGCCTCGTCTAACATGACACATCGTGAAATTAAGTCTTCTGTACTTGAAATTTCTACTAAAGCTAGGGGATCAATATATCTGGCTAAAATATTTTTACGGATTATTTTAAGTTGATCTCGTTCTGCCAAGGGAACTGGCAACCTTCTAAATAACCCTTTCATTATAGCAATATATATATGTATTGACTCCGAATTAGCCTGTCTACGTTGTTTTATTTCGTCTAATAATTTTTCGTCATACTCAAGCGGTAAAAATGCATTCTCCATCTGTTTAACCAGATCTTTCCACGAATTAACAGAGGTTTTGATCGCTCTGTACCAAACTAACGCTTGACCATCGAATAAATCGATAGCTGACTCAAAAAGATGTTTTTCAGAGACATTTCTTGCAATAGAAAGCTCCTGAACTCGTTCTAAGAACGCTTTAACACTAGTTTTGCCATTGAAATTAATTCCCCATTTATAAACTGGTATAGATTTTGCACTATATGACCCCTCACTCTCACTTATTTTATTACTCAGTATTGGTTTAATTTTAGAATGTAAAATTGCCTCGATTTCTAGAATCGTTGCTAGAGAATCGTTTTTAAATTCTAAAAATTCTAACTTTTCCTCCTCAGGCTCTGAAGGAGCTTCAAAACGATTTACTCTATTATACAAAGATTTCAAACGGGTAGAAATAAGTAAATAGGAAGTGTCCTCCTTTGTCGCGGAGAAATCGTGGGCTAGAAATTCTAATTCTATCAATGAAATAGCGATGGCAGTTTTCTCACTATTTCTTTCCTTGTCTGAAAAATTTAGTATTTCTGTGTTGTTGGTTATGCAACGTTCGAGAATTAGCCGCCTGCTATCAAGCGTTTTCTTAAGTGCAATTACATTTCTAATCCTAAGCTCATAATTTATTTCATTTTCAGTTAGGTATTTAACGTTGAACGGAAGTGCGTCCATCTTGACTCAATAAAACTTAAAAAAAAAAAAAATTTCTTAACTGAATAAATTATAAAAAAAACTTATTTATAGGATACCTATTATAATAAAATATAAAGTGAGTGCCACACAAAGCAAAACCTGCTGTTTTAATTTACTATTGATAAGATTCCTTATCTGTAAGCTCAAAAAAAAAAACCAAAAAAAACTAGTAACACACAATAAATTTCAACCTGTTAATTTCTTGGAACTCATGCTATTTATAATCAACAAAAACATTAATAAAACTTGTTTATTAAATATCCACACTTGAGTCTTTATTGAATTGTAATTCTTCGTAGCTTTTATGTTTATATCTGTTTGTTTTATATATTGTATTTTTAGCTGGATTGTGATTTATATTTTTAAGAATGTATGTTCTTTCTCTACCTTAAATTGTTAATTGAATTACTTGAAGTTTTCTTACTTTAAAATTCGTGACTGTTGAAATTCCCCCCTTCGTGGGAAAATTTGACACCATAGAGGCAAATTTCCATACATTAAGTATGTCAAAAAAACTAATGAAAACTAAAATTTTCAACAGAACACGAATGTCTAAAAAATTTACTTAAAATGTTCAAAAATAAAAACTAGTTACAAATGTTAACCAAGCTCAAAAAAAAACAAGATTAACCCATTAAACCACGTTGGGCGCCAAATGTTACATCTAACCACCTGGTAGCCAAATGTTACACCTGGTTACCACGTCGTCAAATATAACCGGGGAACCCCCGTGGTACCGTGATTTTAGTTTCGCCCTGTATTAGGATTACTCTTAATACAAGAGGAAACCAAATCAGGTATTTATGGAAAAGCCTTCACTTTACCTATCAATAAGAACTATTCTTATTGACAAGGAAAGCGAAGAAATTTCCTGTGCCTGCGGCTAGCTGATTTTTTTGGGAGGCAAGGGCCGTGCGTTTCTTGTTTCCTTGAGACCTTGGTTCACTATTATTCACTTCAAATAATTCTACCAACGAGTAGTAGGCGAGGATGAATAAGTAATATAAAAAAAATATATGTTTATATTAAGGGCGCCATCTGCAGTTTTATCAGTGATTACTTTTTCATCCCCCCAACTCAGAATCTACAGAATTTCTGTCTAAGGTAGAGACAGAATAAAAAAATGAATTAATAAAATTAATTATTTATTAAACCAACAGCAAAGTATACCACAAAATGGTAATTTAAAATTACCGACAAATATATGTACAAAAATTTATTAAGAGTGGGTGAAACTCGTTCACCGAACACAATCGAAAATAAAATAACTTGCCACACTCCAGCGAAGGCTGACCTGTGATGGAAAGGTGGTGTAAGTCTTGAAGTTAACGTTTTCTCGTCTGGTATGGACACCTAGTTTCCTAATACATAGTCTACCGATGAAATGAAACGTTACTCAAAATTGTGGAGCGCATATCACGTTACAAGTTACAGATGAATTCTGGTCATCCAAATAAAACATCCACGGAACTAATCCTCTGGATCCAAGAATCGTGACTTTTTAATTTGCTAATGTGCAAATATAAATATCCAAATGAAATTGGAAGAGTGTGAAATATAAATTCACAAAAGAAATTCCAGATGAATTTTATTAACGATGAATAATTTAGGAATTTTATTCAAAATTTTAGCGATGAGATATTAGCTTTAACAGATTAATATTATATTGAATTTTAACAGCCGGCTTCAGACTATGTATTTAAGAAAGGAATAAATAGAAACATATTATTAGAACATGTGTCACATCTTCACAAAAAATTAGAAAAATTAATTATTAACTTTTCCTTAAAAATATACATCTTGAAGAGAATTTACAAGAAAAATAAATCATTTAAAACTATTAGTATTACCTGATGGTTGTTCACAACACTAGTAAATTAAGATAACATTTCAAAAGTTGATTGATGTTATCGATTGTCTGCCAAGAGGTGTTGCCGGTGCAAAGTTGATTATTAAAATGGCTTATCTTCCTGTCTCTATCAAGGAGGTAAACTAGTTTGATATAAAAAATCAAACTTTATAAAATAAGATATGAAAGTAACTAAAATAAATTCATATTATATCACAAATAATATTTAATGATTAAAATCCACTATAAGAATAGTCTAATGGTACTACATAACACCTGTATTACACAATGATATTTAAATTAATTATTCCCCAAAAGTTGATCGTAACGCCATCTATGAGCGATATAAGTTGTCTCCCTAATGTTAGACAACTGGGAAGTTTATGAGACAGAAAACTTTAACAATAGTAGCTGAAGGTCAAACCAACCAAAGGCAGTCGCAACCCTTCTGAAAGGAAAACTATAAACAGCTGTTGCGATTTAATTAATATCGACCTAAATATTGAATATTTATCTAATTAAGGTAATAAATGATTGCATATTTTGTGACACATATTTCTAATAATATTTTCTTTCAGTTTGAAAGCGTTAACTTTGGGGACTGTTATTACAACAAAAGTACTTAAATAATAAACAATATTGGATTATGTAAATATGTACAAGATAATATTAACTTAGATGGTAAACATAATAATTCCTTAATAAATATGAGATCGACCAAAGGTTAAACAGAAATTCTTCACCTACTAAAAATACTCTATTATAAACAATTGGGAACCAGATAGATATTTGGAGGTTATAGTTTATTTATCCTTGTATTACGGACAGTGACGTTTTTGAACGGAACAATAATTTAGTTTTATGTAAAAATTATAGGAAATTTATTCGCGATGAAGCAGCCCAGAGATGCTTCAATATCGTCATTGGCATGTAATTTAATTGCTATGAAAGTGTATACCGTTTTTGTTTATACACGTTTGGTAAATTTACGATTTGGGTGCAAGTACTTTTTCCAACAAATATAAGCCTGTGTGTGTGTGTCCTGTGTATGATGAAGTGGAGGGATAATGGATAACATTCGCATCCTAGCGCACAGTGCTAACCATCAAACTTTTGTGGAATGGTGGGATAACATCGTATGCTTTAAATCACATGTAGGACCCGAATGATTATTTGCCGAACGTGTATAGGAGCACGACACTTGTACACTACAGTGTGTCTAATAGATATAAGATCACCGGTTGACACACATTTTGTTGTCTCTGATTTGTTAAGTGTTTCTGGGTAATTTTGGGATGCAGAATCCAGAAATACTGCCAGACTTGCTCTATTAGATCTAGTTTTTGAGATGCGGTATATCTGCCCTATTTTTTTGAATCGATAAATAGATAATAAAATCATCTCATCTTTTAACTTATGTACATTTCAGGTTATTACTATTTACTACAACTGCTTGCTAAAAAAGTCAGAAAATACGTAGTAAGGTATTTATTTCATAAAATAGACATATACATTGATCAATCATCACTTAAAAACTTTATTTTATAAGACTTCCTTGTATGAGGGTTACCAGAACAGTTTCGCTGAAGACTGCAGCAATAGTCGACCATCATGTGGATATCTTTCTTCCATAGTTTTTATATCCTGGTTGAATCTTTCCCCCCTGTTCTTCACTAAAATCATCTAGGTTTTCTGGAAAACAATCTATGCTGCTGTGGAGGTACTAAACCTTAATGCTCATGTGACATCCGAGCTTATTCAAGTTGGAAAGCATATCTTCCACTAATTCAACGTAATCCTCTGCCTTATGCTTTCCAAGAAAATTTTGAACTATATGAACAAACGAACACCAGACATTACACTCGACCTCGTTCATTAATTCTGTGAAATGTGGATCTTTTATAAGCTGCCTTATCTGGGGACCATCAAAAATTCCTGCATTCAGTCTGGATAATTCACACAGCTATGTCTGCTTGTGGAAGCCATAGTTTTTATACAACATATTTCCCCACAAAAACTCAGTACCAAACTGAACTGTAGAATGTGGGCGTAGACACCGGCGACCAACGACCAGCATTAATTATTTAGTGGTTGAGGGTTGGGTTTTATGGTCATGAGGAATACCCAGTAGGGCTATTTAGACCCTAATTTTAGGTAAGAAAATATTATTTTGGTCTCTGAATACACCATTATTTCATTAATTTTGCATTTTATCAGACCAAAATTTGTTATATTGTAAAAACTAGAGCTCTTACGCAAAAAAATCGTGATATACTTTTCGAATCAGCACATCAAAAATATCTCAAATCAGTGCTTCGTTTTCCGGCACCAAGACAAACAAATTTTTTTGTGGATCTGTGAATTATTGTTTCATTTTGTACGAGTCGGTCTATTTTTTTATCTACGACTGTGATATAAATGTCACTTATCCCGCTTATTTTGAATGTGTTAAGAACTTCATTATTGCACTCTTTAAAGTAAAAAATACCAACAAATATACGGTGCTTTCCATATGTATGGAATAAATTCATTTTAAGCGTAATTATGAACTTTTAGAAAAAAATCCTGAAACAGGTCGATTTTTAATTTGAATCGTCATTTTTCAGCATGAAAATAATAACCGGGGGGGGGTGGTTGGTTTTGATGAAAAACTGAAACAGATCTGTTGTTTTTAAAATTTTTAATACAAAATTGTACCCACCAGAAAGTTTTTTTAAAGTAAATGCTAAAAATTAGTCAAAAAACATAAAGAAATAACATCATCGTTGTCTAAAAAACTATCAAGTGGGCCATAGAATATTTTTGTTTCCAATTACTGTCACTTTATTCTAAGTTACTCCCACGCATCAGTGTATTTAGTAAGATTTCTTTATTATTCAACTTTATTATGGCTCACTTATCCGAAACTCAGAGAATAGATATTTTAATGATGATTGAATGCAGTAATAAAACAAGAACTCAAAAGGAGGTTTGTGAAATGTTTAATAGTAAATACCCCGGTCAGCAATTATCACTCATAATGAACCAAGGGCAATGATAATCACGCGATAATTTTGTCAGCAATTCCCGAAAGTGTATTGCTTAATAACTGCACGAGAGCTTCCTCGAGAGCAGTTATTTCCAGCAACACACTTGAGGGCAGTGCTAACAAAATTACGAGTAAAGCTGCAAATCGTTTCTGTGTATAATGGTCGTAGAATACAGATGTACTTATTGTCGCCGGTATTCACCTTGACCGCGAAACTCTTTCTCCAGTCCAGTCTATTATTAGCTTTCGAGTTGTGTACACGTTAAGTCACTTGGGCGTATTGCATATTGTTTTTGTGTTTTTGTTTTATTTGTTGTACTGTATTGTTGATATTAATTTAATAATAAAGCATGACAGACGTACGCAGGGGTAGAAAACGGCCATTTGCTGACAAAGTGAAAAATTCATAGGTGAATTCCCGGATTTATTCTATGATGGTGCTAAAATAATTTGTAAAGTGTGCGAGAAAGATTTGATGTGCTATGATAAGCGTGATTATGGATTTCACGTAAATAGTGTACACCATAAAAATAAAAAAAATGGCGTGCCTACGACAATACAGTTTATGTTTGATTTACTATTAATGCTGATTACCTGTGATGTTTCGCTGCACATACTCGATAAACAACCATTTCGAGAGTTCTGGAATAAATACAATGCCCAGGTGAAGTTACCAAGTCGCACAACGTTATGTAACTATCTACCAACTGTACACGTAGACATGGTAAATAAGATGAAATGTGAATTAAAAATACACGGCTGTGGTTATCTGTTGATGAGACAGCAGATTGTAAAAAAAATCTGTTTCAAATGTTATAGTACGAGTACTGGACCCTCTTAAACCGACAGTTGCACTGTTACTAGCTAGTAAAAGACTAAGTCAGTGTATTAGCGAAACAATTACCAGGGTGGTGCTGGAGACGTTAGAAAAATTTGAACTGTCAAAAAGTCAAGTGTTGATGTGTGTGACTAATGGCGCCGTGACAATGCGTTCGGTAGGCTGTTCTTTGCAAGAACAAGGTTGTACGTTTATACATGTTACGTGTAAAGTGCGTGCTTTACATCTTGTGGCAGAAACTATTCGAAAAGGTTTTCCAGAGGTGGATGCATTAATAGCAAGTACAAAGAAAGTGTTTCTTAAATCTCCTAAACGTCTCCGTGTATTTCATAGCAAGTGTCCCGGTATTCTTGAACCACCACAGCCGATTCTTACACGTTGGGGAACATGGTTGCAGGCAGTTTTTTTATTATGCTGAATATTTTCAACAAATAAAAGCTCTCATACTACAATTCAATCCAGATGAGGCTGCAGCTATTAAGGAAAGTCAGACAAAATTCGAAGATATTACCTTTGAAACAGCTTTAAAAAATATTGCGAAGAACTATAAACCATTACATGAAAGCATAAAAAAAATTAGAAAACAGTGCGTTATCGTTAGCGGAGTCACTGCAAATAGTGGACGAAGTAAATCTACTGCTACACGCTATAGGTGACGCAACAAATGAGCGCGTTGAAAGAAAAGTTCGCAAGTGTGTTAGATAAAGACACCGGTTTTACCAAATTAAGACAAATATGTGATGGTGCAGCCCCAGATCCGTTAAGTGCGTTCAAAGACTATTTTACGTATGCGTGTATTACATCAGTAGATGTCGAACGGTCGTTTTCAAAATATAAGAATATATTTTTACCAAAGCGAACATCACTCATGGAGACAACCATAGAAACATACCTGATGCTGCAAAATGGCTACACATCCTCTCCAATTTGTGATAAGCAAGCTAGTTCATCAAGCTAGTTAAGAGGGCAAGTTTTACATACATTGTTATAAATTGTAACAGTTTATTGTTTCTCGTATTAGTTAATTTCGCGTACGCCACTATCCCACGGAACATTTTTGACAGCCCAAATTATGAGGTTTATCATTCTATGAGATTCATTAGTAAGATATTTTTTTTATTTCAAAGATTTATTGATATAAATTTAACAATTCATTTTAGGTAGGTACTAAAAATATATCAATAGTAATATAATACAACATATTATAATAAGAACGAATATTAAAATTTACAATCATTAAATGAACAATTATTAAATGTAAAATTTTCTGAATATTGATGTACAAATGTCAAAACTGACAGAAGTGAAAAGCACCCCCGAAAACGCCCTTGATAATCACCCTGCGTGTTGTTGTCGATTTAAACACACATTGATTTGTCTATTTTGACACACGTGGTCATAAATTTATTCATATGTCAAAAAAATTATCACAGTCTATTAGTCTAAGCAATAGCGTGCAAATTCGAAGATGAAAGGTTACCGTCTGCCAGTCAGTAATCAAAGAGACCATATAAGTACAATACTTTTCCACTTTTGAATTTTTGGTATGGCGGCTAGAACGGACGGAGGGGGAACATTTTTTTTGATCTAATGGTTACCGATATTTGTCCGCATTAGTAGTTAGTATATGTACTTCACATACCCCAATTACGCTGGTAGACAAAACTTCCTGTCAGCGCGCGGTAACCCGAAATTGAAAAAAAAAATTAGTTACCGGACCAAACCTAGCGCAAAATGTTTGTTTTGGTGTGTACAGTACTGTACTATAATGGCAGACATTTCTATCGGTCTCTTTTTGAGCAATTTGCCACCAAAGTGGCGAAAATGGATCAAAATTTGAAATGTTGATAAAATATAGTTAAAATTTAAAAAAACGTCTGCCAGCTTATGGTTCACAAGGCACTAAAAAACCCTAACCTTGGCTGGCAGATATTTTTACCAATTTCCGGTTACCACGCGCCTACCGGAAGTTTAATCTGCCAGCATAATTGGGGTATCTGGAGTACATATACTAACTACATATGTGGACAAATATCGGTAACCATTCGATTAAACAAAAATCCCCCTTCCGTATCCGGCCGCCATACCAAAAATTTCAAAATAGAAAAAAGTATGGTACTCATATGGTTTCTTTGATTACCGACTGGCATAGGGTATCCATCGTCGAATTTGCACGCTATTACTTAGACTATATAGTCAGTAAAATAGAAAGCAAATTTCGTGAAACTAGACATGTAAGAAATATTCAAAAACCAGGTATAGCTCATCGATTTCATGAGGAAAAACAATTAGATGCGCTGGTAGAGATTAAGAAAAATCCGCATAAACCAACTAGATAACTTTCTGCCAACAATAATGTAAGTAAATCTTCGATTCTGCGAGTAAAGACAGAAAAATGCTATCCTTATAAAGTTAAATTGGTTCAGGAGTTAAATGAGGATGATCCTGATCGAAGGCAAGAATTCTGTGAATTATTGATGAGCGAAATGCTAGCAGATTTGCAGTTCATAAACAAAATTGTTTTTTTTTTTCTGATCAAGCCACATTTCAATTAAACGGAAGGGTAAACTGCCAGAACTGTCGATACTGGAGCAGAGAAAATCCTCATTGGATAATAGAGGCTCACACAATTTTCTCAAAAAGTGCACGTTTAGGCTGGTATCATTAATAATCAAATTATTAGCCGTTATTTTTTTGAAGGCACAGTTAACGGTGATGTTAATCTAGATTTTTTTACGAACTTTTTAGTACCGACATTAAAAACACTTTTTCCTAATGTTAATCATCCAAATAAAATATACAGGTGTATTTGGTACCAACAAGATGAAGCTCCACTGCATTATTCACATAGAGTGAGAAATCATTTAAACAAAGATTTCCCTAACAGGTGGATTGGAGGACGTGGAACTATTGTGGTGTCCCCATTTGACCCCTCTTGATTACTTTTTATTGGGCAAAAGTGTATGTTAATCAACCAGACATTATTGTAGATTTAAAAATGGTATAACCGAAAAAATTCACAAAATAAGACCTGAGGTCATACAAAATGTCATCCGAGAATTCAAAGATCACCTTGCTTATTGTCAAGAAGCGACTGGCAATCATTTTGAATATTAGTTTAATTATAAAATAAATTGTAAATACTTCAAATAAATTGGAAATACATTCTTAATATTATGTGAGATTCTGCGCTTCATTTTATGTATAGGGTTGAGGTGGGTACAATTTTGTAGTAAAAACTTTAAAAACAACAACAGATCAGTTTTAGTTTTTTTTCAAAACCAATAATTTAGTAAAAATACCTCAACTGAGTTTACAAGACATTTACAAAATTTTACATTTTCAAAATTAATTTTCTCAGTATATAATGCTCCGAATTTAAAAAACTTTATACTGCTGAATAGAGAATCAAAATTCCTTTCGAACGAGGTACCACACGACCCCCTTCCTAATTTAAATTTTTCGGAGGGTACTTAGTCATAATTCAGAGAGATGAATGCGGGGGGTATTAATTATATTCATGCCAAAAAATGGCAATTTTAAATTAGAAATCGACTTGTTTCTGGATTTTTCCTAAATGTTCATAATTACGCTTAAAATGCATTTATTCCATACATATGGACCGCACTGTATGTCAAAGTATGATTGTCAAGGATTTGAAACATATTTATACAAATGTTTATAGACTACTTAGATTATTATTATTATTATTTTTTTTTTAAATTTTGGACGGTCGTAGATAAAATATTGTACAATACACGTGTGATAATAAGTATTATTAACATACTTGTGTGAATTACATAACCATTATATTTTTGAAAAACTTTAAAAGCTTTTAATCTTTTAATTTATTCAACAGTTCTACTACTTTACGAGCACATTTTCCACCTATATCATGTAAAACTCGATGTAAAGTACATCCCTAGCTAATTAAGTTTTTAAAAATGTATTTATTTTACTTTTGTCAGTTTTATTGTTTATGTCTGTATAAACTTTTAATTATGATAACATTAAATAGTGCGGCAATGCTAAATATGAAAGGTATATTTAGAGGGGCGGCAAAGGTAAATCTGCACACGGGCGACAATCACCCTAGCGACGGCTCTGGATAATACGGTCTTATCCAAACCCAAACCGTACGGCGCTATTTTCTCACCTTTTTATAGCTGACGGCGATATTTGAAAAAGAACCAAACATAATTATTATTTAAATAAAGAATTTTGTAATAGGTACTTTGTGTATGGATGACTGAAAAATTGCAATAAAATTTTGTTGTGAATGTTAATTTAGCCAATTTCTTTTAATTATTTAGCATTGTAATTGATTAGTTTTAATTATATCTATCCGCATATTAATGAATATTCATTATCTACCAAAAAGGGGGCGGCCGCCCCCTGTCTCCCTTGGCGATACACATGCTTGATTGTGTCTTTTGTTGATCATTAATTTATTTTTAACGCGAGTGTGAGTATATTTCACTTTTTAGGAAAAAGAACTTTTTTACGCCATATTGGATCCAATATAGTCTAAGAAACTCATAAGACATTATAACCAGTTCTATTTCTATGAGAAAATTACCCTCCTCCCGCTACCCCAGTATCGAGTTCGAGAGGGCCACCAGTATTTTCCAGATTCGTTATTTCGTAAGAAACAATACTTGCACACAAATTGCAAATTGCAAAATTGCATGCCAAATAAAAATATTCACAATTAGAACACTACATGTACCTATATATTTTAATATACTTTTTTATGTTCATTTCCTGAAGATACTAAGAGGAACAATTTTACTGTAAAATAATATTTTGATTAAAATTACCAAAAACGCTTAGATACTGAATAAAATAATAAATTTTCTGGTCTAAAAATAATATGAGGTGTGTAGGTAAAACTTAACATCTATAAGCCTCTGGCCAGGCCTGAATTAAATCAAGCTCAATTTGAAAATTTTCCTACATAATCTCTCAAGTTTGATTGTGTAGATGCTAAAAAAATAACGGTGGTATATTTTATATTTGTTACTTTGTCCCGTTGTGATTGATTATAGAACGCGCTCTAATAATCTACATACGTAAAATATACTCTTTCACGTCATCATTAGAATGGTCAATATTAACGACCACGCACCCACCTTTTTTCAATCTTGTGTACTCGATATACTTAGGATCTACAATTTTTCCTATAAAATATAAAAAAAATTAAGTGGTGGAAATTCTCATACCTATAATTACGGATTTGACTAGCATTTCTTGGCACTTGACGCTCATAAAAAATTCATTTCATGTTCGTACTTTCAGGAGATTTATATCAGAGACAACCGTTGTTGCCTAATCCTGGAAAAGGGGATAAATGGGGGCACAGTACACACAATTCCTCCGAGAAAGAATATTATGATGAGGATGATGATAGTATTATTCAAAAGAGTAGTGAAAGGAATGGACATATTACAATAGATTTACCACCACCGATTAGGGAAGAACCAAGATTTCCCCAGGAAAGGTGGAAAACATTATTAGGTATGTATAAAATATCTACAAACTCAAATACAATTGTGGGAATAATAAAATTGATATGTTACTTGTATTTAAAATATTTTATTCCAAGCTTCTTAACTATGTTATCTATAATATTTGGATAAGAAGCTATATATAACAGTAATATATTTCTATTTATTACCTGTTTTAACAAATAAATTAACTTAATATATTTTGGCAAAATGTTGTAATGTCTTCTTATGTTTATAAAATTTTGTTTCTAATTATTTTTGGAGCACGTAGTGTAAAACTCTATAAATATTATACAGGATGTCTGTACACTGCGTTATGTCAGGAAAACGTGGTGGCCAGTTTAATCGTTTAATCAAATCTTCTACCGATGCATCTATTTGATTTAAATGTTGTCGGCCATTTTAAGTAAAATGTGCATGTGCCCCTCGCGTGTGCGATACGTAGGATACGGGCATCGCACATATCGCAAATGTCTCTGAAGAATGCGTTTATGGCACATGTAAATGCGGTGATATGGGGGGCAATTGAAAACATGGATAAAACATAAAATTTTGAAAAATGCTAATAATGGAATGAAAAAATGTTTAAAAAATTAAAATTTTTTGGTAATGTTGGACTAAATGCACGCAGTTGGTTTGCAGTTTTGACTAGAGTGCAATGGAAACAAAAGAACTTTTCAGAAACAAATGAAAAACAATAATAAATAATTTACTCTTTAAAAATTAAAACAAACTGATACTGAAAATTATCGAATAGTCTCATGGCTGCGCAAAATACAATAAAAATTTGAATTACCAAGTACCAAATTGTATTTTAAAATACTTTATTGTCCACATTAAAATGTATGTCTTTTTCATTTTGTATAAAATATAGTTGTTATATTTGTTTATATTAATAACAGATTAATAATAACAACACAGTAGTTATTTATGATACAATTGATAAAAGTGCCATTTTCTTTTGTGAGTGAGGAAGTTGGCGAGTGAAGCGAACCCAAGTGAGGCAACCCCACGAACAAAATAAAATCACATTTAAAACTTGTTTCATACACTACTTTTTCAACAACAGTGATAACAATTAAAGAAATTATAAAAATATTTGTATTTGACATAAGAAAATCAAATGAAATTAAATGTGTCAATGTCAATTTAACAACAATCCAAAAGAGTTTTATTTAATGACGATAATTGAATACTTCCCATAATATGTCATTTTTGATTCGATAAATTAAGTGTCTACTTTTAATAGCGGTAGTAAAAAATTAATAATATTAGATTTGTTTCAGCAAAAAATCACAAACGGTTTGATGAATTTTTTGAATGCGCAACTAGTCGGGAATTAGTTGGCAATTTATACTACTGGAATGAAATTATTGCTTCTGTTCTGTTTTTTCGCAATATTAGGTCTGTGCATGACATTTGATTGAAACTTATAAATAACATAACCCATAACACTGATATAGCTCTGTTTTTGTAATCATTTTGAATCATTTGTGTTTAAGTTTCCCAGAACAATATAGTTTTAGAAGATGGAGCGAATTATTTCTATCTTTATGCGAACTAGAGAATGCTGTAATAGAATGTTAGGTTATTCACAAATAGGTTTATAATTCAAATAGTTTTAAACGACATTTTATATTTCAACTGCGCATGACCAGGTTAAAATCCGTGGAGAATCCGCAAATTCCTCAAACTGTTTGAAATTGATTATAAACATTATAAACTAATCAGTTGACTTGCCGGAACACTGAACTAGTAGTCAGAATCCCCGACTATTGTCTGCTGGAACGCCAATTTCGATTTGCGCATGTCGAAGACAGTTTGAAACCGTTTCTGACTGCTGCTGGAACAAACCTATTGTTACGTATTTGATATACACACAAACACCTCACACCGTGGTCCGTGGATTCGTTGATTGAAAGTCCAGGTACACTTACTCATTACTTTAATAACTAATTAATAATTAACAACAATAACTTAATGAGGGACTAACTATAATCACAATTAAACACTTAGAAGTCACTACATTAGTCTCTAACTTATTTCTTGTTTACTCGTACAATTCCAGTTTAAAACTGTCCTACTGGACCCAGTGTGTGCTTTATATATCCATCCATATATGATCTAGAACTTCCCTGAATATTCTCCGTCCTTCTTGAACAGTTCCAGTTCTGTCCAGACTCGTTTTTAATACTGGTGGCGTCATCTCGGAGCACAACCAGTAATCTACAGTCTACAATTACATAATATACAATAACAGTAAGAAATGAAATAATAACAAAATAAAGCATTTATTTGCTTGAACTTGACATCTATTTAGGTATTGTAGCAATAAGTTAGTATACAACGATTGGTTTATTATGCCATTGTTAAAAATACAAGATATTTGTTCAAACCTTCAATGTCTATTAAATTTATGTTATTTAGGTACATTGATAATGTTACACCGGCAATATTTCCAGTGCAATTGCACGTTGATACAAGGAATATTTCGTAGCAACGAAAATGTATAAAATGAAAAATTTCACAAAGGCGAGCACAAAGGTCATCGATTCTTAAACTAAAAAGTTGTACAATAGTTTAACAATAACATTAAAATCAATAAACAATCTATAAAAAAAAAAACTAAAAAAAATTCAGTGACAAAACTTAAAAAAAAAAAAAATCACACAATAGGTCGCGTGCATCTGACGTCACAATTTTCAGGAAAACAAACCAGTATCTGCTCAGGTTTTAATGATTATTGACTAATTGATTTACATTTTCCCACACAACCATTAAATTTATTATTTTTTCATAATCTGTGTTTTTGTGGACATACAAAACGGGGACCTCAAAATGTTTACATCTTTGTGAGCGTTGTACAGTTTAAAAACAGATATACAACCAATTTATTATAATAAATTACAGTGTAACAGTAAGAAATTTCTGATACTGAAACTACTTGATAACTTATTCTTACCTTTGCAACAAGTTTTTTTTTGCTGGAAATTCCTTACAATAGGGTACCCCAAGGGTCTATATTGGGACCTCTGTTGTTCATATTATTTATTAATGATATAGTTACCTGTGTGGTCGTTAACTGTTTACTATACGCTGATGACATGAAATTATTTTGTACTGTTGATAACAACTATGAGTGAGTTACTTCAAACTGACTTAAATAATATCAATGATTGGTACGTTTCAAATAATTTGCCATTAAACGTCTCCAAGTGTAATGTCTTATCTTTCAGTGGGAAATACAATCCCGTGCAATACAAATATCGATTAAACGGTGCAATTTTAAACAAACCAAGCGAATTCACTGATCTGGGTGTTCTTTTTGATTCGAAACTGAGTTTCAACAATCATGTTGAAAATATTGTCTTGTCTGCGTATACAATTTTAGGCTTCATAATTAGAAATTCAAGTGGTTTTGATGATATTTAATTACTAAATATGCTTTATAATGCCTTTGTTAAATCTAGACTGGAATACGGCGCACTTATTTGGAATCCGGGATATATAAGTATTGCAATAGTGTTGAGATTATTCAACGTCGTTATCTAAAATTTGCGACATATAAAGTTGATAATGTATACCCTGCTATCGGTTTCCCTCAGCTGCTAAACAGATTTTCATTTCTTAGTCTGCTAAACCGCCGAAAACTGTGTTCTTTACTATTTTTACACAAGATACCCATAATTTAGTCGACTGCCTAGATATTTTAAATATGCAGAATTTTCATGCCTCTGTATTTGATACTCGTCATTTCAAAACTTTTTTTATCTGCCTAACACTCTGAAATTTTCACCCCTACATTTTATGTGCGAAACGTACATCGCTGTGCAGGACGAGCTTGATATATTTCACTCAAACATCACAAATATTAAGCGTATTTTTTCTTGATTAATACTTTTTTTGTCGTTCTTTTTTTTAGTAATGTTTTATGTTAACTTACGGTTTTTCTTAAATTTTCACTTTTATTACCTATATGTATTCTGCGTTTCTATGTTAACTTTAAACTGTACTTTTGTTTCTACAAATTCTCATTGTAAATTCCCCCCCCAGTAATTGTTTTGGACTGTGGTACCTAAATAAATAATAAAAAAATGACTTCCTTCACCCAACCACAAATTAACTGGTTGTATGCTTCAAGACTTTTGAATGCCTTAAGTGCACGGCCACACATTACGCTTTCTACGGACCATATGTGTGATATTTGGAAATACATTGGTATTTGTAATGAAGTCATCATTTCCGTGTACAGTATATTTCAAACTTATTTGAAACATAAAAAAAGTCAGCTTCTTTGATCTCCTTAACACCGTCAAAGAAGCCGACATTTTTTTGTTGCAAATAAGTTTGAAACAAACTTTATAAGCATCTAAACCAATGGCACTTTTTCATGTATCTTTATACAATACTCATCAGCTTAAAGTCACCACCTACCGAGATGCCCTCTTTCTGGCAATATTTGTAATGGTGCGTGCCAGAAAGAACATACCGGAAGGTGGTGACATCACGAGACTTCCGTAAAATACAAACTATCTTAAGAGCCCTTTAACAAATTTAAATCAGCTTCCAGGTTTGAGGCGTAACAAAACTAAATATGTGTTTAATTAGACAATTGGCCTGTCGTTTGCTAAGAATTATATTGTTGTATGCCTAAGTTACAAATCTAATTTAAATATGATGCTTCAATAATATGTTTATTTCCGTCTTATCAAGTATAGAAATTAAACAAAAACAGAATTAAAAGTAGTTTTTTCTTGAAAAACATATATTTGAAAAAATAACATACAATTATGTTTGTCTGGACATTAACTCAAATTTTTGTTCACTACACATACAACTTAAAGAAATGAACAAAACTTTATAAAAAAAAAATTTAAAAAAATCCGAAAAAAAAGATTTATAATTTAAGAATTGTATTGTAATAATCACATTCAATCTGTGGCATATGCTTAAATGGCAAATACCTTCTCTGCAGATAGGAAATTTTTGGCATTGTTAGACTGGAGTAGGAATTATTGCTGCGTTGCATTTGAAGGTGTTTTTAAATAATTATCAGCATCCTTCCATACTATCAACAATAATTCTTGTCATATTTTTTAATAATTTCATCTTATTGACATATTGACATTTTTGTAACTAAAATAGACATTCCAAATGTCAAACTGCCAAATTTATCATATTCCCATTTTCTGAGGTCAAATGTGTACAAAATTTCTGTTTCTAGCAGCTTTGTTTAAGTACTTGGAAAATATATTTTTTTGTAGTAAAATACAAAAAAGTGGATCCCGTGGACCACCTTCAACAGGCCAATTTTGCTCATCACCGAATTTATCCATTGTCTTTGATCTTTAGAACATGTGCACCAAATTTGAAAGCTTTATCTCAAAAACTGTGGCTGGTATCGCAATACTACCAACATGGAGACATATTTTTGTGCATAAAGTTATGTTTTTTCATCATAATACGTCGAGATTCGTCCAGAAATGCAATAAAAAATGTTGAAAGGTTTTCCCGAAATTGTACCTTTTTTCTTCTTTCATTCATTATGTCTCTTCTGGTGGTACCGCATTCACCAAATGTAATGTGTTACCTAAAATGTTGTTAAATGTCATAATTGTCAAATTTGAAAATTCTCCGATCAGTATTTTTTGAGTTATCGCGGATACACACACACGCACACGCGCGCACGCACGCACGCACACACACACACGAACCGACAGACATCATTCGGAAAATAGTCAAAATGGATTCAGGAGGGTTCAAAACATATAAATCAATCAAAATCTCGAGGTCGAAAAAAATCACGATTACTATACTTCTATATATTAGGTATAAGAAAGTAAAAATGACTGTGGAAAACTTGAATTTGTTATTTTAGAATAAGGCACTTTTTTGTTATCAATTACTGCTGCGCAAGACTTAGATCTTTAAAGTTTTGAGTCTTCATCTGAATTATACTCGTTTGGTAGGGCTTCTTTATATTTACTTTTAACAGAAGTCGTATTAGTGATATTGGAGAGAAATACTCAGATTTACTAGGCACTTTTTCAATGCAGCTGTGTACGTTATCTATCTCTTGTACACTTGAATGCACTTACCATTTTATAATATTATGCAAGTACTTAGACCACATGCAACTATGTATGTTTGGTTGCCCGACTACTAAAACCTACACGTCTGTAAATTTGCCTACTGGTAGAAATAAGCACATACATATAGTTTATTTCAAACTTATTTGCAACATGAAAAATGTCGGCCTCTGTGACGGCAGTAAAATGATCAAAGAAGCTGACATTTTTGATGTTGCAAATAAGTTTAAAATAAACGGTATATTGTTATTGAAAAATCTCATTTTTCCAAAATATGTCACAACTGTATAATTACATGCAAACCATGTAGGTACTGAAAAAAGATATATTTATACAGTCTTCATCAATTTCCGAAAAAAGTTGAAAAAAATTGTATGCCTTACCAGGTTATTTTTTTAAACAATTTGTAAAATATTTGCAAAACATTTTTTTTTCATTATCAGGAGGAAAATATATCGACAGATTAATAATTTCATCAAAAAAATAGTTTTTTTTTATAAAGTTACACCTTTTTGAAATTTCATTTTAGATTTATTTTTCACTGTGCAACTTTATAAAAAAAATCAATATTTTTTTATGCAATTTGAAATCTGTTGATATATTTTCCACCTCGATTCTGAAAAGAAAATGTTTTGCAAATATTTTACAAATTGTTTAAAAATACACACATTTCAATTTTTTTTTTCGCAAATTTCAATCGCAATTTTTTTCTGCAAAACTTATTCACTTAGTTTTGATAGTAATGCGTTAAAGTATCGTTTGGGTCCAGTGCTCCAATATTAAGATATGACAACCTAAATTTCACCAGCCGCCATCTGCCTGAGCAAATAATTATGCCAAATATGTTCTTAAAGACACAATATTAAATATTTTTCCAAATTTTTTTTTATATCCAAGTAACCATCTAATTTAAATTTTGTATGCTCACTCCCTCAGGTAGCATATCAAAGATCAGTCTAAATTTGGAAGTTTAAGGGCCGATACTTTCTGTCTCAGTTAACACTAAACGGATGATAACATGCAAGGAAACCATTGTTGTTATAATGAGAGAAAGGGAGACAGTATCATTTGATTAGTGTTAATCGAAGCTGAAAGTACCGGCCCCTAGTGCGACTGATTTGGCAGATATGATTTTTTAGAAACACTACTGTTTTAAGTGTCCTGTAAATGATTTTTAGAAGCACACAAAATGAACGAAATGAACAATATTATATTTATTTTCGATGTTAAAAATATCCAATATAGTTTTTAAAACCACAAAATACACTTTTAGAACGAGTTGTACTACGGTGGTTTAACTAGGGCGCTGTATTAGACGGGTAATATCATCCGCCATTTTGGGTCCAGTTGGTTCGAAGTGTGTATATGTAAATACAGGCATTCGTGTCCGAAATATTCAGTTTTGAGCAAGTTTTAAGATATTTTATTTTTTATCTGCGCCTGACTATTTCTTTTTTATAATTAGTAGTTAATGTACAAACCAAAATTAACATTTAAAAGCATAACCTCAATTTTCAATGTAAACACGGAATTCAATCAATTTTTCATAATTGTTGTTTTCACTCAATAAAATATCTTAAAACTTGTTCAAAAGTGATTATATCGGATACGAATGCCTGTATTTACATATACACCGCGTTGTTTACTTCGAACCACTGGACCCAAAATGGCGGACGATATTACCCGTCTAATACAGCGCCCTAGCGATGGTAGATTCAGGGTCGGGCGCAATACGCCATTGCGCGCTTGTTTACGATGACGATGACACGACACACTTCAGTTGTTATCTGTCGGTCGATGCATACAGTACGAATAAATAATAAATAATGTTGAGCGTAAGGAGTAGAAAACGACCGTACGCTGGTAAAGTGAATAAATTTATCGGTGAATTTCCGGATTTATTCTATGATGGATGTAAAATAATTTGTAAAGTTTGTGATCAAGACTTAATGTGCTGAAATAAATACGGCTGCAAAATTCATGTCAATAGTAACCGGCATAAAAATAAAAAAAATGGCGTATCTTCTTTGGAACCTCAGTTTATGTTTGATTTACTGTTAATGCTGATTTCCTGTGATGTTCCCCTGCGCATATTGGATAAACCAGCATTTCGGGAGTTCTGGAATAAATACAATCCCCAGGTGAATTTACCAAGTCGTTCATCGTTACGTAGATATGTACCAAGTGTTCGTGAAGACATTGTAAATAGGATTAAATGTGCATTAAAAAATACACGGCTGTGGTTATGTGTTGACGAGACGACAGATTGTAAAAAAATTCTATTTTAAATGTTATAGTACGTGTACTCGATCCTGTTAAACCAACATTTCCACTTTTACTAGCTAGCAAAAGACTAACTGCGTGTACTGGCGAAACAATTACGCGGGTGGTGTTGGAGACTTTCGAAAAATTTGAACTGACAACAAGTCAAGTATTGATGTTTGTGACCGACGGTGCTGCGACAATGCGTTTGGTGGGCCGTTTTCTTCAAAGAGACGATAGTAGGTTTTTACATGTTACGTGTAAAGTGCATGCGTTCGATTTTGTAGCAGAAACGATTCGAAAATGTTTTCCAGAGGTAGATCCATTAATAGCAAATACAAAAAAAGTATTTCTCAAATCTCCTAAACGGCTTCGAGCATTTCACACACTGTGTCCTGGTATTCCGGAACGACCAGAGCCGATTCTTACATGTGGGGAACGTGGTTGAAGGCAGCTTTTTATTATGCTGAATATTTTCAACAAATAAAAGCTGTGATCCTACAGTTCAACCCTAACAAGGCTGCAGCTATTAAGGAAAGCCAGACAAGCTTTCAAGATGTTTCCCTTGAAACAGATTTAAAAACTATTTATAACAATTATAGAGGACTACACGACGCAATAGAAAAATTGCAAAATACTTCGTTGTCGTTAGTGGAATCGCTGCAAATAGTGGACGACGTAAATACACAGCTACAGACTATAAATGACGCAAAAAATAAGCCCGTTATTGAAAAATTCGAGAGTTATTACGGAAAGATCCTGACTTTACCAAATTGAGACAAACTTGTGATGGTGCATCTACAGCTGCGTTAAGTGAGTTCACAGAGTGTTTTACTTATGTCTGTATTACTTCCGTAGATGTCGAAGGGTCTTTTTCAAAATACAAACATATTTTTTCACCACAGCGAACATCGCTTACTGAGACAACTGTAGAAATATATCTGATGCTACACAGTTATTATAGAAGTGCTCCAGTTTGTGATAACGACAACCAAGCTACTTCATAAATCTGCTTAAGAAGGTGAGTTTTGTACATATTTTTATAAAGTATACCAGTATTAATAAAATTTATTTCCATTTATTTCATTTATTTATTTATTTATTATTAGTTATCACTTAGATATACAATGTACATGTGTGAATGTCATTTAACAGTTTAATAATAATGTGCAGCACTAAGCTTACAAAATATAAGGAAATACATAAAAAAAGAATTTAAAGCGAACGAAATAGTACAAAAACATACATCACAATATATAAAATATTTTTTTTATTATTGTACTTATTCAAATATTATGATATGATGCATACCCAGTACGTCTCTGTAGGATTAATGACCTTGGCCAGGCTTATTTATCATTTCTAGTTCATCAAATGTCAAATGTTAAAACTTCAACGAGTTATGAGCGCGTCAAAAATGATTCACAGGTGCCTAGTTGTCACGAAAAAATACAAAAAATTATTTGTTAGTTGGAAGCGAATCGTATTTTGTATTTTGGAAAAACAGAATACTCTAAAAATTGTATATTTGAAACACAAAATGATTTTATCCCGGGTATTTGAAATACGAAATACAAAAGTGTCAAGTACTGTATTTTAAATACATCTATTTGAAATATTGCCTAGCTCTGTGGCTCTTTTCAATTCAAATGCATTTCTTAATTCACTTACAATTATAATTGATTCCTCTCCACAGTTCTGGTGTACTGATTTCATTGTAGGCTTGCCTTATTCTGGGACGAAGTTCCTCTCGGTTTCGAGACTTTGTAAATCTTATTCTTGACTGTACCTACCTCAGAACTAAAAATCTAAAGGTGTAATATTGGGAAACATGGTACCTCAGAACTAAAAATCTAAAGGTGTAAGATTGGGAAACATGAGAAGCCACAGTTCAAAGGGGTTTGTTCAACCTCAACCATTGGCGAATCACCCGACAATTATAAATGAAAGCACCGTCTAGCTGGAAAGTATATTGGTACGATTTGCAGCCAAAATGTTATCATTAGGATAACTTCGATTTTGACGTAGAGGGTCATTCGGGGGTTTCTTTGATACTGTCGGTTTTTATTAAAAAGTGCATTCGCGGCGGCTGCAGTTGCATGTTGAATAGGATTTCACAATGGATATATTTTATTAAACTTTAGTGCAACTGCTAGTTCGAGCCCCATCACCAAATAGTCTAATTACTTCGATTTTTTCTCCTTAACATTGATAGGCATTTTTTATCATTTTGATACAACAATTAACTTTAAAACAATATGCAACTTTTGAAGCTGACATTTAATTACTAGCTAATTTCTAATTTGTTTCCCAGTTTGTTTCCATAGCAGTCAAAACTGAAAATCAATTCTACGACTGCGTGGACATTAATGAAATATTTAAAATGCGAATATTGCGTTGAAATTCGGTACATAGGGTCAAAATTTGATTCTGAACAACTTTTTCTAATACTCCGTAACAATATTTTTACACAAGGTGGGGCAATAAATATTCCGACTTTGATAACACGAGTTCTATGATAGCTAGAAATTCGATTAAAAAACATAACTAGATAAAAAAAGTCTAAAACCGGAAATTTTTTGGAATATACAGGGCGAGTCAAGACGATTCTACATGGCCAAGTGCGTTGTTTTTAAATGGATAACCATATGTATCAGTACATTTTTTAAGCCTCTTTCTAGTCTCCTTTCACCCCTATATTATTATTGACTATTGACTACCTCTCAACCACTTGCATGTAGTGATTTTTTTGTTGAAACAATGCCATGTGCATATTGTTACGCCACTGGACTGTGTAGACTGGTTAGATGAGACTGTAATTGTATGCGAACGGCCGGGAATATTCTGGAATGCTCTAGACCGTGTGAATGGATGTATAAATAAGACGAACGGTGGGCCGAGACTCAGTCCTAAGTTGAAAGTAATCGAGTAAAGAAGAAATAAGAAAGTGACTTATAAGTGTTTAATTGTCATTATAATTAAGACAGTTATTAATCTATTGTTGTTAATAATTATTAATTAGTAAATAAAGTAGTGAGTAAGTGTTACCTGGACTTTCAATCAACGAATCTACACGTGTTTCTGAATCATTTTCACTTCCTAAAGTATACAGGATGGCCAAAAATGATTTTTCAATTTAGAATTTTTTTTGAATTGAATTTTCTGAATTTTTTCAAATGTGTATATTTTTCGACCATGTGATGTAGAATTGAAAAACGAACCTTTTTTGTATGTACGTCCCTAAGGGTATTTGTAACCATTTTCAATTTATTGAGCCATAAGTACAAAATTCAAGAATAAACTAAAAAATTAGATGTTTTCTTCAAGTATATCAACAGAAAAAATTATAGTAAAAAGTGATCTACATGTTGCCCATTTTGATTGACACATCTCTATGCGCCTTTGGAATGAGGTTTCTACTGCTCTTAAAATTGCCGGTGTATACTTCTAAAAGCATTTATTATCCTTTTCTTCATATTTTGGATTATAGTTGGTGTATCTCTATAAAAATAAATCTATTTTAGTAAGATCTGGGCATCTAGTAGGCCATTTAGTGGGATCATTTATTCCAATCCACTGAAATTGGTAAATATTATTTAGGTGGTCCCTTAATGCATTAAAATAATGTGGTGGAACACCATCTTGCTGAAACCACATCCTATATCGGAACCTTTTAGGGAGATTCGCTAATAATTGTGGCAGATAGTTTTCCAGAAAATTAAGATAAATAGGTCCAATCAATGTAGCATGAAAGAAATGTGGCCCTACAATATGTTCTCCAATAATTCCTCCGCAAAAGTTTATGGACCATTTATACTGGTTAACAACTAGCCTGAAAAAGTGAGAATTTTCTAAAGCATAATAATGGAAATTGTGCATATTAACAAATCCATTTTGTTAATTATTATTTACTAACTTTTACAAATCTTACCACAGATAAGTATAACATATTTTTTAAACAATTATTTTCCCGGCTATTTGCCAAAACGCTGAAACTTGGATTACAAAAAAAAGATAATATGCACATTATGTTCAGTACAACTGACTCAATAATGTTATTTTTAATTTCGACTATTCTGTCTAGTAAAACTAAAAATAAATAAAACACAAAGTACTCACCAGTTGACACTCACTTTAAAAAACTTTAAAATATCTACCGACACGTGTTTCTGCTTGCCATAGCGTCATCAGGGTAGCCAGCACATTTAAAGAATCCAAAGTAAGGAAACTCGTAAACCTTAATGTAATAAACATTAATGGCTTCAGATAACAGAATAATTGAAATTATATAGTGGAAATACCCCTTAGGGTCAATGAAATAATTTAAAAACAAATTAAGTTCCTCTTCTTGATAATATTATTTTTCATTCCACTCTATATTTTAACTTTTATCAAGAAGAGGAACTTAATTTGTTTTTAAATTAAATCCATTTTTATGAAAAGTTGCCATCAGTTAATAAAATATTATTGATGAAAGTAGCATCTTTTTGCATTTTACCTCTGGTCCAATTACAAAACTGTAGACCCTTTTGAAAATCAGCATCACTTAGTTCCTGGTGCATTTGATTGTGATTTGCATGAAACATTTTTTTTTAAGATTCGACCAATAGAACGTCTAGTTATTCCTACTAATGAGCACTCCTCTCTGACTAATATGGCGATCTCAGTCATTGCCGGCACCACAGATAACTCATTTTCTTTATTCACAAAATTTTTTATTCGTTCACTTTTTTCATATTGTACATTGCCAATTTCCACAAATCTATTAAGCAAGTTTTGGAAGCTCTTATCTTCAGTCAGCCTTCTTTCATTATACTATTGGTGATATTGGCAAGCAAACAGTTTCTTTTCAATTCGCCGAAAACCAAAATCATGTTTACAAATTGTTTGTTAAAAATCATTTTTGGAAAACTCCAAAAACTTCAAAATTGATAAAAATGAGAACTGACGATCAAGAACTGGTATAAATATTCGGTTATGCAAGACAGTAGATACCAAATTGGAGTTTTATTGTTTGTGGAATAAAAAAACAACCAAAATAATTTACCTACAAGCAAAAGATTCACAAGAAATTGATGTGTTAGGCGAGATCGAGACATGAACATAAAATGACCTCACTATTAAAATGCATGCTGTTTTTATGGACAACATGCCCTTATTATAATTTTTTCTGTTGAATTATTTGAAGTTAATTATTGAATTTTGTACTTATTGCACAATAAATCGAAAATGGTGACAAATAGCCATAGGAATGTACTACAAAAAATTTTCGTTTTTCAATTCTACATCAAATGGTCGAAGAATGTACAAGGGTGTTCCATTTGAAAAATTGAGAAATTTCAAATCAAAAAGTTCTAAATAGAAAACATGTATACTTTTAGGAATTGCAAATGAATTGGAATCATCACACAGATAACTCGGTAACAGGTATTTGTAAAATTCTCGAAAATTTATCCTTGGAGAACGTTCTCAGGGAAAAAAACGGGAATAAACAAGCATGCACAGGGAAGAAATAAAAAATCTCAAAAAATTGGACTTGAAAATGTATTATGACAATGGATGTGGGTTCTACTTTAAGAAAGGCATCATATTTTTCTTGAACAGGGCCATTTATATTAAGAATAGTATGAGAATTCTCAAATTGCTCATTTTCCTCTCTTTTTTTTTGGAAATATTCTCAAATTCTCAATCGTGTGACCAAATGACAGTTCGAAATGTTTATTAAATGGAGTAACAATGGGCCACCATCGTTGGTGGCGCTTATTATACCCAATTTTCTTCCAACATTCATAAAGCGGGAATTTTAAAAGCGAGAACGCTCACGATTTCTAGAGAATGTTGAGGAATATTCGCGAATTTACCAGAAACTTGGAGAATTTTGAAGAGAACGTTCTCACACTTACGAAAATGTTCTCTAATATGTTTAATACGCTCAAAGGTAGGGTATCGTACGCGAATATACGCGAACGTTCTCTGAGCATGAACGAGAACGTTTCTTAGCTTGGGTATTAATATTATTTTTTTCTTAAAATCCATAAATTTGACTAATGATTTTCTCAATGTGCAACTGCAAATGGCATTATTTCAACAACAAAATCATTACATCCAAATGGTTGGGAGATAGTCAATAATAATATAGGGGTAGAAGGAATTTTTTAATTAAATTTCTAGCTATCATAGAACTCGTGTTATCGAAGTCGGACGCACTAGTACCCCACGCTGTGAAATATTCAAATCTAATTTCATAACATTTTTGCTCATGGCCCCCTTTTTTCCAAAAAAAAAGCTCCAATAAAGGCCAATGAATGGATAACAAACAGTGAAGTCTACAATGGCGGACGTTACTAAAAAAATGTTTTCTTACAATAAATATTGTCCATAATGATTAGTTGTAGCCACGAATTTCTTAATATAATATGGATTTCTGATTCAATACTAATGTAATAAAATGTCCCCTACATGTAAGCTGCCATACTGTGGACAATTTATATTGGCTACATATTATAGAAGGTTCGACCGCGGATATTTAAATCGTGTTTACCACACACAGTCTATTTCCGTGATTATTTTTTAATGTTTTTATTTTCCAATCATTTAGCAGTATTTTTGATCAAATGTTTTTACAATTATATTTTTATTATAGTGAGAATAATCTTATTATATTATCCTACTGAGAATATTTATAGTAATTTGTTTTTGTACATTGACGTGTTTTCTGGTTTTGATGTCACCAGTTTTGTCTTAAATTTTACCAAATGAACCAAAAACGATTTAATTCAGCGTCAGTAGAAAAAATTATCATACAAACTAAAAAGAATGCATGTAAAAATACTATGGTAAGTAATAATTCGATACTGAAACATTTCCCAATCATTTTGTGACGAAAGAGGTTACAAACTAAAAGAAAATATACCAGTCACGGACGAAACATTTGCAATAATTGTGCTTTAGAATATAATAGAATGGAAAAATGTTAAGAGGTTATATTTTGTCTTTCTTTCATATTTTTGGAACTTACTACCCCATGAATAATTATTTCTTGTCTAAAAAATATAGTTAGTTACCCAGTATGTTAGTGGAAAAATAAACCTCTGCATTTGTGACTTTACGTCAAAAGATTAGTCAGAGGGTGTTTTTTGACAACCACTATGAGACACAAAAATAATAATATAATTTCCTAACGTGTCGGAAAACGAATCTGTTTCCTTTTTCTAAGTTATTTATTTATATAAGGTTAGGTGAGCATAAAAGTTGTATTAGAAAAGGTGAAATTGAAAAATCGAAAATTTGCGAACATGCTTGGAAAAATTGACATAGAAAAAATTGGAATTTGGCAAAAATTTTAATGAAAGAAGCGGACAACAAAAAAAGAAAAACTAAGGATTCGGCACTAATATTATTGAATGAAGAAAAATGCTTATCCCATTGCTCTGTAGATTTTGGTGCAACGTGGTTACCGATGTTAAAAGAAGAACTGAACAAAATTAATATTGTATAATTTTTAAGTATCAACAGTTCTATGTAAGTATCTATGGATATTACATAAACATATATGTGTCAAGTTTCACGCTTGACATATTCTAAAAATATCTGATGTAGCCAGCACATAACTTTCTTATACCAGTATATATCATCCTGATCAAAAAAATAATTCTGTTTAATTCTTCACTTACCTCAATTAAATTTTAAAAACGTACCTACCTTGAAATGTTTCATATTTTTTTTTAATAATTAATTATCAGCGTCCTTCGATACTGTCAATAATAATTCATGTCATATATTTTAATAATAATGTCTTATTGACATTGACATTTTTGTAACTAAATTAGATATTTCATATGTCAAACTGCCAGATTTATCCTAACCCCATTTTATGAGGTCACATGCGTACAAAATTCGCTTGATATAGTAGACATGATTTATAATCTTTCATGAAGAATATTTTTTTTGTAAAGTCAAATACAAAAAAAGTTTGGGTTCAGTGGCGTGCGTGGGTGTGCGTGCGTGCGCGTGTGAGTGAGTGTACGGGCGAGCGTGCGTGCGTGAGTGAGCGAGTGAGTGGGTGCGTGCATGTGCGTGTGTGTTTGTGTGTGACATCATTCGGAAAATAGTTAGAATGGGTTCAGGTGGGTTCAAAACGTATAAATCAATCAATATCTCGAGATCGAAAAAAATCGCTATTACTATACTTTCTTATATTAGGTAGGTATAAGAAAGTTAAAAAGATAAATTCTTTTAAAGTCACAGGCGAAGAGGTTTATTTTTCCACTAACAATATTTTTTTGATAATGAAGCATTATTCATGTGGTAGTAATTCCCAAACAAGAGAAAGAAAAACTTAGAGAATGCCACAAATAACGTTCAGACCATATTTATATTTTGTGAGAATAAATTAGAAAATAATTCTCCCGTTTTTTTCTCAAAGTTGTTGGTTCTCGAAAAACTGTCGAATTATTGTCAATTTATTCTCACTTTTTTTGTGATATTTCTACTGATTATTGGCAACTAGCAGATAAGTTGTGTTATTATCACAGTCGTGTATTACAAATTAGTTAAACACTATTTGAAGAAAAAAATATTTCACATTTGAGAAGAGAAAAACAACTCGTTTTAAAAATGTTTTATTATAAAAAATTACAAAACTATCCAGCTAAAGAAAACCTATTGGTGTTTGAATACTACCAGACTTATGAATGAACGTTACACCTTTTTTTTCTGGTGGAACTTTCGCAATCAGGAAACAAACAATCCCTTTTTAATTAAGCACAGAGAAGTTCTGCACTAAACAATAACCACAGAATGTCACTCAAAAACTAATAAATATAGAACAAGTCTAATAAAACTGACAAATCAGGCAAAAAGTACAATAATTAATAAATCCCGTCACAGCACATCACATAAACAAATCGTCTAAAGGTGACAATTGACAAATCGAAACCCAGTGTGACCAACGCAAAATCACTAAATTTTACCAATAATAAATTGAAATGTAACTAGATTGACCACAGTATGGCGGCCCCTATACGGGGAAATTTTTTCAAGGTCGAGCCATATCAAATGGAGATCCAAATTATATTGAGAAATTCGTGGTTGTAGCACTTTATTGCAATAAAATTCATTATGTTGATATTTTGTCGGAATTGGATAAAATGTAATAAAACCTGAATTTCTCATTAAGTCGACGTTTCGACAATATGTATTGTCTTCCTCAGGACTACAACAAATAACACACATTTTCTATATAATTTTGGAAATATAGTATATATACACACAATTAAAATCTTCCTTAAAAGATTAAAAATATTAACATTTAATCTTTTAAGGAAAATTTTAATAGTATATACACACATACTATATTTCCAAAATTGTATAGAAAATGTGTGTTATATGTTGTAGTCCTGAGGAAGACAATAAATATTATCGAAACGTTGACTTAATGAGTAAATTGTGGTTTTATTACATTTTTATTCAATTCCGGCAAAATATCAACAAACTGAGTAGTGGTGGATACGAAACTCCTATTAAATAATAAAATTCATCTTTAACAAACTTTTTTTTTCCAGCTGCCATCATAATGTTTTTTAATTTTATATTAACACTTACATCGTTAAGTCTGGTACACGAACGTGTTCCAGATAGAGATGTGTATGGTCCTCTTCCCGATGTGTTCCTTGACAATGTACCTCCTTATGACTGGGCTTTAGATGTATCAGAGTATATTATTATAGTTTGTATTAATACAAGTATGATAGCTATGATCTTTCACAAACATAGGTAAGTTTGATTCATTGTTAAAAGATATAATAAATACAATAAATATACATACATAGTATATTGCAATGATTGTTCAATATTTAGATATGTAGTAGAAATAAATTGTTTGGGATGCATCGGCACTTCATACAATACACGTGTCGCCACAAAATATTTGGACGGATAAGCGGCATTTATTCATTCTCGTCGAATTGTGAAAAGCTCCAAATTACCTGTACCCTGTACTATACAAAAATGCATTCTTAAACAATTATTAAAAACAGTTAAAAAAATTGGTGAACTTTATTTGGAAGCAATATTCTGTACAAAATCAGTGTTACTATTTTTAGTTAATTGAAGCAGAATAATCAAATTACCCACGAATATTAAAAAATATTAATATTATATTTGGAAGACATGTAACGTTTACAAATTAAGACAAGCTAATGCCATTATTCACTGCAGTGAATAAAGATTTCATTAGTCATGGATAAACTATAGTATTCTACTCGCATGTAATGCTTATTATTCAGTAGGGTGATTTACTTTCCCCTCTTCAATAATAGCCATCATTAATTGCATACTCGTTGAATAATATACTATTTTAAATTGACTATTTTCCACAAGTATCTACATCCAATCAAATGGCTTAATTTTTGTCACAAGTTCCAATGAAGACGCTTTATTAGCGGCAAAATTTCCTAGGGTCTCTATGGTTATTGCCACTAAATTAATTTTATTGATATGTACCCATAAAAACCTTTCATTAAAATAACTAATAATTTTCGTTTGACGTAATGGTAGGGGAGGCTGACGCCTATCAAGTAGGCCGCAGATTGGCCCTTTTTACCAACCCCCAGCTGTCTCCTCAGCCATGTACGTCTCTTGTTTCCTCGTCGAATCTTTCCGATTTTCTAATGAAAGTCAGGATGTCACTCTATGCGAGGGATCTTATCGCCTTCCTTAGACGCGCCTCCGAAATAAAGATGCTACGTCTCAGGCGCTCGAACACTTTACACTGTCCCAGGAAGTGGTAAGATGGTTCTTCACCACTCCCGTATCCTAGATATGTAGGGTCTTCCTCAATACCTATCAATGATAGATGCCTCCTAAGTCTGCAATGGCCTGTCAGAACTCCGATTAAAAGATTCAGAGTCTTCTGACTCCGGCCCAGTAACCAGGCCTATCTGGATTTTTCGGCCCCGTAACAATCTCGAATTTGCCTGCAGGCCCTGTTGGTCCTCCAATGCTTCTCAGTGTCTCGTGGGCCGACTCATTGAGGGCCGTTGTAACCTGCCTTCTAGTAATACCTAACAGGCTCAGGCCCGAGACAGAATTACTCGGCTCCAAGTCTAGCAAATGCATCGGCCGAAACACACACCAGTTTCACTTGTTTATGCCTGGCAATCTCTTCCAGGGCGTCTCCGCACTCCCTGAACCAGAGCTGATCTCGTCCTGGGGGGAGTTAGGTTACATTAGGTTTGTTGTGAGTGGGTCTCAGTAGACCCTCCACTGCGGCCATCAGCAGGCCTATTGTGGCTCACGCCTAATTATATTTCACCCAATAAGTTCAGTCTCTTAATGAAACCGATAACTTTATTGGGTGAAAATGTGTCCAGATCCTCTGGCAGCAGTTGCCCTTTGCCAAATATTGATAATTGGATCCTCTCCACAGCGGGACAGGTGCATAAGATGTGGTCTGCCTTCTCATCATCCTCCAGGCATAGACGGCACTCGGCGTTTTCCGCTAGGCCGAGTTTATGCAGATGATAGTTTAGTCGGCAGTGCTCGGTATATAGGCCCGTTAGAGTTTTCAGGTTTACCCTGTTTAACTCTAAAAGTTTCTTAGCTCTTGATTTCAAAGGGTATTTTATAAACGCCTTCGAATGAACTAATCCTGGTAACTTTTGCCAGAACTGGAGAGTTTTCCTTTCAGCCCAGGTTGAGATTGCCATCTTGGCAGTACTTGAGGATGTGCCAAGTATTGGTTCTGGTCCGATGAATCGTGATCCCGCTCCTTCTCTGGCTAAAGAGTCCGCTATTTCGATACCTTCCATACCAGAGTGGCCGGGTGTCCCGACCAGAGTCACTTTGTTGTTTTTGCTGAAATGATTTAGAGCTTTCTGACAATTCCATACCGTTTTGGAGTTACACCGGTAGGAGCCAAGAGCTTTTATAGCTGCTTGGCTATCTGAGAAAATTTTTATTGATTTGCGTGTAAGATGTATATATTCCAGCCTTCGTACACACAGTTCAATGGCATGAACCTCAGCCTGAAAAACAGTTGCATGAGTACTTAGGCTTGAGAATATCCTCACCCTTGGTCTGTAACTATGTACTCCGGCTCCTGGTCCCTCGGGAGTTTTGGAGCCGTCTGTAAACCAGCAACTGTCTGCATTCAGTAGGCCGGCTTTATTCCGATCCCACTAATCTCTTTCTGGAGAAAGGATGTTGAAGGTCAGCTCGTAGTTAGTCATGGTAGGCATAGTATCCGAGGGCATTCCCAGGATGCTGTGATTCTCTGTCATCAAGCAACCTGTTACGCTCCATGATACTAGTCTGCGGCATATTAATGGCCGCTTGTTGCAGTCTGTAGGTTGCCCACCTGGCCTCTCTCTCCAGATATATATGAAGAGGGGGTAAATCCAGGAGGATTTCCATTGCAGCTGATGGTGTGGTGCTAATTGCTCCCGTTACGGTCATGCATGCTAATCTCTGCAGTCCAGAGAGTTTGGATTTGGCCGTCCGTTGTGATCCTTTCGGCCACCAAACAATGGATCCATATGTTATCATTAGTCTGATGACCGTAAATTTGTTGGGGACCCATGCCCCAGGATTTGCCACAAATACGACGGCATGTCCATAAGGACAGCTTTGCTTTGTGGATTACCTTTTCCAGATGGGAGTTCCAATTAAGTGATCTATCCAGAGTGATTCCTAGATATTTCACCTCCTCCGCAAATGGAATAGTTTCACCCATTAAGGTAATAGGCGTACTGATGGATATTGAGGGGGTGATGATTCAGGATGTTCCCCCTGATATATCCGTCCAGCACCTTCTCCAGGCCTTTCAACAGAAAAGATGTCAGACTAATTGGTCTAAGCGATTTAGGGCTTGGTTCTTTCCTACCCATTCTTGGTATATATACTACCTTAACCGCCTACCAACTGGATGGGATATAATTCCATACCAGACTAGCTCTGAATAGTTTAATGAGGAATGGAAGCAATATTTCCAGTCCATTTTTTAGTAGAGCTGGAAAAACTCTGTCCTCTCCTGGCGATTTGAATGGTTGGAATGATCTGATGGCCCACTCAGTTGCCGGTATTGTGATAACATTTTTTAGCCGTCAGCCAATCGTTTTTATCAGATCGTTTTAATCGGCCTTCTGATGGTGGCGGCTGTCGGTCATCCGCATTCAAGCACCCTGGGAAGTGGTTTTGTGCTAGGAGCTGTAGGGTTTCCTTTCCAGAGTCCGTATATGAGCCATCCGGTCGCCATAAAGAACCGAATTCCCTCGTCGGCTCTCTGGAAAGAATCTTGTGGATTCTAGTACTGTGAGGTAGGTCCTGGGGGAGTACACCGCTTTTAAAGCAGCCTGGCTATCGGAGCAGATGTATACCATCTGTTCCTCCCTATTCCTAACCTCAGCCTTACCTGCCACGTCTAGAATGGCGCATAACTAAAATGAATCATTTTGACTGTGTCAGTTAAGAGTTTATTGTGTTGAATTATAAATGTTGTTTATTTTGGAAATAGTCCGGTCAAATATATCTCGTGCTTACGATTTTGTATGAATAAATAAAACTCAAGATTTGTTGTTTGATAACCTCCCTCGACAAATTTTGTTGCAAAATCCCTCACCCCGCGGGCTCGTGATTTTAATCATTAGTTTGTCTCATGATGTTACCAAGTAACAAACTTTCGTAAACAAAAAATTAATCTACAAAATCTTAAGCCCTTGATATATTATTACATTACTAAATAAAAAATTGACGCAATAAATACAATATACAATAATGGGGCTTTTTTGGAAAACTAATCTTTTATTTACTACCTTTATAAAAATTCATTAATAAATTTATTTTATATATCTAGATCGCTTCCTAATTAATGTTGTGTAAAATTTTAATAAATTTGGATGCCGAGAACTCGATAACATACATCACCTTAAGTTGATGGTCGATTAGGACTATGTCAGGCTTGTTTGTTTGGATAAGCCTAACCGTTGGGAACGAGCAGTTCCAGTAAATCCGTCATTTCTTGTTCTTGACAACGAACTCAATATCTCCGGGGACGTAAGGCAGCACTGGTGTCTGGTCTACCCCGTACGAGTGCCTTAGATGGTAGTATAGCACTCGTAACGCCGCGTTATGTCGGTGGATGGAGGCCGAAATCGCGTATACGGGGATTGCAGATAATATGTGCATGAGCGATTCCGGCGCCTGACGGCAGGTCCTGCAGTTGATGATAGGACCCTTTACACGCGGCTGCGGTAGACCAAGGTGTTGATAACACCATCTTTGCAGGCCATAATAAATCCCTCGGTCTCCGACTTAAGCCCGGCTGACCTTAGAAAGGCGAAAGTCAGCCTGGTCGATAAACCCACTATTTCTATATTCTTATAGAAGACACTATGCTGGGGTTTATCGACGTGCTGCCGAAACAGATTTTCCTGTTCGGCAGCTATAATTCAGGGCTTTCAGGCGATTTGGCTGAAGTTCAGTAACTGACTCTACATCAGCACCTCGCCTGGTGTCGAATGCGAGACCGAGTTCATATGCTGCTTTTTTTGCTGCCTTGAACAGTCCTGCTCCTACTCCTACAGTTTCGTGATGTTTTACAAACCGCAAGAGGGGATCTGAACTGAGGATGTTACATGCCATACACAATACTACTCTGCCATGCGTACACTCCAGGCTTAAGAGTCCTCGCCCCCCCCTCGTTGTCGTGTGAGGTACACACGAGGAACAGACGATCTAGGATGAATACTTCTGTGATTATTCATCATTTTGCGGGTATCTCTGTCTAATTGGAGCAGCTCATCTACTGTCCATTTCACTACTCCAAAAGAGTAGAGCAGAACCGGAACGGCAAGCATGTTAGTCGCGGACACCTTGTTCTTCCCCCGAAAGTTGGGAATACCAAATCTTTTGGAGACGGTGTCTGTAGTTGCCGCGGAGAGATTCCTTTATTTGTTTTACATCCTGGATGTCCCTTTGTTGCACACCCAGATAAGTCTCTCCGGCATCCAAATGTTCTAGGATACTTCCGTCTGCGGGCTGCGCATCTTCAGAGAATTCCCTGCATCGTCCTCTCTTTAGGTGGACGACTGCACATTTGTCCAAACCGAACTCCATACCAATGGCCCGCGTGTATTCTTCGACCACTCTAAAAGCGTTTTGTAGTTTGCACTCTCCGGAGGCATAATGTTTAAGGTCCCAACAGACAACAGCAGCAGTGAGATGCAGAAGAGGAGAGGACTCAGGGAGTCGCCGTGGAAAATTCCTCTCCTAAATGCCACCTGCTCTGTCGTGACCCGCTGTGCACCTGATGTTATGGTGAAGGGAGTCTTCCAGTATTATTATTCTCCGGATTATCGATGCCGGGCAGTCCTCCCGTGGCCTCCGACGCCTCACGGGTCGCGCCGGCGCATTAACTACAGCCACTCTCCACATCCCGCAGGGTTAGTGACTGTAGATACTAGAATCATGTGCCTTAAGCAGACGGAGAGAACCCAGAATGACCGCCTTGTGCATTTGGCCTGCCAGCCACTCGGCTGATTTTTGGCAGGCCAGTATGATCTTCAGTTCTGAGAGCAACGTAGGCTTTATCCCTCCGAATACACCGATTATAAGGACGACCATCTTTACCGAGTAGCCTGGGTATAGCACTTGGAGCTCGTACCGGAGATCGCGATATTTGGTCCGTTTCTCCTCCTCCTTCAAGGTGATGTTTTTGATGATCGAGAAGAACTATGTCAGGCTTGCTGGCTTGAATTAGCCTGACTGTCGGGAACGAGTATTATTATTAATGATGAGTTTTCTGTGTTAAAGGGTGTACATATGTAAATTAATTGCAGTTGTATCATAGATAGAGGATTTGATGTCTAAATACAAATATAAAATGAACTAAAGACATGTCTTATTGTTTGGCGAACCATTATTATTATTATTATTATTATTAATGTTTATTTTAATTTCAGGTTTATAGTCTTCAGACGGATATTCTTAATAATGTCATTATTATACATGTACCGAGCCATTACTATGTATGTAACCGTATTGCCTATTTCAAATAAAACATACCCTTGTTCACCAAAGTCTAATGAAACTTCGCCACTGATGATTGCCAAAAGAGTTGTGAAGCTTATGTCAGGTTTTGGATTGTCCGTCAATGGCCAGCACATCTATTGTGGCGATTTTATTTACAGTGGTCATACTGTAATTTTAGTTTTTAGTTATTTAATTATATCAGAATGTAAGTCTCTTGATTGATTTGGAAAATTGCATAAAATTTTACACTTATTTTTTTTGCAGACACACCAAAAAAATTATACTTAGTTCACTGGCTTTATTGGATATTAGGATGTATTGGCGTTATTATGTTGGAATTGTCACATGGACATTATAGTGTCGATGTCATTATCGCTTATTATATTACCACCAGGATATTTTGGACCTACCACACCTTAGCCAACAATGCTAGTCTTAAAGTAAGTATTTTTAGAACTTGCAAATTAATATACTAATGTAAAACACGTTGTGATGGACTATTAATTGTGACATCACATAATTATGCAACCTACGTGCTATTGTCACACCGGTTGCCTATACATCACACTGGAACTTGACCCTTAATGCATATCTATAAGGGCGACATTTTCGAGAGGTGAACACAGCGTATAATTTTATTTTATTTTTCTCTTGGAGGAAATATTTAAGAACTTTCAGTAACTAATTTACATACACATAACACACTTGAGTATGTAATATGTTCAACACATTAGAAACACTATATTATTGATTTAATAAATTAATATTAAAACGGATTTACTTTCCACCAACAAGAATTACGATCTGTGAAAATCAAATTGCACATGTCAATTAGCTTGGGGCTAATCTCAAGTTGTTGACATAGTTTATAACCTCTTTTCTTTTTATAGAAGCCGCTTTCATTCGACAAAATTTGTGATCATGATCACAAAATCATGTTTACAAGTGATCACGAAAACATGTTCAGCATTCGATGGTACGAAAGAGCGGTAAAATTAGAGCAGACAGAATTTCTGTTTGCAGTCATGTTTTAGTAACCAAATCATAAAATTTTTATGTTCCACAGGGGAAAGGGGATTACGAATGTACTGTGGAGGGGATGGATCACGGAATGATTTTTTATCGAAGGGGATTTCTTAATCAAAACGCCTTATGATTCTGTGATCAGTGTCGAATGAAAGCGGCTATAATAACCGATTGTGTTTGGATTGTTTGAATATAATATCTTCCAGATAGGTAATTAAGAATATATTTAATTTTACGGTTTTTTTTTTTTGTTAAAATGATTTCCAGTTCACTGTTTTATAAGTATATCAATATAGGTACCTTTAAAATAAAATGTAAAAACCGGTTGTATGAATGACATATTTGACTTCTGCAAAGAAAGTAAAATCATACAGAAAGGAGAAAATTCCGTATCTGCAGAATTTGTCAAAAAAAATGCAATATGATGATTTATTGCATACTAACGGATCCTCATAAATAGAGCTGTCCGAGGTCACCTGGCCGCCAGAGCCGTCATATGACTCATATGTTTACATCATATCATAATACTTGAATAAGTATATTAAATGGAAATAAATTTTAACAATAATGTTACATTTTATAGAAATTTGTATAAAACTCACCCTTTTAAACAGATTTATGAAGTAGTTTGGTTGTCGTCATCACAAAGTGGGGAAGATCTATAGTATAATAACATCAGGTATGTTTCTACAGCTGTCTCTGTCAGCGATGTTCGCTTTGGTGAAAAAATATGTTTGTATTTTGAAAATGACCGTTCGACATCTACGGATGTAATACAGGCATAAGTAAAACAATCTGTGAACTCACTTAACGAAGTTGTAGATGCACCATCACAAATTTGTCTTAATTTGCTAAAATCAGGATCTTTCTGTAATACACTCGAATTTTTCACTAACGCGATTATTTTTTGCGTCATTTATAGCCTGTAGCTGTGTTTTTACGTCGTCCACTATTTGCAGCGATTCCACTAACGACAACGAACTATTTTGCAATTTTGCTATTGCGTCGTGTAGTCCTCTATAATTGTTATTAATACTTTTTAAATCTGTTTCAAGGGAAACGCCTTGAAAGCTTGTCTGGTTTTCCCTAATAGCTGCAGCCTCGTTAGGGTTGAACTGTAGTATCACAGCTTTTATTTGTTGAAAATATTCAGCATAATAAAAAGCCGCTTTCAACCACGTTCCCCAACGTGTAAGAATCGGCTCTGGTGGTTCAGGGATACCAGGACACTGTCTGTGAAATGCTCGAAGCCGTTTAGGAGATTTGAGAAATACTTTTTTTTGTATTTGCTATTAATGCATCTACCCAGTGGCGGCTGGTGAAATTTAGGCTATGTCATATCTCAGTATTGGAGCATGGGACCCAAGCGATACTTAAAGGCGTAACTATCAGGACTAAATGAGGAAGTTTTGCAGAAAAAAAATTGCGCTTGAAATTTGCGAAAAAAAAGTTGGAAAAAATTTGTGCCCCCCAGGTTATTTTTTAAACGATTTGTAAAATATTTGTGAAACATTTTTTTTCAGAATCAGGTGGAAAATATAAGTTCACATTTCAAATTTCATCGAAAAATATTGGTTTTCTATAAAGTTACACCGTTTTGAAGTTTGCAAAGTGAAAAATGAATCTAAAATAAAATTTCAAAACGGTGTAACTTTATAGAAAACCATTCTGAAAAAAAATGTTTCACAAATATTTTACAAATCGTTTAAAAAATAACCTGGGGGGGCACAAATTTTTTTCCAACTTTTTTTTCGCAAATTTCAAGCGCAATTTTTTTTCTGCAAAACTTCCTCATTTAGTCCTGATAGTTACGCCTTTAAGTATCGCTTGGGTCCCATGCTCCAATACTGAGATATGACATAGCCTAAATTTCACCAGCCGCCACTGCATCTACCTCTGGAAAACATTTTCGAATCGTTTCTGCCACAAGATGTAACGCATGCACTTTACACGTAACATGTAAAAACCTACAATTGTCTCTTTGAAGAGAACGGCCTACCACACGCATTGTCGCGGCACCATCAGTCACAAACATCAATACTTGACTTGTTGAAAGTTCAAATTTTTCGAATGTCTCCAACACCACACGCGTAATTATTTCGCCAGTACACGCAGTTAGTCTTTTACTAGCTAGTAAAAGTGGAAATGTTGGTTTAAGAGGGTCCAGTACACGTACTATAATATTTAAAATAGAATTTTTTTTACAATCTGTCGTCTCGTCAATACATAACCAGAGCCGTGTATTTTTTAATCCACATTTAATCCTATTTACAATGTCTTCACGAACAGCTGGAATATATCTACATAACGATGTACGACTTGGTAAGTTCACCTGGGGATTGTATTTATTCCAAAACTCCCGAAATGGTTGTTTATCCAGTATGTGTAGCGGAACATTACAGGCTACTAACATTAAACTACAAACATAAACTGAGTTGTCAAAGGCATGCCATTTTTTTTATTTTGATGTTGCACGGTATTGATATGACGACGACAATCTGTTTTGTGCCAGCACATTAAGTCTTGATTGCAAACTTTACAAATTATTTTGCATCCGTCATAGAATAAATCCGGACATTCACCGATAAATTTATTCACTGTGTCCGCGTACGGTCGTTTTTTTACCCTTTGGCGCGTTTGACATTATGTATAATTTATAGGTACAACCTCACGCATTAACCTTTCAAATAAGACTGCAATAGTAAATCACTTCTAAATCGGCACGTGTGACGACAGCGCAAGACCGTGGCTGTACTCCAGGCACATCGGTCAGCTCTACTCATAAATGATCGTAAACCAATTAGTTCAATTTAACAGCCTCGTCGAGTCATGTCATGGTTAAAAACTATTCCTTAAACACATGTATGTGCAAAAATCCTCTTCACGCATTACCGTAATATAAAAGACACAAAATCACGAGTTAAAGGGTACCAATTGATCTCGTTGCTTTTGATCATTATGAAGGCTTTTGTATATGTGGAAAAGTCCAGGCAAGTATGAAAAACAAGACGTATAAAGTTGAGGTATGATATTTACAAGGCACATTCATTGCTGACAAATTATTATAAGCAAAAATTACAAGGGTAGCCAATGCAGCCATATGATGGCATATATCTAAACCCTTTAGACAATTGCATGAACATTTTGTTACAAGACTTGAATTTTAAATTTATTTTAGACGGTTTTATATAAATATAATAAATTACCTCAACTTTGTACATGCGATTTTTGATACTGGCTTGGCCCTCTCCTCTAATCACAGACAGTTTTATTATCATACATAATTTGTGTAACGAATCCTGGAATTCTAACCTCTTTGTACAATTTTAGTTTCTTTAAAAAAAAATTCTCATACTAACTACTGGGCGTCAGCCATTATAAAAAACATCAAATATTAATAAAAATTGGTCTTCTAAATCTTCTGTGGTATTAGTATAACCTCAAAATATAAATAGGTCGCGTGCGCGTGATGTCACAGTTTTCAAACTGGAAGAAAACAAAATGATATCTGTTCAAGTTTTATCGTGATTGATTTACATTTTTCCACAAAATCATTAAATTTGTTATTTTTCATATTTGTGTTTTTGTGCACTTAAAATATTTACATTTTTGTGAGCATTGAACAATTTAAAAGTGGAAATATAACCAATTTATTATAATAAATTACAGTGTTACAGTAAGAAATCTCTGATAATAATTGATCTTATTCCTACCTTTGCAAGAAGCTTTTCTTGCGGGAAATTATTTACAAAAGACTTTCTTCACCCAACCACAAACACACGAACACTTTTGAATGCCCAAACTTTTACTTTGTGTAGACACTACGGCTCAAAAACTAAATAATTGACAATAGTCCCATGTGTATATAATATTTGAAAATACATCAATATTTGTAGTGAAGGCTCCTTTTCAAAGTATAAAAGCATCTAAATCATAATGACTGTCCATCTATAACTTGTACATTACGATACAATTCCGTAAAATACAAACGTATCTCTAGCCTGAGCACACAAAATTAATGAGATAAAACAATAAGAATTATTTTAGATGTTAAATAGAATAGAATAGAATATAATTTAGTAATCCAAGAGATAACATAAAAGGATATAAGACAAATCAATAAGAAAACACACGTTAAATAACAGTAGACAGAATATGATGAACTAAAAGAAAAATAGTATATAGGCGAAAATAATAATAAATAAATAAATACAAAAACTACAAAAAAAGAAAACTATGAAACTACAAATGATACATACTCGTTTAAAGAATAAAAATTATTTTCTAATAAAATAATTTTCACAGAAAAAACAAACATTTTTGTTTGGTTATTTTTAATATTTTCAGGTAATTTATTGTATATGTTGCACCTATGTAATAACAAGGATTCGACTTACATAACTCTAATATCCTTCCATGTCTAGTATGATAAATGTGAAATTCATTTTGAAAATTGAAATTTATTTGTGTTTTGTTTAACAAATTTTAATATCTCTAAAAATAACCACTATTAGTTTTAAAACTGCAAACAACACGTTCTTTTTTTTATATAAACACCATAGAAATTAGACAACTCCCGAATCCAAAGCAGAAGCTGCACGAGCAAGGGTTACACTTAGGAAAAGACGCGGACACAACCATTTCCACCGATATTGCCAGTGCCGATGGCGGGATTCGAACCCGCAGGACGATGGAGAGGTTAACTAGTCACACTAGCCATCGCGTGCTCTAGCCAAGTACTCCACCGAGTCGGTGGCTGTTAGCAGATTATACTGTGTGTTTTTTTCAGTCTCAAAATGTGACGTCAACGCACGCGACGTATAACTAAAGCAAATCATAACAAAAGGTTTTTCCATTTAATTTGGCATCCTTTGGAAAATTAAGCTTTTTTACATCGACTTTTTTTATTATGATCACATTTTGGAGCAAATCATAAACCCTTATTTTTATTAACTGACTCTACTCCTATTGGAGGATATTTCATCCGTTTTAATATAAATAAATTATATTAAAAACAAAAGTTTCTGTAATGTGTTATGATTGTATATATTTTCATATGCTTTGTGCATGGTAATTGGTAACTGAAAGCTCTTAAATATTTCTTACAAGGGAGAAATAAAATAAAATTCTACGATATGTTCAACGAATAAAAATGTCGCCTTTATAGACATATGTATTAAGGGTCAAGTTCCAGTCCGATTGGCAGGCAACCCGTTTGTCACGACAATAGTGTGTAGGTTGCATAATTATGTAACGCTTAAAAGTCTATTGTAAAAATATTTTAATGATTGTTTATTAAACAAGGGCTCAAAAAAGAGTATGAAATTATTAAAAATTTCATTATGATTAGACACTGGTGTCTACCTCAAAATGAATAGTTAAATTATCTGGAAATATCCAACAAATTGTGGCACCATTCTTACTCCTACTCTATTTGTCATGAATTTACTTCTGTGTCTCAATAATTATTGGTAGTTTTTTTATAGATTACTGATAACAACGTATATTGTACAGGGTGATCATTTTAAGAGGCACTGATCATCCTGTACAATAGGTTCGAGAAAAAATTCCATAGAAATAAGACACATAATATGTGGATTCAAAGATATTTTAAAGAAACTTTAAATTTTTCTGGTATACCGTATCAACAAAAAAAAAATGGATAAATTTCTAGTGCGTCTTTGCTATATTGCCGCAAATCAATTGTCCAGCCAACACTAATTTAAATTTATAGCTTGATTTTATTTATCTATTATACAACATTTTCTTTTGTTTGAGTAATAATTCAAATTCAAATATTCATATCCTGTTATTTAGGAGTAAAATTGCATGATATTTGCAAGTATTTGTATAAACATCAATAATCAGCAAGTAGAAATAATTGTTAATGTTTAGTTAGATAAAAAACCATTTACAGTTTAAAACATGTTTTTTTGGCAAGATGTTTTAAATAGGCTTACACCAAAAAAACAGTTAAACAAAAAAAAACAGATATTTTTTTAACATGTTTTTTATCAACCCTGGAGTAACTTTAAATGACACAATTATGTTATCAAGGCATGTCTGAGTAAGCGGAAATTTACTCTTGACACTATAATAAGGTACAGAGCGGAGTTTGAAGTAACACCAACAGTAACATATTATATGCTATCATTATTCTAGATCGGATTCCGCTGAACATTAATGGGAATCCATTAGCATACTACTTGTTTTCTTGGTCAGATTATGTATTTTTAAAAAGGCGCAAAATGTTCTTAACACTAATTGTATTTTTAATTTCAGCAATATTCATCAAATAATTTATTAAGTCGTGAATGGTGGTATGGCATGTTTGTTTATTTTGAGGGCAACGTAGGTGGTCCATTACCTAGACAATTTAATTGGCCCTTGCCTTGGCCAAGAAGATGGCACCTGAAAAGCCGTGCCAGTTAGTGCCGCATGTGTGTCTAAAAACTGATTCAAATTTTAATATATGTGATATAATGTGTAGCGCCTTAATTGACTAAAATCTTGCTCTTATATGTATGTGTGTGTATATTATATATGTATATATACATATACAAGTGTAATTTTGCTGATGATTTTCTAAAATCAGTATTTCCTAAATCTGTCTTAAAATTTTATACAAATATTTTTTATTGACATTTCTACAGTAATAGTTGGGTATTTATTATTATATTGTGTAGGCTACCACAGAGATATATATATATATATTTTTAGGTTATTACTATACACCAGTGTTTTAAACTATATTATTCTTTTTTCAAAAATGACTGATATAGTCCACTTATTTGAAACGAAATTTTTGAGATCAAAATTGTGCCAATTTAGAAACAGGACATATTTGAAATTTTTGATTAATTAGAAATTTAAAAAATATGAAATCAGGAAGATATACTTTTATTTGTGATAACACATTCATTAGGTTTATTATTTATTGCTTTTAGAATTTAAATGTAATTTTACAACTGTTGAAAGGTTTGTTAATTTTGTAAATTACTCTGAAACGTAGGTTTAATTTTGTAAATTTTCTGTATTTTCTAACAAGATAAATTTATGTAATTTATGACTTCATTGTACATAACATAATTCTTATTGAATTTTTCGAATATATATTTTAATTTCGGTTTAGTAATTTGTATTATTGTGTGCAAAGTATAAAATTATAAAGAATCTCTACTATTGATTTATCTTTTTTATCAAATAGATATAAATTTCTTATGTTTGTATTTAACATTATTGTGCTTATGGTCAGCTCAAAACTGCTTTAGAATTGCCATATAGTAACTCGTGCATTAAATACTGAAAAAAATAGTATTATTAGAGAAAAGAAAAACACATTATTATTAAATTATTTAAAATTTTCATATTTTAAAAATATTTGTATAAACTATTTTGTTTTAAAGTATCATTTAAAAATATCTATTGTGGCAAATAAATAGCTCAAGCTCCCACTGTACAAATGTCTACTGAACAACACTACTAAAATTTTATTAGTGAATTTAATAGATAATATGATGATAAACATCAAGATGGCAGACTAATTCGATTTTTTAAATCATTTTTTATTAAATTAGTAGAAAAAGGTCAGTATCTTGTATACTGCTCAACACTACTTTTTGAAATTTATACAAATTGTAGAGAAATATCAATTATTTACAATTATCATTGTCTGCTTTGCAATTTTTGTTTGCATACCTGACAAACCCCCTCCCAAATGAATAAATTTTCAGTAAGTCGCCTACTGTATAAAAATATGTTTTTTTTATTTTTCAAATTAAAGTTTAAACTGTCCTTTACATGAATTAGATATATGTCTGCCGGTGTAAAAATGTACGTAAGTTTAACAAACTTAATTTTTTATAAGCAATTCCGCATTTTCATAAATGTAGTGTCGATTATGAAACGTAAATACGACAGTAATTATGAAAAAAAAACATAAAAACACAACATTTTAAAACTAACAAGCACACGACATTTTAAAACTAATAAAGTAACTCTTCATCCATGTCATACACTGCTTTCTTTCCCAAAATTACGTCTTCAACACATAATGGGTGTTGGAAATGACAGAATTAAAATTTTTCGGTTTGTTTTTCTCACATAAAAAACTCATTTTTTCAATAATACTCAGCACAATATAATACTATAATCACTGTGAAAAATGCTTCGAACTCAACATAAAGTTGGAATAGACAGGAGGACGCGCGGGCGGGCCCTATAGGAGCCTAGAGAGAGATAGACATATATTAGGGACCTGGAAAGAAATATATAGAAATAGTAACTTACCCAGTAGTACCAAAAATGAAAAAGCACATAACCTTGTAATGCTTCTTCACTATACATTTTACTCCGAAATCTGTTGCAATTCATTTAAGTCGGAGCTTCCTTTAAAAAAATTAAGTGCCATGCTTGGGTGAGTTTTTACATCGGCAGACATATATATTTTAATTAATTATATTTAATTTGAAAAATAAAAAAAATATTTTATTTATAGAGTAGATGGCAAACTGAAAATTTATCAATTTGGGGAGAGGTCTGCCAGGTATGCAAAAAAAAAATTGCAAGGCAGACGATGATTGTACATAATTGATATTTTTCTATAATATGTAAATATACGAGATACTGACCTTTTCCTGATAATTAATTCAATAAAAAGTGATTTAGAAAAAATCCAATTGTCTGCCACCGATTTGATGTTCTCCATCACATTATCTGTTAAATTGACTTATAAAATTTTAGTGGTGTTTTCCAGTAGACTTTTATACCGTGAGAGCTCAACCTATTCATAACTTTCTTATGTGGGAGTATAGTAGTTATAGCACATACATCTAAAGCAAATATGAGTACCAATACGTTCTATTGTTTCCAACCCTCTTATGTTGCTCGCACTATCTACAATATCGGCACATAATTAACATTCAGAACTTGGATCCTTGTACTTCATAAAATAGATCATTAATAATTTCATTTATTTATTTGCAAAGGATTGAGAATTTCGGAGTAAAGTACTAAGTCTGGTATTAGGGATCCCACAAACTTAGAGCTGTTTGTTTTCTCGCGAAACTAGTCACGCCTCGAGTTGTTCATATTTTGCAATATTCCTATTTCCTACACATATACCAAATTTAGTGTCGAACCCACAATAATATAGAAAATCTTAAATATGAAAATACTTTATAAGTTATTATTGTTCGTCTGGTAGACAGATAATTATCTATATAGTTTGTGAAGCGAAAGATCGTGAGCGGGGAAGGGAATGCATTGTCAAAAATATTTGAATTCTAATTTTATAATTCCAACGTAACGTAATGTACACAATAAAAAATTCGTATAGAAAAAATAAAATAAAGTAATTTTGACCAATAACAAAATTTCAAACATTTTTAGGAAAACCATATGACTATATATTAAATCAACAAATATAAATAAATAAAATGAAAAATACATCAATAACAGATAGCCGCTATTAACAAATATTTTCTCGAAAGCTAGACCATAACTATAACATAAATACTTACATAAATAATTAAAAACAAATTAAATTATATAAATAAACATTTTAGGTGACAGAATCTTATGAACTGAAGAGACGTACTAGTTTCGATTAAGATACTGTTTCATCCATGAGGCATAAAATAATAATTAAGAAAGGTAAATTTTCTGAATTTGCTATCAAGGTGACTTTTTTTAGAAAGAATTCGTGAGTAAATTCTACTTTTGAAGAGAACTTTTTTATAAAAAATAAAACAAATTATGCCACTGTCAAAAGAAAACTTCTTTTCGCTTCCACTTTGATACGTGCACTCACTTTAATGCCGCTAACAACAAATATATAGTGGCTCAATGCCCTAGAGATATGTTCTGATGATCTGTTTGGCTACAGTGAAATTTAACATGTCTGTATGGTACGAGCAGTGTCAAATTTTATCAAGAATAACAGTCATTCTCGGTCAAGATACGCTTGGTGTTAACTCATATTTTCCCTAAACATATCAATTAAAATGTTATAGTGGAATTAATCTTTATCCCCTATACACTATAAATATAAGAAAGCAAAAATTGGTTTATTTTGAAAATTTTTTGGATTTAACAATATTGCTACATAATGATATATTTGGGCTAAATAACCAGGTGTATAGTATTTCCAGTCAGTTGGAACGGTATAAAAACGTCGCCAAAGAAATTTATCCATTAAATGGGCCCTTTGTTGGGCTATTAAATTACTTTATCGGCGTTTTCATAGCATTCCAACTTACCGTGGAAATACTGTAATTGATATTTTCTAAAATAATAGTTGGTAACCTATTCTGTGCTACTCATTTTCTGTTCACAAAACAGTTGTATAATAATATATGTAGCACATTGTGTACATTTTGGATTTTTTTTTTCAAGTTTTTCAGTAAATGTGCACAGTCAACTGTATATTCCACGTGGAAACTAAATATTTTCATATTTTTTACCCAAAACTAATTTATATCTATTACTTTGTTTCATATACACTTTTATAAAGGAATTGAAATTCTTTTGTGATAGAATTTAAGACTTTTTGATTTATGTGTTTTCTAATTATATTGTAATTGCAAGTGTATATGGATTGATTGTACATTATTATTAAAATTAAGCATAAATCGATGTTTATCACAATCTTGCCTGTATTAAAGAAATCTCTTGTATAGATTATTTTGAGAGTTACTAATTTAAATACCTTATTTATAATTATGTATTTTTAAAAAATTCTAAAACTGTTAAGTCACAAAAATATTTGTGATTGTTTGTAATTACAGATATTTATCAATGTTAATTTCATATGCATTGTTAAAATAAAGAGATATTTTATATAAGCTGGTTTTTTACTATTTTCATTTTCAGCTGCGTTTAGTTCACTTTTTCTGGAGTAAAAATAAGACTTGATTAACGTTTCAACAGGTTTACTTTCATAACAGAAAATGTCCTGCGTAAAGGTCTACCCAAACCAATGTGGGATTGAGAGAGCGGAAGCGAAACAATCGTGTACATTTACACTGACACGTGAAACTCAGACGGGACTGAATAATAAATAATAATATACTTTTTCTGTTCTGTAATAGCTTAAAAGATGTATAACCCTAAAATATATTCTTTTGCTTAGTTCTCATTACTAATTTTGTACAACTTTTTGCTATCAGTTCATTTTTTTTTCGTTAAATTATATTACATCCGTAAATTTGTTAGTAATTGGATAATTTTAGTACTTTGAACCCTAGACTATAAAGTAGAGACCAAATAAAGGAGAACTCAAACAATTGGCACTCTAGTGGCTGTTATTGACAATGTTGGTCACAATGGCCACAGCCGACTCTTAACGTCGGCTGTGCAGTGGTTTAGGTTTTATTATGTTATTACCAGCTGTTGGTAATATTTTTTTATATAGAAGCAGATAATAGGTTTGTTCCTAGAGACGATTTGTGATAGTTTTCTGATTATAGAGATACGATTATTACGAGAGCTCTGCAATAACAAACATTCTGATTGAACAAGCACATCTCTACAACAATGTGCGCATGCTTCTGACAGTTTTAAATGGTTGGAAACTGCTCTAGAAATAAACCTATTATATTCTACTAAAAGATTTCAAAAAGTGATTTGTCTTTTATTATTATATTATTTACACTTCATATTTTTTAGGATATACAGAGTATTATAGAAACTCAACAGTAAGTACTTTTAGAATCAAGGATGTTCTTTTATTTTTTATCATTACATAATTTACAATTTTAGGCATATATTTGCAAGAGGAGACTTGTTTTTTCAAACATATTTCTTAAAAATTAGACCATACTGAACTTTAGAATGAAATTAACTGCAGACATAGATATAATACATAGATTCCATCCCATGTTAAAATTTATCGCTCTAAAATGGACTCCAAAATTTCTATATCGCTGTGAGCAGCAGGGCCCGCTTTAGAGGCGGACAACCCGGACCTAAGGGCGGCATTTTCACCCCCCTGAATGTGAACCAAATATTGATAAATTAATTATTCTCAATATAAATTTTACACTACTTGATTTTTTCCCTAACTAAAACTAAATACTATGCAATTTACATTTGATCTTTGTAGTTTGTTATGTTTTAAAGCTAGAAGAACACCTTTAAAAAAAAAACTTATTTTTGAAATAAAACAAGACATATAGTTAAAAGACGCGCATGACCCTGCATGAACTTGTAGGTATATAATTACTTGTTTAAAATAGGAACTGCAAGACATAACAAGCATGGACATGTTTTCGCGCCCGGTGATAACATATCCTTGAAGTAAGTTTATAAATATTAAAAATATTTAACAGTTTCGTTCGGAATAGTGACTTTTGTGTGTTTTGTCAATTTCTAAAGGTAAATACTTCTGCAAATACCTATATTAAGTGGTAATGAATTATTTTCAAAAATATTTTCCACAATACGTACTTATACATTTTTAAATAGTTTCTGTATGTTTGTTGTGATGGATTTTTATTAATTTATTTGGGATTTTCGCCGCGAAAAAAAGAAACAAAAATCCATCTTAAAAATTCAAACATTTTAGATAGGTATCTATTTTAAATATTTAGTTTTTATATGTTCGTTAGGGTGGTTCGCAATTTGTCTCTTTTGTTAGGATCCATCACATCTAAAAAAATCTTTGAAAAATCCTACCAATTAATAAATTAAAATTTTGTTTAGTAATAAGCCAATGCGTTGCATAAAAAAGATAAAAGAAGAAAAATCTTCTAATATGATTAGTCGGTGACAGTGGTTTAGTCTGTCCCACAGTTTAAAAAAATGAAATAATACGTAATAGTTTAAGTAGGTAATTAAAACTAGGCATTTTATTTTCAAAACAGTGAGACAGACTAAGTCACTGACTAATTGGATTTGAAGATTTTTCCAATTTTTTATTTTTAGCAACAACGCGGCTTATTTTAACTAGCGTATTTTGCACCGTTTAATTTGTTGTTTTTGAAAGTCTGACGCGCAAAGAAAATTGTCCGGCCATCAGTACAAAAATTGAAGTCTAGAGAAGAAAACCCAAAAGCAAAAACAAGCTGGTGCTTTGCACAATTATTTACAGAGTAGGTCCGGTAGTACCATTAGTACCAAAACAGATATCTCCAAAAATTCAGACAAAAAAGAAAAACATGGAATCATCAGAGTGTAGGTGACCAAGACCAATCAATACACGATATTTCTAAACCAACTTTGTCACCAAATGAGAGCAGCCTACCAACTGACACCGCCTTGACACTTACAGAAGGCACCCTGGTTAGCACTAGTAGCAGTCTACCTCTACAAATTGACCCCACCCTACCACTCACGGAATGCACAGTACAAACTTAGGTACAGATCCAGCATTGTGGCCCAGAATGTTAGGAGATGCCGAAAGAAGTTTTTTAATAAGACAAATTCCACCTAAACCATTCTTTAATTACAAAATTCCTTATGATGGCACTGGTCGAAAATTTTGTACAAATTACTGATTCTCGAATTTTAAGAAATGGAGAGCAAGTTATAAGAGACTGACTAGTGTACTCTACTTCAAAAAACTGCATATATTGCTTTTGCTGCAAAATTTATGGTCATGTGTCAAGTTCCCTTTCAAAAAAATGTTTTAAAAACTGAAAGCACATCGTAGAAACTTTAAAGGATCACGATATTTCTAAAAATCATATTCAGGCTCAAAATCCTGGCTAGAACTAAGTCAAAGGTTAAAGTGTTGTACGACTAGATACAGCTGCCCCTATTAACACTGAAACGAATCACTGGTACGAGATGCTTCTAAGAATTGTAGCAATTACTAAAATGCTCGGTAAAAGTTGTTTAACTTTTCAAGGTACAAGCGACAAGCTGTTTGAGCATAATAACGGCAACTTTTTAAAAATAGTTGAATTGCTATCTGAATTTGACCCCGTCATTGAGGAACACGTGCGTAGAGTGCCTAAAAAAGAAGAAACCAAAGCTCACTATCTTGGAAAAAACATTCAAAATGAGATAATAGACTTGCTTCATGAAAGTGTAAAATAGCATATTATTGCTGGTGTCACCGGGTAGGTGTGAAATAAAACAACATCCGTGGACTAACAGGCTTGCACAGAGGGAAACAACCTCTTCAACAAAAAAAGTTACCTGGTGCTCAGTGGCGCGAGCCCAGGACCAATATGGAAACGGACACGAACATGGGAAAGTTTACGGAGCAGGGGAGGGATACCCCAGTTCTGGTCAGGGAAGAGATTAGGAGAGTAGGCTCCACCCGACCGTCAGCCAACGACTACTCAGTACCCACAGTGGGATGTCAGGCTGTGGAGGGTGATAATACTACTGACACCCTTAATGAGAGAAGGCAAGCTCTCGATCTCCAGGAAACTGGAGAACATTTGGAGATTGGGATATTTCCTACTCCATCAGAAATGTCGATTTCATCGGACCAGGAGCGGGAGCTGTTAAAGTCTCCTTCTCTAAGGGCCTGACAATTGAGAACTTCAGAGGACGCGGTATCCAAGAAATTGGATAGACTCAACCTTAAAAAACGACTGGGGGGTGCTGCAGGAAGACGCCTTGGTCGTTTACTTAAGAGTGGAATACCATACGAAACCGCCTTAAGTAAAGTGTTGGATCAACGGCCAACCGAACAGCAGCCAGAGCGAGGGCAACAAACCTCCTCTGAGCAAGCTGTAACCGGTAAGCGTCTGCGCTCCGACGACAGCACACCATGCCAGCGGGCAAAAAAGCCCCTGCTTTTTAGGGAAGCTGTGGAGGGGGTCAGAGTGAGCATAATCCACTCCAACTACCCAACGGCGACCCTAACGAGTACACAGATGGGAGCACTACAACAGGCAATAATGCAAGCTGTAGAGGCAATCCCAGACGAAGATCCTCAGGTGAGGTTCCTAGGCTGCACACAACGGCCTGGGTGGATTCTCATCACCTGTGCGGATGGGACGAGCGCCTCGTGGATGGAAAGCATCACAGAACGCCTCCATCCATGGGAAGGAGCGCGTCTTAAATTCGTGCAGGGACAGGACCTTCCCAAACCTCATGTCTGTTCGGTATATATCCCGGATGACGCCGGTAACCTGCTGTCTTCTGAGGTAGTGCTGAACAGGCTGAGGAAAATGAACCACGGTTTGAACACCCGGGAGTGGACCGTACTACACCTGGAGGATCCGGGCCCTGGTCAAACATGGACGTTCTCAGTAGATGAAGCGTCCATGATTACACTGGAGGGACTGAATTTCCAGGCCCTTCTGCGGATTTGGACAAATCCAATTCCGCCCAAAAGTCAGAGGAGGTAAAGACCCCTCTGATAAGAAAGCGGTGGCAGGAACACCCTCAAGGAAAAGCGAACTACAATCGCTTCCCAAGAGGAGCGAACAGCCCCGACAAGGAACCTCTGGGAAAGGAAAATCCCTCCCGAATAAATCCCATCTGAAGAAGAGTAGAATTAAACCACCTTCGAAGAAGGGAACGGCGGGGGAACCTAACCCGGACAAAACCACCTCCAGGATGAGTGAGAAACATTCACCTTCCGGGAGGAGGAGAAAAAATCCCACCCCCCTTAACTTCCTTTTAAACTCACAAACCTAACCCTACCTAACCCAACCGTTTCTCAACACTTCCACAACTAGTATCCTTATCCTTAATCCTTATCCTCAAATCAACTACCCAATGACATCTTATATTAGGTGTCTACAGGCGAATCTACAAAAAGCCAGGGCGGCCACATACGTCCTCGGCAAAAGATTTAAGGAAGAGCAAACTGCCATCGCTCTCCTCCAGGAACCCTGGACAAGTAATACAGGCCGAGTAAGCGGCCTGGGAAATACTTCTGACAAGGTAATAGAAACCGCTTCTGATGAAAGACCCAGAGCATGTATCTTGATCAGAAATAACATTAACCATTTTGTACTTACAGGTTACTGCACCCAGGACGTTGTAGCCATCCAGGTATCGATCTCGGAGGGAGGAAGCAAGACGGAAATAATCGTCTGCTCAGCCTACTTCCCGGGTGATAGAGTTGCAGACCAACCTCCTCCAGCTGCAGTGCGGGATTTAATCGCCTACAGTAAAAGGAACAATATCCACCTGGTTATTGGATGTGACGCGAATTCCCACCATACAGCGTGGGGAAGCATGAACATTAACCAAAGAGGTGAGTCACTTTTTGAATATTTATTAGGTGAAGGACTAACTGTGAATAACATTGGTTCCGAACCAACCATTGTCACCAGAAATAGGAAGGAGGTATTAGATATCACAATCAGCTCAAACTACTTGAGCAACGAGATATCCGATTAGAAAGTATTTTCTGAACCCTCGTGTTCAGGTCATAAACATATTCTATTCAATATAGAAGTTGGTCCAAGACCTATGGTGACATATCGAGATCCGAAGTGCACGGACTGGGAAGGGTACAAACATTCCCTCCAGTCTCACCTTCAATCCGCTATCACTACAATTAGGAATCGTAATAAGACTGAAATAGCGGCGGAACAGATCCGCAACGCAATTGTCTCAGCATATAACGAAAACTGTCCACTGAAGACAAAAAAGGACAATAGAGACAAAAATTTGCATAAAATGAGAAAAGAAGTTCGACGCCTCTTTAATCGAGCTAAAGCTTCGGGTGACTGGGACCAATATAGATCCGCTCTAATGGACCATAACAAAGAAATAAGGAAAGCAAAAAGGGGATCTTGGAGGAAATTCTGTGAGAGTATAACTGACCTACCTCACAGTACTAGAATCCACAAGATTCTTTCCAGAGAACCGACGAGGGAATTCGGTTCGTTAAGACGACCGGATGGCTCATATACGGACTCTGGAAAGGAAACCTTACAGCTCCTAGTACAAAACCATTTCACAGGGTGCTTGAATGCGGATGACCAACAGCCGTCACCATCAGAAGGCCATTTAAAACGACCTAATAAAAATGATTGGCTGACGGCTAAAAAGGTGTTCACAATACTGGCACGGAGTTTTTCCAGCTCTACTACAAAATGGAAATATTGCTTCCATTCCTCATTAAACTATTCAGAGCTAGTATGGTATGGAACTATATCCCATCCAGTTGGTCGGCGGTTAAGGTAGCGTATATACCAAAAATGGGTAGAAAAGAACCAAGCCATAAATCGCTTAGACCAATTAGCCTGACATCCTTTCTGTTGAAAAGCCTGGAGAAGGTGCTGGACGGATATATCAGGGGGAACATCCTGAATCATCACCCCTTCAATATCCATCAGTACGCCTATCAGACAGGAAAATCAACAGAACTAGCACTTAATAACCTAGTCGAGAAGATCACCCAATCCCTTCAAATGAAGGAAATTGCGGTGGGAGCCTTTCTCGGCATTGAGGGAGCATTTAATAATGCATTGCCCGACTCCTTATATGCAGCAGTGGCTGCCAGAGGAATTGAGCCTACTATAGGCGACTGGATTCGTGCTATGCTATCAAACAGAACCATAACAACGCCTCTACAGGGAGAAACAGTTAGGTTTAGAGCCACGAGAGGGTACCCGCAGGGTGGAGTTCTCTCGCCCCTTTTGTGGTCACTTCTTGTGGACGACCTAATGGCTATTCTCAAACTGTGGGAGGTTGAGATTCTAGCATATGCAGATGATCTAGTCATACTAGTCAGAGGAAACTCTGAAGGAGTAATATCAAATACCCTTCAAGAGACACTGGATGCAGTGAGTAACTGGTGTGACAGGGAACAGATGTCTGTAAACCCTCAAAAAACAGTAATAGTACCATTCACCCGGAAAAGGAAGCTGGAGGACTTAAGACCTCCCACCTTAATGGGTGAAACTATTCCATTTGCGGAGGAGGTGAAATATCTAGGAATCACTCTGGATAGATCATTTAATTGGAACTACCATCTGGAAAAGGTAATCCACAAAGCAAAGCTGTCCTTATGGACATATCGTCGTATTTGTGGCAAATCCTGGGGCATGGGTCCCCAACAAATTTACTGGATCTATATCACGGTCATCAGACCAATGATAACATACGGATCCATTGTTTGGTGGCCGAAAGGATCACAACGGACGGCCAAATCCAAACTCTCTGGACTGCAGAGATTAGCATGCATAACCGTAACGGGAGCATTTAGCACCACACCGTCAGCTTCAATGGAAATCCTCCTGGATTTACCCCCTCTTCATATATATCTGGAGAGAGAGGCCAGGTGGGCAACCTACGGACTGCAACAAGCGGCCATTCATATGCCGCAGATTAGTATCATGGAGCGGAATAGGTTGCTGGATAGCAGAGAATCACAGCATCCTGGGAATGCCCTCGGATACTATGCCTACCATGACTAACTACGAGCTGACCTTCAACATCCTTTCTCCAGAAAGAGATTAGTGGGATCGGAATAAAGCCGACCTACTGAAGGCAGACAGTTGCTGGTTTACAGACGGTTCCAAAACTCCCGAGGGACCAGGAGCCGGAGTACATAGCTACAGACCAAGGGTGAGATATTCTCAAGCCTAAGTACTCATGCAACTGTTTTTCAGGCTGAGGTTCATGCCATTGAACTGTGTGTACGAAGGCTTGAAGATATAAATCTTACACGCAGATCAATAAAAATTTTCTCAGATAGTCAAGCAGCTATAATAGCTCTTGGCTCCTACCGGTGTAACTTTAAAACGGTATGGAATTGTCAGAAAGCTCTAAATCATTTGAGCAATAACAACAAAGTGACTCTGGTCTGGATACCCGGCCACTCTGGTATGGAAGGTGACGAAACAGCGGAAATTTTAAGTTTTAATACTTGTTTCTTTTTAAATATACGTTGTTATTGCAAATTAAAACCATCTTTTATTAAGAAAATATAAGTTTAAAAGGGGAGGCAATTTATTTTTTGTCCGGGGCGGCGTAAGCGCCAGAACGATCCCTGGTGTGCAGTGCCTGTTTAGGATTTTGTTACTTTAGAGACTGTAAATATGACTATTTGTATTGATAATATCGTAAATAGCTGTTGTTCGTGTCGATTAAAAAATTTCTGGCCCAGGATTTAAAGGGATAAATCTTTATGTAAGGATGACCCATCTACATACAGGGTTATTCATTATAAATTACCCACAATTATCATCGTTATTATTGCCTATAGAAAAAAAGTTTTAAATAAAAGTTGTGTGGTTATGACTGAATTTGGTTTAAATGCTATCAAAAGTACAGTAGCGTGCAGATTTTAGGGGATACAAGAAAATAATATATTTTTTTAAATGGGATACCCTGTATAAATTTTTGGAATGATCCTTTGTTCCTGATATCAAAAATGTACCATATGTTACCCCTACCATATACCGATTTTTAGTTATTAAACGTCGATTATCTTAGTTAAACTAGTTACTGTAAATATGGAAAAGTTAACATTATTAAAGTGAGCTATGAAAATGACAACTATTATGTTTGATAAGTGACATTTCTTTAATGAAATAATCAAAATGGTTTACAGTAAGGAAGAAAAAACCAAATATTTATACAAAATAGATAACAAAGATTTATTTATGAAATTTTAATATAAATAAATGATAACGTCTTCTTATATTTATAATTGCACCGGAAATGGCTTCATTATTTACATTCAGATTGTTTATTTCAAGTCAAATCCGGTCTTTAATGACTTGAATACTATTATTATTATTGACAATGTCTTTTAGAAATCCCCAAAAAAATGAATCCATAGAGATCAAATCCGAAATGTTAAGTGGCCATTTAATAGGTCCATTATTCCCTATCCATACTGGTAACACATTATTCAAATGATCTCGAACGGGTAAGACACTATGCGGAGTGGCCCCATTCTGCATTCAAATCATATCAAGTTCGGCTTCCTGTTAAAACTTGTACAGGTAATATTTTATATGGTCTGTTGCTGTTATTTTTTTAACGTACGTTGGATTTTGGAATAACTTTTACCTAATTGATCGACTGCATTATTTATACTACATTCAGAATTTTCTAAAAAATAATACAGTGTTTCAAAAAAGTCTGTTCGCGAATAAATATGGATGGGCTTACCTTCGAAATGATGCAGTATATCTAGCTGTTCTTCCTGGTTTGTTTGAACTATACACTTTTTTTCTACTAAAACTGGAGATATTATTCACCTTTCGGTAAATATTTTTGAACGTATTTTCTGATGGCGTTGGACAATTTGGATACAACACCCTATATGCTCTTTTTGCTGCATGTTTATTTTTGTTATTTTGTATATAACAAGTAAATATTTAGACTTTTTCTTCCTCACTGTAAACCATTTTGATTATTTCATTAAAGAAATGTCACGTATCAAACATAATAAGTTGTCATTTTCATAGCTCACTTTAATAATTGAAATCAGGAACAAAGAATTATTCCAAAAATTTAATAATATACAGGGTATCCCATTTAAAAAAATATATTATTTTTTTGTATCTCCTGAAATCTGCACGCTACTGTACTTTTGACAGCATTTTAACAATATTCAGTCATAACCATACAACTTTTATTTAAATCTTTTTTTTTCTATAGGCAATAATAACGATGATAAGGGGTGGGTAATTTATAATGAATAACCCCGTATATTTAATCTATGCTGCTTTGCCAGATTAAACTAATATAATGCACTTGTATAATTTTGAAGAAACCTTAGGAGATATCGAAATGCGGTCTTGAAGATTTTCTTGCAAATTTCAGAAATAAACTGACTTAACCATGACATCATACTACGTTAGGATCCGCTGTATACAGTGTGTATAATTAAACCCTAGCATTTTTTCAAAATTTCACTGGTTCCAAACATGTAAAAAAAAACAGTTGTTTTTATCTGTCATATTAGGATGATCTATGGACAATTGGAAGAATCGGTTTTGGGTGTTTTTGATAGGTTATTTCTAGAGATACAATTTTTTTTCCTGGTAATAATACACTTTTATACACTGACCACCCCACATTACTCCCATTTTAAATGTATTCAAGATTATGCAAGTGACGAATTAACGACCCGCTCACGATTTTATGGAGTAACTTGTTCAGTGCTTGACCTAATTAAAACGAATACGAATTTAACAATATTCAGGTAGGTACAAAAGTGACAAGTGGCATAATGGGAGATAGAGCACATTTAGCTGAGTCAAAACATCCCCAAATTTACCCTTGAATGTTAACCGTTTTAGAGATACAAGGCGTTTTATATTTTTATCTAAAATTGTTGTCTGTCGTATTTCTGGAACGCCTTTAAATATTTGGAAAAAATTTGGTACAAATATTACTTATACTTCTTCAGTCCAATAAAAAACACAATTTAGTTTTGGAAAACCCAGGACCGAGCTCAATTTTTTTCAATGTCTCAGTACCGATAACATCATTCTGTGTGTCACTTTTTGGATGATGTTAGTAAACGTTTTAAATGCCAATGGATTATCGTATAAAGTAATGTACCATTTGATGACACGTTTAAGGTTATTCTCCAATAAATTTTCAATTTGATTGATCATATTTTGAATTTTACAAATAAAACAATCAACTCGCTAACGTCCCTATTTTATTAATTTTACTTAAATACCCTAAACTAATTAAGCATATTTATTTTTTTGGACAAGAAATACAAATTTATTGAAAAATTAATGGTATGTGCAGGGCTGGACTCGCTTAAAATTCCATGATAATACATTTTAATTTGTATTCACATTAAGTACATCATTTTTAAATACATTAATAAGAAATGTTTCATGTATATTATTGTATATTACTAAACTGGAATACCTCTGAAGATTTCATATGAGCTGGTATACGGCGATTTGAAAATCGTCTACACTCTTTTTGCAGCTCTCCCATTTCCATTGCATAAACTATGCGTAAAAATATTATTTTTAAGGGCCGTGAGGAAGGTTAGCTGGTGAAGTATATTTAAATTTTCTTAGACATTTTGCCAGATTTATTACAAGACATCAATACTAAAAGCATGTGGTTTCAGCATAATGGTGCTGAACCCAATTTTTCTGTACCCGTCAGAGATCATCTGAATCTGCATTATCCCAACAGATGGATCGGTTGAAGAATTTCGGTCAACTGGCCACAGAGGTATCCTGATCTTACTTCTCTGGAATACTTTTTATGGTATCACCTTAAGTAAGAGATGTACTTACAATGAAGAATTCGATATATGGGAATAGCTAGTAGAAAAAAATATCAGAATATGTGATAACAACAGAAATAATTTGGAAATGATTGACCAGTGAAAAATCTTTTAAAACGTTCTTAAACATGTGTTGACACTGGGGAGTAGTTATTTTGAAAACCTATTGTAATTTTAATTAATTGCATTGATTTGTTAAATAGATTTTTTTAGTTTTACCTAAATGTTATAAGTTCTTGCTAATAAGTTCCATTTTGACTTTATTTTGTCAAAATTAAATTTCCAATCTTCGTCTTTAATATTTTAATATTACTTTAGGTATTTAATAACTGATTTCAATTGTTCTTGTTAATACAAGCCTCATTATTAAAATTATTTTTTTTCCATGAATAGAATGTACGTTATTTTGATAGTTAATTTAAACTTAAAAAGCTTTGAAATGCTACATAGAAAAAAGAAACAAATAACAAGCTCTTCTTATCAATATTAACTCTTTGGTCTCTTATTATTGTATTTCAAAAATGATTTACAAATTTAAATAAAATATACTTAATCATGGAATTTTAAGCGAGTCCAGCCCTGTACATAACATTAATTACTTCCTCACCCCTCAAGGTGAGGAAGGTATGTATTCGTGAAAAATATTTTGAAAATTTCTATTGCATTTCTGGACCAATCTCGACGAATTATGACGATCACAAAATTTCAAACAAAAAAATTTGCTGCCTGTCAAAATTTTTTTGACATTTCAAATTTTAAAATATTAGTGACATTTCACTAATGTGACTTTTTTGAAACGTCAAAAATTACTTTTATTGCAAACCACCAAACGTCAAAATATGACATTTTTAAACCTCAAAAATGTGACTTTTTTTGGAACGTCAAAAATTACTTTTATTATAATCTCCACCACACGTCGAGTTTTACTGAGGTTAGGAAGTTCTGATCTCCAAATAATTGGCAGCGGTTTTTTTTCAATTAATATGTATTTCTTGTCAAAAAAAATGCTTAATTAGTGTAGGGAATTTAAGTAAAATTAATAAAATAGTGACGTTAGCTAGTTGATAACTCTATTTGTAGAATTCAAAATATGATTATGCAATATTTTTGAAAATTTATTGGAGAATACCTTAAACGTGCCATCAAATATTATGACATTATTTTATACACTGGTCCATTGGCTTCTTAAACGTTTACTAACATTTATTAAAAAATGATGCACAGGGTAATGTTATCAGCACTGAGAGTAACATTAAATAAATTGTCCGGTCCTGGATTTTAAGTAAGTTATTGTATTTATTGAACTAAAAAAGTATAATATTTTACCAAATCTTATCCAAATATTTAAAGCCGTTCCAAAAATATGGCCGACTACACATTTAGACAAAAAACATAAAACGATTAATATTCAAGGGTAAGTTTGAGGGTGTTTTAAACTAAGCTAAGTGTGCTCTATCTTTCCTATTACACTATGTCATTTTAAATCTGAAACACCCTGTGTAACTGTAAATTGAAGAAAAAATAACATTCTGAATCCAACGGTCCAAATAAGTGACATTTCAAACGTCAATATTTTTTATAATATAATTTTTAGTTTTCTATTTAAGTGTGCCCTGACGGTTCCGATTTATTCTAAATGACCCGTGTAATGTTAGAAAAATCCAAATCCGGTCAAAAATACTAAATTACGTGATTTATGAGCAAATAATCAAAATGGTTTTTGGCGAAAAACTCAATTTTGCACTATAAATCTTTTACATACCAATTGCACCAGCACTTGTACGAAAATGATTACGAACGTAGGATGGAATATTGCAATTGGATTTTGCAGAATAACGTGCAGCCAAACAATGATTTTTTGGAATGATTTTATTTTCGGACAAGTCTATGTTTACAAATTTGGAATTATTTAACCGACAAAATACAAAATATTGGTCACAAGAAAATCAAAATTTATTACGGGAGGGTAACTTTCAAGTGCGGTTCGGTTTCAATGTTTGGCTTGGAATAATCGGTAGTAGAATCATTGGTCCAATAATATTTGAAGGACCCCTGACTGGTGCCAGATACTTGGGATTTCTGCAAAATGAAATTGAGGACAGTTTAGCTCTGAATTACCTTTCCATTTACGACAGGGAATGTATTTCCAACAAGATGGCGTTCCTCCCCATAATTCAAGGATAGTAATTGTTACCTTCAACGGAGATTCGGAGAAAACGTAATTTCGACGAATGGTCCTGTGAGGTGGCCTCCGAGGTCACTTGATTTAACAACCCTTGATTTCTTTGTTTGTGGTCATTTAAAAAATATTTTCTACGCAACCGCCATTACAACCCGCGAAGATCTGGAGCTACGAGTAAGATGCGCAATTAATATAGCATAACGGCCCAGCAATTGGCGAACGTTCTTTGAGAAACAGCTATACCAATTCAGAAGTACATTGACGTTAATGGACAGCATTTTGAACAACTGTTGTAATGTTTTGTGTTAATTTTTTGTATTCCAAAGCCACCTTATGTATAACAAGATAATTAGAACAAAATTGTATTTTCTTATTTTCTTTTAGCTGTAATTTTGTGTCTATTTATCGCACATATGAACAAATTCCTTATTAATAGTACTAATAAATGGTACCACGGTATTAATATCGTTCCATTTGATAACATTGAGTTTGGCCCCAAAAACCATTTTGATGAAATTTATGCTCATAAATCGCGTAATGTAGTATTGTTGACGGGATTTTGATTTTTCTAGCATTACACGGGTCATTTAGATTAAATCGGAACCGTCATGGCACACTTAAATGGAAAACTTAAATTATATTATAAAAAAATATTGACGTTTGAAATGTCACTTACTTGGTATCGTTAGATTCAGAAAATTATGCAGAATGCAATAATATATACAGGTTGTTCCATTTAAAAATCACTTGTATGTCAAAAAGTGATGTTTATTATGTATAAGAGATATCCCAAATTTCAATCAATTATATTCAAAATTAAAGGAGAAAAAAAAAATATATATATATATATATATATATATATATATATATATATATATATATATAAATAACAGAATATATATATATATATATATATATATATATATATATATATATATATATATATATATATATATATATATATATATATATATATATATATATATATATATATATATATATATATATATATATATATATGTTTTTTTTTGTTTTCGCGGGTAAATTCGTTTTCCGGTATACTCCCGCGTAGGTGATAGGCCCCGAGAGGGACCGTGGCCGTCTGAACGGGCATTAACATTCACCACCCGCGAAAACCTGAAAAACAACATAATATGTCTCTACGGGGAGAAGACATTTCATCAGACAAGAAACTACGAGAAAATATTATCAAAAAGAAGGAAACTTCTTTTGCAATCTCGCATTTCTGCAACGCTGCCGGGATGAAAATATCATTCCGAAATGCATGGAATTGACGTTCCACAGAAAGGATCAACACACAAAAAGAATTCTTCGAATAACTAGCCTAACCTTGATGAGAAAATCAATCCACGACACTAGACGGACATTAGACAACATCAATACACAGTTACTAGACCAGCATCTTTATTTAAGCAGAACTATCGACCCGACATTATGGACCATTATTGACCAACTTGCACATTTCAGGGAAGAAAGAGATAATGATTTAACTACAGAGAGGTTAAAGAATAAATTTAACCGCCTTCAACTCCAACAAAAGCCCATCAAGAAATCCGAACAATTAGAACCTACAAGAGTAGTTCACAATGTGTTCAGTTACCATCTCAATGAGGCCTCGTTGAATGTATTAGCCAAGGGATTTAACTTCGCGATAGCACCAGCACGTCTACCGGTAGAAGACATAATCTGTGGTGTAGAATCGGCCATTGGCAATTTAGATAAAAACATAGCGGAAACTATACGCCAGGACACGTCACGTATATTAAGAACAGCCCGTATACCAAAGAGGAATCTACAACACGAAGAATTAGAAGCACTGAAGACCTTACGACAAAATGAGGACATCATAATCTTACCCGCAGACAAAGGAAACGCAACAGTAGTGATGAACAGCGACGATTATCATACAAAAATAGAAAGTCTACTAGGAGACACTGCATATCAGCTTATTACCACAGATCCTACTACTTACCTGGAGAAGACGACAAAGCCAAAATCAAAGCCAGTCCAATCGACAAAGAGACACAGAACCAGATCATCCCGCGAGAGAAGTCTTCAAGATGTCCCAAATTTTATGGTCTACCAAAGATTCACAAAGAAGGAGCTCCTCTAAGACCAATTGTTAGCTCAATAGGGTCACCCACACAGCAGTTAGCAAGACACTTGGCCAGACAACTACAACCGTTTGCCGAGGAAGTTAAATCCTACGTGAAAAATGCAGACCATTTCATTGAGTTATTAAGAAATCAGACCGTCCAAGCGGAACATCTTCTAGTGAGCTTCGATGTCATATCCTTGTTCACCAACGTACCCGTAGAGGAGTCACTCGACGAAGCGAAAATATCATCCAGCAGATCATATTCTTAGGCTAACTCAACATTGCCTAAATAATACCTATTTTACATACAATGAGCAACGCTACAGACAAACCGAAGGAGCCCCGATGGGCTCCCCCTATCTCCAGTTATTGCCAATCTCTTTATGGAGGATTTAGAAACTCGAGCACTACAATCTGCACCATTAAAACCAAGCCTATGGCTAAGGTACGTCGACGACACATTTGTGATTTGGACTCATGGAAGAGAGAATCTCACTAACTTCTTAGAACATCTGAATAGTATTCACGACAAAATTAAGTTCACCATGGAGGTAGAGACTGACAGTCAGCTACCATTTCTCGACGTACTGGTCAAGAAGAAGCAGGACGGAAGTCTAGGCCACACAGTTTATAGAAAAGCCACTCACACTGACAGATACCTAAATGCACAGTCACACCACCATCCAGCACAACTAAACTCAGTAGTAAAGACTTTAGTCACACGCTCGCAGAGACTAGCAGATGCAGACAACCTCAAAGAAGAAATGTCAACTCTTCACAAAGCGCTGCGAAAGAATGGGTTCACACAACAAAGAATACAGAAGTTGTCAAAACCATCTCGGCCGAGAAATCAAGAGGACTCCGAACAACCCATAGCAAAAGCCTATCTGCCATACATAAAAGGAACAACGGATAAAATAAGCAAACTTCTACGTAAACATAAAATAGAAACAACTTTTAAGACCGACAAGAAAATCAGCACCATTCTTCGAAATCCAAAGACCAAAATTGCTCTAGAAAGTCAAGGGGTATATGAAATACCTTGCCAAGATTGCAACAAATCATACATAGGACAGACCAACAGAAAAATAAGTGCAAGACGCGAAGAACACATAAACGCTGTTAGAAAAGACGAGAGAACATCATCTTTAGCTCAACATGTCAAAACTACAGGACATAGGATTGATTTCGACAAAACAAAAACACTAGCCAATATCGAGCATTACAAGTCAAGAATCATCAGAGAGGCCATAGAAATAGAGAAAAGACCACACAATCTAAATACACGAGATGACACCCAAAGACTACCTGCCACATGGAAGCCTGCTCTGGTATTGCATGCTGCTGTCCATGAGGAAGCAAGAAACATAACGCAACGAACACACGAAGAGGAACCAACCAGAGCTAATCTAATAGGACCAAGTACACGGAGTCGCGCTCGAAATCAGGAGATGGGTGCAACAGACCGTGACATAAGCACAGACACACGCATGCGCGCCCGAACAGGACCGACTACACGAAGCCGCGCTCGAAATCAGGAGATGGGTGCAGCAGACCATGACGCCCGGAGTGTGTCGAGAGCAACAGAGCGTAACATAGGTAGAGTATATAAAAGAACTGCCAGATCCAGAAAACGTCATTTCAGTTCGAGTTACCAGAAGCCGCAGTAAGCAGTTATCTGTTAGAACCTGAAGATGGCAGATGAGATTCTGCCGAAACGTCGTTCAGACAGCCACGGTCCCCTCTCGGGGCCTATCACCTACGCGGGAGTATACCCGGAAAACGAATTTAACATTCACCACCCGCGAAAACCTGAAAAACAACATATATATATATATATATATATATATATATATATATATATATATATATATATATATATATATATATATATATATATATATATATATATATATATATATATATATATATATATATATATATATATATATATATATATATATATATATATATATATATATATATATATATATATATATATATATATATATATATATATATATATATATGTATATATATATATATATATATATATATATATATATATATATATATATATATATATATATATATATATATATATATATATATATATATATATATATATATATATATATATATATATATATATATATATATATATATATATATATATATATATATATATATATATATATATATATATATATATATATATATATATATATATATATATATATATATATATATATATATATATATATATATATATATATATATATATATATATATATATATATATATATATATATATATATATATATATATATATATATATATATATATATATATATATATATATATATATATATATATATATATATATATATATATATATATATATATATATATATATATATATATATATATATATATATATATATATATATATATATATATATATATATATATATATATATATATATATATATATATATATATATATATATATATATATATATATATATATATATATATATATATATATATATATATATATATATATATATATATATATATATATATATAAATAACAAAATATAGAAGGTTACTGCGGGATGAGATATAACAGGAAGAAAAGGATCATGGGTAATGCCCGCAAAAAAAGGATGAATCCGCCGACCGACACGTGTTTCTGAGTCACTACTCGTTATCAAGACGGCTATAAGTTATAATGATAGGCACAACTTAACTTAGGTTCAGCAACACAAAGTAAAGCACTGACAGAAAACCAGTCGCTCATTTAAAGCTGCAATTGAGAGACCCCGTGTTTACACGGCAACAGACAATATTACCACAAAGATACCTGCGTGGTATTCCCTACCCAAGGTTTAAAGTAACAAAGTTTACTGCGAGATGAGATATAAAACCTAAAATTTCAAAAGAGGCAAAATAACACTACTTTCTTTTCTATATTTAGGGGGGGCTTTAAAACCCTTCAGTGTATATATTTTTTTGCCGAATTGTAATAAAAAGCAACTACTAGAGCCAAAAACCAACAAGGATGATTTGAAGCGTTAAAAATGTAGAGAAAATATACAGGGTGGTTCAGAATTTACCGATTAAGCTTTGAGAACTATTAAAGTTAAAATAAATGGACTTTCTTCAGTAAACTTATGTTTAAAACCGCATAGTTTCTAAAATACAGAGTCCAAGTAATTTTTTTAAATTTTATTTAAATGATTAACAGATTTAATTATGTCTCAAAACTGTCAGTTTCTGCGTTTTTGAACTTAATAGTTTACACGGTTTTTTGCGATTTGCAAGTTGTTTCCAAATGGACGGCGCTCCTACTCACTGGTAGAAATATTCGGCAATGGATGAATTTTAATTATCCAGAAAGATAGATAGGTCGTTAAGGAAATAATAATGATCCGTTTATACCAGGAAAATAACCAGTGTCCTGACCGCCCAGGTCAACGGATATTACACAACTAGATTTCATCGTGTGGAGTTATTTAAAGGAAAAAGTGTACGAAACAGAAATAACGATGAGGAAGCAACTTACAGCACGAATTCAAGAAGCTTACGATGAGCTTAGAGCAAACGGTCATCTGTCAATTCAATACGTCGAAGATTTAAGAATGTATTAATATGGAAGAATGGCATTTTTAGCAGCTTCTTCAGTAAATTGTGTATTATTAACTTTTTTTTAAATTTTAAATATTGTTTTTTACAATTACTTCGTTATCTGTGTTGTCTTAAAAATAAAAAGCTGAATTCATACGGTTTCCCATTTTATTTTTAGTTAATTTTATGAATAAAATTCAAAGATGATGTATTTTTAGAAACTTGACATAGTTAAACGTTGTAATTTACAATTTATACTAATTCTTCCTTGCCTTCCACTCCAATTGCTACGATATTGTATGAAAGAGTACCTCTCGAGAGTTTGAATAAATTGTTTTTGTTAAATTATCTCAGATATTTCCAAAGAAATTTAATGCAGATTTTAAAAAGCAATTAAATTTATAGCTTTGCAGAATGATATCTGAACCAATTTTTTTTGAAAAAGCCTTGCTTTATGACAAAAACGTGAAGAATTTTTTTTTATTGAGAAATAACTGTTGATTTGCCAAGCAAGTTTCGTTAAAATACCTTTATTAATAAAGAAATTATTTAAAAAAAAATTAAAAATTTGCTTTGACCCCCTGTATCTCAGAAACTATGCGGTTTTAGATATAAGTTTACTAATGAAAATTCATTTTTTTTAACGTACTTTATTAGTTCCTGAAGTTTAATCGGTAAATTCTGAACCACCTTGTAAATACAGGGGCCAGATTTTAATCGGGAAACTTAAAGAGTCGATAGAAGACGCCAAAATAAGATGAATTTGTCATATAAACTTATAGCTATAAATGTTTAGTTTTTGAGATAGAGGGCGTTGAAGTTTTAATTTATTTTCAGTTTTTCCCATATTTCTTTGGAAATAAATAACATATTGTTATGAAATTCGGAAGGTAAACGTTGCGTACGCCAATACACTTCTTACCATAGTTTCCATCGATCCATTCTAATCAGAGGCTTGATGGTATGGGGGTGTCGAAGATATTCTTCCCCAAAAATGGGACACCACTAACCTAAGCTATTTTTGTTTCTTTGTCGATATTTACTATCAATAGTGCACAAAAACTTTTCTTATAATTTTTTGAGTTCAGTTGATTTATTTTTGACCAATCCTATCTCGCTAAAAGTATTTAGGTTATAGTGTAATGCAATTTAATTTCAATCTTTCAGCCCGTTAGCACTTTTAGAGTAAAATGTAAAAGGTTTTTCAATAGGGGTGATAGATTTTCAATTTGACATTGTGGCCATATTTGAAATGTCAAAATCATCTGTCACTGTCAGTTATAATCAGTAAAGTTTGCAATTTAATTATGGAAACATACACACCTCAACAACGTGTGGAAATTGTCCAATTTTTTTTTATCAAAATAATCGTCATTTTATTGCACTTTTACCAATTTATGGTTGTCATAATCGGCCCAGTGTGTTCACAATTCGTCGAACTGTTGAAAATTTTAAGGGTACTTTTTCTTTACACAATGTTCGCGTGCCAGCAAAACAAAGAACTGCTCGAGGTAATGAGAATATTGCTGGCCGTTCAGGCAAGTATTGTTGAAGACCCAAATTTTCGATTCCATGTGTTTTCATGAGTTAGGACTACCTGCAACATCAACCTGGCGTATTTCACGGAAAGATTTGGATTTACCTCCTTACAAAATTGTTCTCACACAGGAATTGCAGCCTTTGGATCATCGCAAACGCCGTGAATTCGTTGATTTTGCCTTGGAACACTTGAAAATGATGCTGATTTTTATAAGAAAATCATTTTCACAAATGAAGCTCATTTTCTTCTCAGTGGATCGGTAAATAAACAAAATTGTCGTTACTGATGTGAAGCAAATCCACAAATTATACACGAGAGACTTTTTACATTCCGTAAAAGCAACCGTTTGGTATGGTTTTTACGCATGGTGGCATCATCAATCCTTATTTCTTTAAAAATGAGGAACTGAGATGCCATTACTGTTAATGGTGAGCGGTACAGGTCGATGATAAAGAACTTTTTATGGCCTGAATTGAGTGATATTGATATAACCAACATCTGGTTTCAATAAGACGGCGCTATGTGCCACACGGCCCATGACAATGAATTTATTGCGTGAAATGTTGGGTGAGGCGAATATTTCAAAAAATGTTAATATCAATTAGCCTCCAAAAAGTTGATTTAACTACTTTTTGTAGGATTATTTGAAGTTGTTGATTTATGCCAATAAATCAGACACAATTCATGCATCTAAATTGAATATTGAACGCTGTATTCGTGACATAAGGCCTAATTTATTGAATAAAGTGTTTGAAAATTGGGTTAATCGGATTTGGTCCTGTAAGAGGAGCAGAGGCGACTATTTGAATGATGTTGTTTTTAGAACATAATTGCATCGATTGTATTTCAAAATAAAGTAACAAATTTTGCTCTGCCTCAATTCCTTGTTGTTTTATTAAAAAAACCTATCACTCTTATTGAAAAGCCCTTTATTACTTTGCCAGATATGTTGCTTATGCCCCGTATATTACGAACCCATTTTGTAAAAAAAATCGTCTTGTATGTAAGGGCACAAATAAAAATTGTCTAACTAATCACATCACGTGACAGAGCAAATCATGAAGCATATTTTTCCCCAAAAATCACGAAATCTCTGTAGAACTTCTATTTTTGAAATAAATAAAAGAAATGCACTTTTACATGATCCTATATGGCCAGTAAAAACAAAAATCCTCATTTTCTCATTTCGACTACGACTGAAAATGCTATACTTTTCGCTTCCCTCGACCATATCTCCGAAACAAAAAATTATTCTTTATAAAATATGCGTAATATTTTCCAGATTACGTCGGATCTTAAATCAAATTTTCTGAAAACTTCTAAGTTTGATTAATAGTTTTAAATTGTCAGATGAGGTTCAGTTACTCTAGCTATTTTAAGTAGTGCATGTTGGTTACCCAAGCAACATTCTGACGACGAACCGACGTTGCTGTTCGCAACTAAAAGTCGGTGTGCGACGTACACAAAACGTCGGGATGACCCATATTTGTACTAATCTGGTCAATAAAATATGGGTCGATTCGACGTAGAGGACCGACTTTAGTCGTTGTGATTACCGACCAAATGTTCACCAAGTTTTACGTCGGCTTAAGTTGGTTGTCAGCCTATTACCAACCTTATTTAAAATTTGCCCTTAATCTGACCTACAAAAGTCGGGAGTAGGTAGTGAAACTAAGCACTTGTGTATATTATTCTGTTTGTCGTACCTATCTATTTATATAAAATGAATAAGGCGTGTTTATCATTGAGTACGTATTATATACAAAATACTTCGAATAAAATTTTAATAAATCTGGTGGGGTAAAAACTGAAACGAAAGAAATTTTATTGATACATATGTATAAATTAGGTCGAAAAATATAGTGAACCCATAAGAATAATGTTTATTTTAAGAACGAAAGTACTATTTTAATTTTTTTTACTTTCAAAAAATATTTTCCGTTTCAAAGAAAGCGCAATTGAAATATTGTTTAATTAATTTTACGAGTAAATAAAAACTTTTTTGCTTATTTTATTTGAAAAAGGAGGCAAATTTTGTGTATTTAAAATAATTGTACACATAATCAACATGGCCGCCTATTATTTCCTTCTGTGGAACCAGAAAATATGGCGAAGGCGGAATAAGTGCAACTATTTTTACTAATAGCGACTTCACGGTTAAATAATTTTACCTGCACCAACTTTTAGTGGGCTTTGGTGCAGAAATCTGCACTAACACTAACGTTTATTCCAAACAATCACGATAATATCGACCGTCTGTTGCAGTTGGTGTATAAATCTTTACTAAATATCTATCAATACCTGAATTATCGACATTAATTTTGAGGTTATATTAGACCAAGGACCAAAAGCCTAACACCAACGTCCAACCGACGTTGCTAGACGACTACGTTAGTCAGCAACGTCCAACCATCGTTGGAATGTTACTCAAAAATTACCTAAATCTAATTAATCAGTTACCAACGTCTAATCAACGTTGGATAATAATCTAAGAACACACTCAACGTATTAAGTAGATTTTTGACATTAAACCAATGTTGGTAAATGTGCTAGATGTAAATAGTAGGTTTGCGAGGTTCAAGCTACGTTGCTCCGACGTTGTATCATAACTATAAAATTTAAGACGCTACTTGACTAATATTTGTAATAATTCTGACCTTATAATTAGTAAAAAAGTAGTCGGTAGTCGGTAAAATGTTACTTGAGATGAAAGTAGTGTTCCATAACAAACTTGACCTATTCAGTTAGTCACCAACGTCTACCCCAACGTTGGTAGGTTACTCAAAATTTAATCATACCTATTTTAGTCAGTTGTCAACGTCTAACCAACGTTGGTAAGTTATTCAAAATATAACCATACCTATTTTAGTTAGTTGTCAACGTCTCATCAACGTTGGATAATGACTTGAAAACATATCAAACCTTATTAAGTCGTTTTCCAACGGCAAATCGACGTTGGTAAATCGTCAGACTTAAGCAGTAGGTTTGCGAGGTCGGCGCAATATTTGGTTCGACGTCGTATTACAACTACAAACTTTAAGTTATTACTCGACTACTATTTGTAATAATTCTGACGTCGAAATTAGTGAAAAAGTAGTCGGTAGTTGGTAAAATGTTGCTTGGGTAAAGATATAAATAATATTAGCACTGAAAAACTCAACTATTTTGATCGACATCATCTAAATACTTAAATACGTAATTCCAATCTATACAATGTAAATCCCTTTAAAATAAGTCTAGATCAAACATGGAAAAATCTCTATACGATTTAAATAATACATACTGGCGCTCTTACTTAATTTTTAGATTACAAAGTAAACCAAAGAATGGTCGGAAATACCATCCATTCTAATCACGTTCGTGTTTGAACATAAAGTTTATTTCAAACTTATTTGCATCAAAAAAAACGTCGGCTACTTTGATAAATTTACCGCCGTCAAAGAAGCCGGCGTTCCTTATGTTGCAAATAAGTTTGAAATACACTATATTGCAAGAAGTCACAATAATGTCAATGAGAGCTTGAGAAACATCCGTAACACGAGTAGGTTCAGTTACAATCTGCATCAGTCCGTACCTCTATAAGAGATTATTAAAAAGTGTATAGCCATGGCTATTTTTATTTAAAAAATTAACATTAAAGTCTCCACCAAATATTATATAAATAAAATCAGGTATAACAGATGCCAAAAGGTGTAAAAAGTATTAACAGCGTCAGCCAGATTTGCATTTGGTGGCCTGTAGAGCGTCCCAATGCAAAAAATTGCCCTGCTATTTTAACTCACCCATAGTTATTTAAGAATATTAATATCATAACACGGCGCTTGGATAATTCTATACCTACTTAACAGAATTTTTAATATAAAACAAAAAATTATTAATTTATTAACAAAGTTCATTATATTTAGAACCCGCTGTAAATAAAAATAATGATCATAAAAACTAATTAATTTAATAGAAGCATCCAGTAATGGAATAATAAAACTGATAAAAATAATTAAGTAATTACAATAAAAAAAACCCAAATAACAAAAAAGATAAAAAAGGAAAAAAAATATTATAGTGTTATCATATTATATTATTATCAATAACGAAAATATTATTAGAATTAATTAAAAATAAATCGTACTAAGTAAAAAAGTCCGAAGTTTTTTCCCTATTGAATACAAGTGATACCTAACTAGCACTACCACTTCGATAATAATTCACAATTCAGCTACGGATGAGATAAGGCACCTTTTATTTTCTTCTACAGACCATGCGTATATTTTTCTTTCCATATTTTTTCTTTGCTGCTGACAATAAATTGTAACAAGCTGCAGTTAAATCCTCATAGATAGTTATATGAGTGACCTTTAATAATTTTTTGACATATAAACTTCATTTCTTTTAATATTACTTAAAAACTGAATCAAAGTAGGCCTTGGTGAATAGTGCTCCTCAAATTGATACCAACATGATACACACAATCTACGTCACATGCTCCACAGGTAATATTAAGTTTGTTGTTAAAAAATATTATGACGTCATCCAAAACCTTCTCATATTTTTTCAAGTGTCCATAGTAACCAGATGGTTAAGCAGCCGAATGCCATCTAGAAAAACGCATGAGAAATACTAAAATGTAAATAAATAAAAATTAGAAATTTTTAACAAAGAAGGTTTAGTTCCATATACCCAAAAAACAATTATGCAGCTACGGACATGTGTTACGGAGTTATTGCCCCTCATCAGCGTAGCGTAGCTAAGGCTGAAAAGTACAGTACACAGTAAATCTACAGTGCAGTGCAGTACAGTACAGTAAATCTATCTTTTTTTGTTTGTATGTGCCAGGTGGAAACGGGCAGTACACATAGAGCTCTGTGTGTCGGCTGTGCTCGTCGAGGCCTATTTGTGGCACATGGGAACATGAAGGCAAAGAATATTTACGTTTAAAAACGAACTTAAACGTAAATATTCTTTGATGAAGGCACTAATTGAGTACTGTGTATTGTACTTTCCAGCCTTACTTTAATTCTTGTTCCTGATCTATTACATTCTAGATCCAATGAGGGCTAACGTTTTCAGGCTTACCAGTTGGCGCCACTGGTCGAGTAAGGTCGTGTCAAAAGTTATTGTTAGGCGCGGGAAAAATTTATAGTGTTTTATTATAATTATTTCGTACACCAGCAAATAAAAAAACCTTGTTAATTGTGCCCCAGTGTTGTGCAGTTCCATTTTGTTCGGAAACAAAAGGCGAACATATGCTTCCGAGAGACAAAACTCGCCTAAAACAGTGGTTGATAGAGATAACTTTACTCCCTCAAAACATTCGTGTGTTTGTAAGAAACATTTTAATCCTAACGATTATGTACTACTAAAGGAGTCTACTACAGAAAATTTGAGTAATAATCATGTATATTCGTTGTTTTCATCATGCTCATTAAATGACTTCAGAATAGATTTCTGAAGTCATTGTGCTCATTCTTATTATAACCTAACTTTAGCGACATAAGACACTTCTGATAAGTACAATAATTTCCCTACTGAGCAAGTAAATTACTACTTTCCCCTTCTGCCATCATTGTTAAATGTTTTTCAACTAAATTTTGTAAAAATTACTAAAAACTAGCGTTAAAAAGCCATAGTAAACATTAATGTTCAGTTAAATTGACCGTTCCGTACACTAGCACCTCTCGTGGTGAATTCAAGCGCGTTAGCCCTCATTGTAGCAACTTGTTACAATACTGGAATAACTAACTAGATATTCAAATGTTACTGAAATAATTTACGGCCCATATGCACTACGAGAATGAGGACCGTAAAAGAACGAACATGCTGCTTTTATGGCCCGTACCCACAACGAAAATACTTCTTCTTTGCCTAAGCTACCCACATTCCTAGGGTTCAGCTGATAACGTGCAAAGTAGTTTGAAATATTGTGTTGTATTTTGGTGCATTTTTCAACGAATATAGCACGCAAATATTATTGAAGTGAATGTATTGGAGCATTTAAAACCATTCAAAGAATTGATCCTTAATAAACTTAAAAAAAAAATGAATAAATACGGCAATAGGCTGTAGGAAAACGCGACATTTTGGCACTTTGTGCTCCAATATCTCGAAAAGTATAACCAAGCGGGAATTTTTTACTCGAAATTTGTGTTCAGCAGGCAAAAATGGGTAGTATGTTTGGAAAAAAATTCAAGAATTGAATGTTGTCTAATATACAACATTACCAAAAGTATTTATATTTTCGAAACAAGATCTATGGGAATTTTAAAAAAATAATGTCGTTACCATCTTCGATAGGATTTTTTTACGGCCCATGGGGGGGGGATTGCACCCATTGTCCCCTTTGGACCGCGCTTGGTTGATACATAAATAACTATTAAGTAGCAATAGCTTTTTAAAAATTTACTGCTAATAAAGCACTTTCATTAGACAAAAAATTAAGCAATTCTATTGAACGAAACATAATAAAACTTTTTGTTGTTTTTTGATTTTCAAGAAATTTATTTGGAATATATACTTGAATATATATTTTACATGACAATTTTTTCGCCAACACAGTGGCTTCGTCAGATGTGAGTATTATACTAACTTTTACAATGCAGAAACAGGGTATAAATATGAAATTTATCTAAGGTTGTAAACTATTATTAAAGTAGGTAATTTAAGAACTGTCCTGATTTTAAACACTAAGAGTGGTGGATACAGTAATAAATAGAAATATATAGAACGTGTACTTTACACTCAAAATAAGTTTAACAATGCTGAAGAATTAGTTTCTAATTGATCGTTTAATATTATATTCTGTCTTTTTTAATTTATTAATTTCTAGTGATTCTAGTAACGTCAATTTAGGACCTTTATTTTCTAAATGCAGGACTTCTAAATTCGGATTGAAACTATGGTTATCTTCTAGGAGGTGTGCTGCATATGTGGAATCTTTTTTACCATTGGTAAAACTTCTTCTGTGTTCTGCAACTCTTGTTTTGAAATTTCTTCCCGTCTGCCCGACATCAACTTTATGGCAAGTACCACAGGTCAGCTTATAGACTCCCGACTTACTTTCCTTTTTAACTCTATCTTTGTTATTTTTAATTAATTTACCGAGTGTGTTATTAGTTTTATAAGCAATGTTGACATTCAGTTTTCTTAAATTTTTGGCTATTTCATATGTAGGTTTACCGATGTATGTGAGGGTTTTATAATTAGATTCTTTCAAAGTGGTGTTTGGATATACTAACTGTATCGCATTTTTGTAATTTTTTGTGGCAAGTATTTTATCAATCATTATTGGGCTGTAGCCATTGTTAATTGCTATCTGTTTTATAATATTTAATTAAATTGATGCTAAGAAACAAAATAATAGGGAAAATATTGTTGCAAATCAAATAAAAAATAAAGCTGTTGAAAATAACATAGTATTTACTAGAGCAGATAAAGGACAGACGATAATTGCAGTTAATAAAGAAGACTATGTAAAGAAAACAATAGAGTTCATAGAATCGAGTAATTATAAAAAAGTAAATTTAGACCCCACCAATAAATACCAAAAAGAAATAAAACAAGCACTAAAAACGATACTGTAGGAATTTTCAGTCCCATAGATAAATACAAATTAACACTAATGAATCCACAACCTCCCAAACTTTACTCTCTTATAAAATTACATAAAAATAATTTTCCCATCCGCCCCGTTGTCTCCTTTATTACAGCACCCTCAACTAAAATCTCCATTAGGTTAATAAACTTATTAAAAGATGTATGTAAGTTTAGTTCAACTTTTTTCTATTAAAAATTCTTACGAATTAATTAATAAAATACAAAATATAAAATTACCACATAATTCAAAATTTCGTTCGACGGTCACAATTTATTCCCTAGCATACCTTTGAACGATACTGTACAAGTCATAAAACATTTATTAGATAAAAATAACACGAACCCTGTTATAAAGTCCGAAATCTTACATCTGCTGTCAATATCTTTAAACCAAAATTATTTTCAATTCAATGGTAAATTTTATGTAGGTACGGATGGCTTAATAATGGGAAATCCCGTAAGCCCGATTTTAGCAGAAATATTCATGGATCATTTAGAAAAAGAAATACATAGTAATAAAAATATAAATAATTTCATATATTGGTATAGATATGTAGACGACATAATTATTTGTTTTACAGGAACCAAAAGACAGCTAAACCAATTCTTAGAATTCATTAATAATTTACATCCGAATATAAAATTCACTATGGAAATAGAGGACGACAATTCTATAAACTTTTTAGATCTAACTATTTCAAAATTAAATAACTTAACATACATTCTCCATATACCATAAAAGCATTCATACCGATACTACTATACATAACACTTCTACACACCCTTTAAAACACAAACAAGCAGCATACAGCAGTATGATACATAGATTAATCAACGTTCCTCTATCTAAAGACATCTTTGATTCTGAATTAAATATAATAAAACAGATAGCAATTAACAATGGCTACAGCGCAATAATGATTGATAAATTATCAATCATTAGGAAGAAATTTCAGAACAAGAGTTGCAGAACACAGAAGAAGTTTTACCAATGGTAAAGAAGATTCCACATAAGCAGTACACCTCCTAGAAGATAACCATAGTTTCAATCCGAATTTAGAAGTCCTGCATTTAGAAAATAAAGGTCCTAAATTGACGTTACTAGAATCACTAGAAATTAATAAAATAAAAAGACAGAATATAATATTAAACGATCAATTAGAATTTAATTCTTCAGCATTGTTTAACTTATTTTGAGTGTAAAGTACACTTTCTATATATTTCTATTTATTACTGTATCCACCACTCTTACAATTAGTGTTTAAAATCAGGACAGTTCTTAAATTACCTACTTTAATAATAGTTTACAACCTTAGATAAATTTCATATTTATACCGTTTCTGCATTGTAAAAGTTAGTATAATACTCACATCTGACAAAGCCACTGTGTTGGCGAAACGATTGTCATGTAAAATATATATTCAAGTATATATCAAAATAAATTTCGTGAAAATCAAAAAACAACAAAAAGTTTTATTATGTTTCGTAGGTATAACATGGATTTTCATCAAGTAAAGGTCGACTCAATCAACAATTCTATTGAATGTAGGTACATGTGGGAAATAGGCACTATGAAACTATTTACAAAAATCAAAAATTCATTTAAATGATGCTGCTACCATTGTAACATTTACCATCAGTCACTCACACATCAAAAATATAGAGAAAAGTATGAAAACAAGAAGAATGTCACTATGATTCTGCTGTTAAGTTTTGAGCTCAGCCTACCTATTTCATACTCAGTTGTGTTCTTTATTATATTGTTGTTTGTTTTTTATTTTGTATATCTCTGTACTGAAAGATTTTACAATAGTTGTTTTATTGTTTTGATTTTCTAAAATAAAAAAACAACAAATTAAAATAGTGTTTCATTTGGATACAGTTACGATTACGATTTGCGGCCACAAGAATGCCTTAATCTTGCCTACCCCTCCTCGAGATAAGTCACAAATATTGCACAAAATTGCAATGCTAAATTAAATAACGATCGAATTTACTCTCCCTTGTCGAACCTCTTAAGCAGCTGGTGTCTGAATATTCGTGCTCTGGCACTGGCGTGCGGACCTTTCACATACAATACCTACTCATGATTTCGGGTTGCTTGTTTATTGTATATAAATACGTCGCAGTAGGCAACAAAATATTTCGTCAATGCCACTTTTATAGACATATTATTATAATAATTTAATTTTTGTAGCAATATGTATTTTAGCGACGATGAATCAGTGTATTATGAAACAACTTACAGCCAAGATGAACGAATCGGTGAGTTTTTATTATTTATTTTATGTGTATTTAGTGGTATATTTTTACAAAATGATTTATTTAAGGCTTTAATTTGCAACAAGAAAAAGAAAAGGAAGCTGCTAGAAATAAGTTGGTCGAACTCGAAAGGAAACAAGAATTTGACGATTTTTTTAAAGCAAAGACTCATGATATTTGTAATTTAGCTGGATTGACGTTTTTAAAATTTACGCACTTGAAAATTAAATTTTCTTTTGATCCTTCGAAAATTGTAACTCATGTCAGTAAGAAAGTAATATTTTACTGTAGTCTGAAATACTACGAAAGATACAAGATTTGGAACATAAGAAGAGATTCATTTCCAGTTAATTATAAATCGAGAATGTACAGATTATTTTGTAGTGGTGAATACTTGGCAGTCGGAGATGATTCTATATTAAACATTATTTTAAGAATATACGCACAGTTGCAAATTTGGGCAAAAAATGAGGAAACATTTCGGATGGAAAAATTTATGGTATGTATGTGCAGTTAACTTATATAGTGTGTCTCACCCCGGGGTAACTCTGTAAATGTAAGTTATATGGAAAAATGCAAAAATACGTCAATTTTGTGTTTGAAAGGGTCGAATTTTGACATGAAATTTTAATTTCTAACTACAACCCCTACCTTGACAACCAATCTAAATTGTTAGAAAAAATTAGAAGTGCCTTCAGAAATTAATCACACTATTTTTTTCATAAAAATTTATTGTATTGTGTATTGCACCTCGTTGAATAGGAATCTTTTATACAAGCGTGCAAAAGATTTTGAATTTTATTTATTTTGTCGAGAAAACTTAATTTGAATTTTTAAGGTGTTAACTTGGGATGGGAAAAGTTCGTAAAAGAACCATCGTTTAACATAAAAATAAGTCATTATCGGCGTTGTAACTAATTGAGTAGGTTTTGGTAGTTTTCATCTTAAAAATTTCAAAATGTTTATTTAATTAACTCGGACGACTAAAATTTCATTAATTCATTTACCTATTGATTTGGAAAGTATTGAATTTTTATTTTTCTAGAAGTTCTTCTTAGCCTTGTTCTTGTATTATTTTTTTGTAGAAAAATAAACGTGAACTGTTTTTATATTTCACTGGCCGAATTTTTGTGTAGAGTAGGGTTTCTGGGAGTTGGAAACTGATTGTAAGTGAAAATAATTACACCCATGTAATCAAGACTATTTATTGTGTTCAAATAAGGATACTACAACTGACATTTTACGTTTAAAACCTGAATACCAATATTAAAATAGGTACTAATATTTATCTGACACCAAGGGACTAGCTACAATAATTATTCAGACAATTAATTATTCAGCAGACAATATCCTCTGAGGCTGTCTAATAGCATAGCTGAGCAGATGTTCTTCTGGGTAGAAACTGATTGTTCCTTTCAATTAAAAAAAAACCGTATATAAAGAATAGGAATTTGGAAGTTTTTTGCCTCACAGGACGTTTTATGGTTGCCTATTTTAAGCAGTGCATTTTGCAATACTTCATCATATCGATATCGTAAACAATTAATTATAAGTTTAGATTCAAAGATCTCTGAAAGATTATATTAGTTTCTAGGACATTATTTTGATGAAATAAAAAACCAGTCGACTAGGTGCTACACAATAATGTAAATAACACAAATAAGATAAATAAGAGAAATGAGAGGAGACAAAGGAGATAACAAACAAACAAATAAGATAAAGAAAATAAATGATAAAGAAAAACGAGATACATGAGACAAACGAAATAAATAGAATACATAGGAAAATAAGATAAATGAGAAATGAAATAAATGAGAAAAGGATAAATACGAAAATAATTATCTTATTTTCGTATAAGATAAAATAATAAATGATATAACCGAGAAAAACGAAACGAACGAAACAATCAAGACAGAATAAATAAAATCATTTTCTCCCACCAACTTCAAATTGGATATGATGAGAAAGTACGGTCGAGATAGACTTATTTACTTTTTTTAATTGAATGAAATTAATTTTAGAGCGTTTTTCTTAATAACGGTTAATCTGACGGGAAATTTTCAAAAGTTCCTTTCGGCACATTTCCTCATTTGGCCCATTTTTATTTGACACATTTTTTGATTTGATCCAATTTCATTTTAGACCCCTTTGAGACGTGTCCTCTCTGGTTCACCAATTTCAGTGATATTCAATAGGATCCTTCCTTGGAGCCCCAGACATATGTAAAGTTTCAGGTCTCAACGTTGAGATGTGTTTAAAATGTTAACACAAGAATGACCAGCGACACACAGACACAGAGACTCATAGACGGTATGCAGATTTAATAAATTTTCTATTTTCGAGTCTCAAAACGTCCATCTTCATCATAATCTGGAATTTGATTTTTTTGCATGATGCCAATACTTTATCTATAGATATATGAGAAAGTAAAATTACTGGGAATGTGACTAATATATGGCACACTGTGCCTATTTGTATGATTCGTTAAAGAATCAGTTAATTATTAGTTATTTTATACTAGACAAGATAGAATGGGACTTATAGCTATTTATTTTTAAAACAATAGATGAACTACAGCCACAGCTCGAATCTAATAATCGTCAGGAGAAAAATCTGTCTCATTAATACGTTATGCATTTGATGAATAAGTTTATGAAAACCGGATCAGTGCAAAATAAAAAACACGAACGAGAAGCATTTATTAGGAATGAAGGGGTAGCTGTTACAAGTTGTTGGACATTTACTAATGGACAACACGCAATCTATAAGAAAAGTTACTGAGGCCTCTGGAATTTCTAGAAGTGGCATCCAACGAATTTTAAAAAAAGGAAAATTCCATCCTTACAAATTTCAACATATACGAAAATTAAATGAAGATGATTTGGACAGAAAGTGATTGTGCCGAATTTTAAGTTTTCATCATGTATATCAAATATGATCAAAAAGCCACATTTCAATAATGATATTCTCGGAGAGGAAGGATTTTGAAACTTATGTTTATAGAATTTATTATTACGAATTTTCTACGTCAGGTTTTTAAACACCCTGTACAGAGTGGGCCAAATTCGATGCATTTGAGATACGCTGATTTTTATGACCGATACATAAACGACAATTTGCATGTTTACATATCAACGTATCCAAAACAAATCAGGGGCGGCTCCAGGCTTCAGCGTTTATTTTAATGCTTTTGCGTAACTTAAAACTTAATAGATATACAAAATTTGTTTGCTTGAGTAATGTATTTTTCAATGCTATTCTGCTGTTGTTATTTTAATCTCTGTTGTTTTTAAGTGATGTGATAAACCTTAGTTTTGTGTTATTGGGTACTGATTAATAATCGATTTTTAGTTATAAAGATTTATTAAGTGAATATTTATTGAGAGGCAATGAATAAAAAATGTGTAGTATGCGGCCAAAGAGGAAAACAACGGGGTTGTTTATCTTTTCACAGGTAAGACCGCCCTCCTTAATGGGTGAAACTATTCCATTTACGGAGGAGGTGAAATATCTAGGAATCATTTTAGACAAATCACTGAATTGGAACTCCCATCTGGAAAAGGTAATCCACAAAGCAAAACTGTCCTTATGGACATGTCGTCGTATTTGTGGCAAATCCTGGACGTGGGTCCTCAACAAATTTACTGGATCTATGTCACGGTCATCAGACCAATGATAACATACGGATGCATCGTTTGGTGGCCGAAAGGATCACAACGGATGGCCAAAGCCAAACTCTCTAGATTACAGAGATTAACATGCTTGACCGTTATGGGGGCAATTAGCACCACACCGTCAGCTACAATGGAAATCCTCCTGGACTTACCCCCTCTTCATATATATTTGGAGAGAGGGGCCAGGTGGGCAACATATAGACTGCAACAGGCGGCCATTAATATGCCGCAGACTAGTATCATGGAGCAGAACTGGTTACTGGATGACATAGAGAGCATCCTGGGAGCGCCCTCGGATACTATGTCTGCCATGACCAACTACGAGCTGACCTTCAACATCCATTTTCCGGAAAGAGATGAGTGGGTTCGGAATAAAACCGACCTACTGAGGGTAGACAGTTGCTGGTTTACAGACGGCTCCAAAACTCCTGAGGGAACAGAAGCCGGAGTACATAGCTATAGACCAAGGGTGAGGATATCCTCAAGCCTAGGTAATAATGCAACTATTTTTCAGGCCGAGGTTCATGCCATTGAACTGTGTGTACGAAGGCTGGAATATATGCATCTTACACGCAGATCAATTAAATTTTTTTTCAGACAGCCAAGCAGCTATAAAAGCTCTTGGATCCTATCGTTGGAACTCCAAAACGGTATGGAACTGTCGGAAGGCTATAAAATCATTTGAGCAAAAACAACAAAGTAACTCTGGTCTAGATACCCTACCCGGCCTCTCTGGTATGGAAGGTAACGAAATAGCCGACTCCTTGACCAAAGGAGGAGCAGGATCACGAATCATCGGACAAGAACCGATACTTGGCATACCTTCAAGTACTGCTAAGATGGCTATCTCAACCTGGGCCGAAAGGAGAACTCTCCAGTATTGACAAGAATTACCAGGATTAGTTCATTCGAAGGCGTTTATAAAATACCCTTTGAAATCAAGAACTAAGAAACTTTTACAGTTAAACAGGGTAAACCTGAAAACCCTAACAGGCCTATATACCGGGCACTGCCGACTAAACTATCATCTGCATAAACTCTGCTTCGCGGTAAACGCCGAGTGCCGTCTATGCTTGCAGGATGATGAGAAGACCACGTCTTATGTACCTATCCCGCTGTGGAGAGGATCCGATTCTTAATATTTGGCAAAGGGCAACTGCTGCCAGAGGATCTGGACACATTCTCACCCAATAAAGTTATCAGTTTTATTAAGAGACTGAACTTATTGGGTGAAATATAATTAGGAGTGAGTAGTGGTGGGCAGTATCGATACATTTTTGTATCGATACAGGTATCGATATTTAAATTAAGAATCGAATAAGTATTCGATAAAAAGTATTCATTATTTTTTGTCATGTTCTAGTCTAAAATATCGATATCGATACTCATTATAACTATAACTACTTTCTGACGTTAGAAGAAATTATGAATACCGAATAGGATATCGATATATGTTTCAAATAGTTGTTTGGTCTAAGCCAACTGACAGTTCTGTAAATAATATTTTAATACCAAAACTTAAATTTTATTAATGATGAAAAAAACATATTTTATAAACTCTTAATAATTAACGCTTCAAAGTACTTTTCAAAGCACATGCTATAAAAAGTGTTAATGTTAATAAACTCTTAACAAACGCCTTATAATCGCGTGTTGTCCGCAGATGGGACTATCAGTACAGCACAGAAGCGAAAATATTTAAAAATTATTATTAATTTAAAACCTATCAGGTAACTGAACTTTAACCATTTATGTGTCAAATTATATTTCTGTTTTTTATGTATACCTACTTACTTAATTATATTACTTATCTGTATTTGTATCGCCAAATAATAAATGTTATTATTATTCAAATCTAAAGCAACAAAATAACGTAAGGTAGATTAATAAAAATATTAAATAGGCAGGCTTAAACTCTGTGGCAGAGCCTGAACAGTCGATGCGCGTGACAACCGACGCCGACCGTTGGTTAACAATTACTATATTACTATATCGTTTCATCCTTCGTTTATTCGATTCAAATAAAATATCATATACCAACACCTTAGTAATGTGTTACGATCGGAATATTAAGATTGAAGTGTTTCAAGTGACTCGTAATATCGATACATTTTTCTATTCGATAAGAAAATGTATTGGATATTTTATTCGATACATTTTAGTATCGAATAATCCGATATTTTTATTCGATTCTGCCCACCACTAGGAGTGAGCCACAATAGGCCTGCTAATGGCCACAGTGGAGGGTCCACAAGAACCCACTTACAATAACCTATCCTAACCTAACCTATACAAAAACATTTATTTTAACTTGAATGAAAAGTTTATTCTTAAGGTAGCCCACAAACTGTAGATGTTTTAAAGTCTGATATTTTTTTAAATCAATTTTAAAGGGTGTTATTAAAAAATGTGTTTATTATCAGATTTCCTGAGAATCTGGTGAGAAGAGAAAATTGGCTAAAAGCTCTCAAAATGGAAAATGTCAGTAAGTGGCACTACGTGTGTTCAGAACACTTAAAAAAAGTGCTTGTACTATTAAAAGATCTAGATTAAAAGTCTTGAAAATTAGTACTGTTCTATTTTTTCCCCTGGTAATACTATCACCAGGTTCGTCACACGTACTGTCCAGGTTATTAAAGAGTTATATTGAAAATTAATAATATAGTGAGTAGTCACTCATTCATACCTCATGAAATAATATCAAATAGATACCTACAAAGCATCAACTGTTTTGTTAATATGTTACTTACATTGCACTGATGTAGGTTTGTATATTTCAAAGAAACCACTTGTTTCAGCATTGAAAATTAAGTGATCCACTGTACGCTACATTTAAAGAACTTAAAAATATCTACAATTTGATGTTCCGGACATGACCCTTGCTTATAAATTAAAAAAAAAAAAATAAGGACCAGGGGAGTTTAAAGTGGCGGGCCCTGTATATTTAAATTTAACATACCTTGCTATCTTGGGTACTAATGGTGGAGAAGGAATTAAATTTTCAATGCTGAAACAAATGAGATTTCTTTGAAATTTTACAAACCTTACATCACTGCAATAAAAGTAACATATCAACAAAACAGTTGATGCGCTGTAAGTACCTATCTACTTGATATTATTTCATGAGGTAGACTGAATGACTACTTAGTATATTATTAATTTTCAATATAATTCTCTATGCACCTGGACAGTATGTGTGACGAAGTTGGTGACAGTGTTGCCAGGGGAAAAATGAAACAGCATTGATTTTCAACACTGTTAATCCAGATCTTATAATCACTTTTTTTTAAGTGTTGTTAACACACGTAGTACCACTTACTGGCATTTTCCATTTGGAGAGCTTTCAGCCAACTTTCTCTTCTTTCCAGATTCTTGGGAAATCTGAAAATAAACTCATTTTTTAACACGCTTTTATTAGCTTCACGTGTATGTTTGTGAGTTTGTTTGTTTGTAACCGACTCTTTGGACTCGATTTTGACCCACTTTAAACGGACAGATTTAATTGAAACTTTGTACACTTACGGAGAACCGGTAACAATACAATAATTTGATAAGTTTATATCATTATCCTGATCAGGATCGCCAGAATTAAATAATTTCCTCACGTATCCTCTGCGTGAGAGCGAGTGGCTTATTACTGTTAGTACATTCCGTGATTCTCAGTTCGTTCGTGGGCGAGCGGGCTAAGGCGCAAGTCTTAGTCGACGCGAAACGACGGACTCCTCGGGCGTGAGTTCAAATCCCGTCTATGGCTGAAAAAAAATATATTTTTTTTCAGAAGTATCTGTTGGATCGTAATATGTTATATCAGCATCAATAAGCAATATAAATATAGTTTAAAAAAAACTAAAAAACACGCTTTCATAGCACATCAAACTAAAAAGTGAAAAATAAATATAGTTTAAAAAAACTAAAAAACACGCATTTAAAGCACATCAAACTAAAAAGTGAAAAATAATTATTAATATAAACTGAAAACAATAATGAACGAAAAATACTAGTATTATTGTGAAAAAAAGCGTGGGTCGCTTTGTGCCATATTTTTCGTATATCGAGCAACCCACGCTTTTTTCACAATAATACTAGTATTTCTCGTTCATTATTGTTTTCAGTTTATATTAATAATTATTTTTCACTTTTTAGTTTGACGTGCTTTAAAAGCGTGTTTTTTAGTTTTTTTTAAACTATATTTATTAATAACAACCTTTAAAATTGAATTAAAAAATATCAATTGACTTTAAAACATCTACAATTTGTGTGCAACCTTAAGAATGAAATTTCCATTCAAGTTAAAATGAATATTTTTGTATAAGTACCTTTTTTTGATAAAATGTGGATTTTTTTACTGTCCAAATTGAATAAAATTTTGTTATTTTTGTTTTTGTAAAGCGGCCTTGATTTGTTTTGATTACTTACCTGTGAAAAGATAAACAACCCTGTGATTTTCCTCTTTGCCTGCAAACTACACACTTATTGGTCATTGTTTCTCAATAAATATTCACTAAATAAATTTTTATATAGGTAGGTATACTAAAAATGGATTATTAACCAGTAGCAAATAACAGAAAACTTTAAAATCACTTAAAAACACAGATTAAAATGACAGACGTCTTACAGAACATTATTTGTTGTCAAGACGGTGATAGATCGGGCATCGATCGAGTTTCTTCGTGCTGCGTTCGTGATTCTGATGATATTTACATATCTCGCGTGGGATGTAGATGAATCGGACAACTTTTTATGTTTTGTTACTCATCTTCTAGTATTGTTTACATTACAGTAGAATATTAAGAAATTAACGGAAAGCCCGCATAAAGCGTTTCTGACTTATTAATACAGTACTATACATTACTACAGTCCTGTACTATGTATTCTTTTGGGTGGGAAATTCCACGCAGGCTGCTATAGTTGCCTCCGAGTCGTTGTTTGGTTGATGCTCCAGACCCGGAGTCTTCCAGCTGAAGTCAACAAGGTTGCAACTGGCGTCCTGGTCAGTAGTTTCCCTTTTGTGTCATTTTTCCAAGTCGTGCTCTTCTTTTCGATTTGGCTGCACCATGCTGATGAGGACCAATAAGTTCGAAACACGTGTCGACGGTTTTGCATTCTTTATGCGGGCTTACCCGTTAATGTCTTAGTATTTTATACATAGATATATACAATTACATAAATTTTTTAGAAGTATCAAGAAGGTGAAGATATTGCTCTTGATTCCGACGATGAAGAGATATTTTTAAATGAGGAACAAATAACAAAATTACATAAAAAACGCAAGCAGATTTTAAGAAGGATGTTACGACCACCATTAAGTCGTTTAAGAAAAAGGAGAATACGTTCAGATTCTAATTAATTTGTGGTCGACTCATAACATAACTTTATTATGGGATAATCAGGCCTATGATGTACCTATCATGTTATTATAACGAGGTTGTTAAATTTCTTTGAAAAATCTTTAATTCTTATTGGCTATAACTCTAACAGTTATAATAACTTAAGAGGATACATCATAGGCCTGATTACTGAGGGTAATACTGTTTTAAAAAACTTGTACCTCAGTTACCGAATATACAGTCAGGTACTTTGTGTGATTTCATGTGATATTTTAATTCAAGCTGTTAAATAAATTCGTATGGTACACTGACCATAAGTTTTGAGACTGATGACAGTGACTGATGAGTGATAATGACTGATTATTGATATATATTTACTTACTGTTAACTATATTAATTTACAGTTATTAATATTAAGCTTAATTTACATTTAAGAACTTTATAAGTAAATATTAATTATTATTATACCACAATTACATAGTTAGTTATACCTATTGTTAATAATTTATTTACACTGTTATACAGTGCATTATTTATTATTATTGGCGAGTACCAGAATATTTATTTTATTTATTTATCTGCTGTTGTATTTTTATATTTTTGCAGTGTCGATGTAAAGTAAATGTTTATAAAACAAAAATCAAAAAAAGTATGTAATCTTGGAGGTGACGGGAGTTGCGGTCATGTAATGTAATATTATATGACGAGATTTAGATAAGTTTGGTTGTAGCGGTGTTGTAAGCATTCTAAAAGAAAATATATTTTTTACGTTTTTTTGTGTGTCCAGTTATTTTTGTTATTTAACATAGAGTTTTCTTTCAGGAGTGTTAAATTTTGTAGTCACAATGGAGCGTCGAAGTGGAGGTCACTGGAAGATTTAATAAATCTCATGAGCCGATGATGCAACGTTATATAGGACGCATGATACTTATTTTAGAATTTAATGCATCACCAAAAATATAACAATTAATCACAATCAGTGGTTAAATAAAACGACTCACTGGGTGATTATATGGATGGGATGATCGCGCAAATATATTTTGCATGACAAGTGGACTCAGTGGAAATGCAAGAGCATGGGTACGATTGTCCATCTGTGAATTACATCAGTGGTCATCCCTCCTATTATAAACAAACTGCAGACTTAGCACATTCCACGGGAAGAAGATATCTAACCTTGCATATAACGGCAGTCAGTTGCCAGCAATCATACAGTAAATCTATTATAATACTATCTATTATAATACATTTTTTTATAATTTCCATAATTTGTACTTATGAAAATAAAATCCTTTTTTTAAAAAATGAACTAAGAATATCCAAAATAAAAGTGGCGCATTCCTAACGGATTTTTCGGGACTATACGTATCAAACGTGCAGTTTTTGTTTCACAATTAGCTAAATATAAAACGAACTGGTGATTTTTGTTGACTGATAGTTTTGTGAGAGAGTGGCTCTTCAAACATCAAGAAACCCGTCTATCGCAGACCTGTACGCAGCCTACAGTGGCAAATATTCATCGAGAATTGTCCAATTTTGCAAGAAACACGAACCTGGCGAAGACAAAATCGCTAAACCAGACGTTGACCTTATAGGAGGATGCTTAAAACCGCTTTTTATTTAATGTAAGTACAATCCATGTCTGTAGAAAATTTAAGTGAAATTCTCGGAAATTTGAGATTAGCAAATACTTCAACTGACTCACCAAGTTTTCCAAATAACCCTCAAACTTCCCAAAGAAATTTACGAAATATTTCAAATTTAAATCGATTAAATCAAAGCACAAACTAATTAATAATGTCGCAATTTAAGCCTGAATATCTTAATTGTGTACCAAATTTTAATGGCGATCCTAACGAATTAAATATTTATCTATTTGTGAATCATTAATTGTAAATTTTTATAACCATCAAAATCCAAATGATTTTCAAAATACTTATTTGTTGAATTCTCTTATTTCAAGGTTAAGTGGTAACGCAAATGTAGTAGTGAATATACAGAACGTTTTCACTTGGAACGTTTACATTAACTAGAAATGTTGCGGATCAAAGAGACGAGTCTTGTCATAATAGAGGTCTTGTTTTAATGAAACAATAAAAAACCTAAGCAATTTTATGATAGTTTTAGAAATTTTAAATCATATGTAGTTATATTAGTGTACATGAAATTACGGAGGAGAGGAAACAAACATTTTAAAGCGAGATCATTATAATAAATTGGCATTAAGAACATTTTTATATCTGGGCTTAAAGAACCATTAAGCACTGTATGAAACCGCAAACTCTTAGTGAGGCTATGCAACAAGTTATTCAAGAAGAAAACATTCATTATTTTCAAAATGATACTAATAGAAATTTTGTAAAATAACAATATGATGCAAAATAAATCACAAATAAATCAACGATTTGTTGAACCTCCTCGACAAATGCAATTTAGTAGTTACCCACAAAATTTTTATACACCAATTAATAATAAATATAGACCTAAAAATTTTAATCAAAATTCTTTCCCATCTCAACCAATACAAATGCAACCAAGAAAAACAATCCACCACAGCGATTTTTCACAAATTCGCAAGTATATAAACAGCCTCAGCAAAATAGAAATGTTTTTAAACCAAACCCAAATAATAATAATAATTTACCGAAACCGACACCTACGAGCGTATCTACTAGAAATACGACAAATCAATATCAACAAGGTCCTTCAACCTCGCATCAACAACAACAACACAGAGAAACTTTATCTGAGGAATTATTTAATACGGAATTAAATCAACTCGATCAATATGAAACTATTCAATCAATTGACTATGATTGTCAAAATGAGGAATTTATTGAATATTTCGATTATAATGAATATGAAAATGTTGACTCGGTGGTCACTGACAGACGAAAATTTTCACAACTCGCCTCATTTAGACAACCCTAGTTAAATCCACAAATTATTTCATTTAATACCAGCAATTCAAGTGAACTACCATATACAGTATGGGGACCGTAAACAAAGTAAATGGGAAAAAACCAAATGTGTAGAACAAGGACAGATTGCTCTCATATAATACGTATGTTAGAAAAGGACAGAGAAACTGATAGTAAATAACGAAATTTGAATTAGTGGTAACAGGAATCCATAATCAGAAGCCGGCGATATTCATACCCACCGTTTGTTTGTTTGTTTATGTGCGTATTGTGTGAAGTGGGGAGACCGGCCAGCGACCAGCCGCCAAAAATAAAGATACAAATGATGTACACTTACAGTGTTGCCTTTTCTAACATACGTATGATATGAGAGCAATCTGTCCTTGTTCTATACATTTAGTTTTTTCCCATTTATCTTGCTTACGGTCCCCATACTGTATTATATTCTCCAAACATAAACTTAAAATATTAATTGACTAAGGTTCAACGGAATTATTTGTTGATCCCGAGATAGCACAAAGACTATTTCCAAATTTAATTATAAATGATCCTTTCATTGTTTCAACTGTCTTTCAAAAATCTGCGCATAAATATAGTGCCTCTATACCTGCGTCTACTATATTTAATTTGCCAAAACAACATTTAAAATTCTTTTTTGTTTAAATTTCATAATACTTTCAATGGAATTGGATTAGATAATTTAAAAATTTTGCAAGCAAGTGTAGATTTTAACAAAGGTTATTTAATTACCCCGTATACTAAAATAAAGCTTTTGTACCATAAAACCTAGTGATTTAAATTTTTGATATCAATTTTACCTAGATCGGAAAAAGTAATTAAAATTAAAACGTCCATTTCGGACGAGGAAACAATAATCCCCCACCAAAAATTTCATAATAATTCCTGAATCACTTACATATGCCAAAAACGGACAAGCTTTAACTAATATATTAAACAATACAACAAAAATAGTAATTTTAGATTTTTCTAAACCTATCGAAGTTAAAAAATTCGACAGGCAATTTGTCAAACAGATTGATTTGAATACTTTTGATGACTGTTCAAAATACAGTCTGGATTTATCAAAAATTCGACCTGACCATTTAAAGGAATAATCAAAAATTCTTAACTTATGCAGGGAATATTCAGACATATTTTAACAAGAAAATATGCATTTAAGTTTAACTAGCAAATTAAAACATTAGATACGAACAGTTGACGAAATACCGGTTTACAGTGAATCATACAGATATCCATTTGTTCACAAACAAAAGGTTGAGAACCAAATTAAAAAAATGTTAGATCAGAATATAATCAGACCAAGCAATTCTCCATGGTCGCCTCCAATATAGGTGGTTCCTAAGAAAATCGATACTTCAGGGAAACAAAAGTTGAGAGTTGTTGTTGATTACAGAAAACTAAACGAGAAGAGAATCGATGACAGGTACCCTTATCTAACATAACGGACAAACTAGATAAATTACAAAAGTGTCAGTATTTCACATTAGACTTGGCGAGCGGGTTTCACCAGATTGAAATGGAAAACAGTGATATCAAAAAAACCGCGTTTAACATGGACACTATGAATATGTTGGCATGCCGTTTGGGCACAAGAACATCCCAGCGATGTTCCAGCGAGTCATGGATAACATTCTACGCGGTATCCAAATTGAAAAATGCCTTGTTTATGTTGACGATATAATTATTTTCTCCACATCTTTGCAAGTACATTTAAAACGATTAAAACATGTATTTCAATGGTTACGGGACTCGAACTTTAAAATTCAATTGGATAAGTCCGAATTTCTCCGCAAAGAAATCGTTTATCTAGACCATGTCGTGACTCCGCAAGGTATAAAACCGAATCCGGACATAATCAGCGCGATTAAAAATTTCCCTATTCCAAGGACTAGAAAGCAGACTAAAGAGTTATTAAGTTACTATCGACGGTTCATAAATAACTTTGCGCGAAAATTACCAAGCCTTTAACTAAGGGTGCCAAAATTGAGCACAATGATGAATTTTTGTCATGCTTCGATACTTGTAAAAATTTGTTAATGAACCGATATTGCAGTACCCTGATTTTTTAGGGCGTTTAATTTAACGACGGACGCGAGCAACGTAGCACTTGGAGCCGTCTTATCTCAAGGGTCAATAGGTCATGATCTCCCTGTGGCTTACGCTTCGCAGACCCTTAACGATTCTGAACGCAATTATTCTGTGATTGAAAGGGGATTGCTCTCAATTATCTGGGCCACGAAATACTTCAGGCCTTATCTTTTTGGGCGAAAATTTAATATAGTCACTGACCACAAACCATTACAGTGGTTATTTTCTTTGAAAGATCCAAATTCAAAATTACTTCGTTGGCGTATCAAACTGGAAGAGTTTGACTACAATATCATATATAAAAAAAGGAAAGGAAAATATTAACGCGGACGCGTTATCACGAATCAAAATTCATACTAAAGAAACCAACCTAGTGTCGGGCGAAATTGAAAGAATAATTCAAAATAATATATCAAATAACGAAAATCAATCCGAAAACTGCGAAATCGATCAATTTATTCAAGAAATATCACTAATACAAGAACCATCGCGTAATTCCGAAATTGACAATATATCTATGCAAGTCCAACCTGATAACTATACCGTAAACAACGACATCTAACAAGAACAAAACGATGACGACCTCCCTATACACTCCAATTCGGAACAAAATCCAATTGTAAATATTCCTGTATCAGACTGTTTTGTAAATTTTGGTCAAAATTAAATCATTGTAAGTTCTGTACTACATTCCCTGAGTAAACCTAAAATTGCAATTTTATTTGAGAAGAAAAAACGTATGACCGTCCAAGTCTCGGAAAACACTTTCGAACAAGATGTCATAGATTTCTTTAAAAACTATGTCTCCGGATATACAATATTACATCTACTTTGAAAAAAACTCGAGATCTATGACCCTTTTTCAGCTGTTCTTCAAAAATATTTTAAGTGGCCATCAATCAAAATTAAGAAATTTTGAAACGGTGTAATCACAAGATTTCATTCGACATTTAGTGAACATATTCGCCTACTTAATACCCAAGGCTTCGTAAAAACGCCCATTAAAATGAAAATAACGTACGCTATCTTTGCTTACAATCATTCGATCTATTCGATTATTAAAATGGAACCCATAGACGTAGTTATTGGACATATAAATGACAATAACCCATTTGACATCCAAGTTGAACAAATTTTACTTAACGATTACGTAAATGAGTGTAAAGAAAGATCTAAATTGTTGTAATCAAAAATAAATTCAGATCTTATTCAAAATATAAGGTAATCGAAAGAGAAAACAAAAATCGAGATAACCCTGACGATTTTCAGCCAAAATAAAAGGTTTCTGTAAAATAGTATATCCGCCAGAAAAATGCAAATAAATTTCATAAATCCACCAAAATCAACAAAGTTAATTGTAAAATGAAAAGGGTTTCAACCGATAAACATAAGGTTCATATGGACAACCTTAAACGCATCCTTAAAAAAGACTTGTAAATTCAAACAATAATGTTTAAAACTAATTTCAGATTGTTGTGAATTCTCAGATCCTCACAAAAAATATCCCTACGAAACTTGGAAAACAATTCAGGAACGGTTCCTTTAAAATTAGGAACAGCCAAAATTGTAGAATATACACATACCTTAATGCATTATTGTGATCTTAGCCAGATAATAACTAAATTAAATCAATTTCAATCACAATCTGCACATCTGAAAACCTTGATCAATAATGATGAATATTGTTCGATCGACATTTCAAATTACCTAAGAATTCTTACCTTTACTCAAAAAAGAGGGAAAAAAAGGGAAATATTACCTGAACCCCAAAAAATAAAAAGAGGTTTAATAAATAGTTTAGGATCAATTTTTAAATCAATAATGACTCCAGATGCAAATAATGGAGAACACTATGAACAATTAATTCGGGAATTACGAGACAATCAAATAAAATTAGGCACAGCTATTAAAAATCAAAACTCTCCGTAGCTTTAATAGAAAAATTTAACGACACAATTCAACAAGACAACGAAAAACTTTTGTAATTGAGAATTAATAGAATTTCAGTTCGCATATTACACAAAGATACTTCATTATTTATAAAAATATGAATCAAATTATTACAATGTTTGAGATAATTAATTCAATACTACAAGATATTGAAAACTCAATATCTTTTTCAAAATTACAAATTATGCATCCATGTATAATAAAAACATAAGATTTGTTTATTGAATTAAAATCATTGCAAAAACAAATTAAAAAAGGCCGATTTCCTTTTCAACTGACATTGAACAATATATCATTACTTAAAAAATGTTATACAAATAGACAGCTATATCTTAAATAACAAAATTACTTATATCCTACATATTCCAATAACATATCCATCAGAATTGAATTATTATCACTCAGTCCCTATCTTGACCCAGAGTCAGTTTAAGGTGATAATCTCAAAAATAAATTTTTGGCAAAAAACGGATTGTACTATGCATTTTTAGGCGACCCCTGTATAGAAGTATCCACTCAAATGTGTGAGAAAACAGACGTTCAAGAAATCAAAAAAGAAAACCCTTGCGAAATACAGCTACTGGACATGCAAAAATCCACTTGTGAACAAGTATTAGTTAATCTATCCAAATCAATAATCAAACGACTGGATAAATCTGACCAATGGATTGGTATCCTGCCATTCGAAGAAGCTATTAAATTGAGATGTACACATCAAGAAGAAATTTTAAAAATAGTCGCCGGTACATACTTAATAGAAATTCCAACTAGTTGTCAAATAGCCACCCAGCAAGAAACAATTGAGAACACAGTGCAATCAGTAAGTTTCAGTCAACCAATATTGTTTCCTGAATTAAACATGGACATTATGAACACATCAAAAGCAAATATTAGTCTCCACTTAAACAATGTTGAACTTGATGAGCTGCAAGAAATAAAAACGCAAATAATTCAGAACCAACCAGATATACTTTTCCAAAAAGTGTCACAAGCTCCAAATGTTTGGATATGAATCATTTATGGATTAATAATTCAAATTCTGCCCTATGTCTTCTACAAAAAACTGATCCGAAAATGGTTTCCCCAAAAACCCAAGAAGGAACATCAAACCGAGGAGATAGACCTCTCATACGTTCAACTCCCTTAGTTACCTTTGGTAGTTGAATCTTCAGGAGGAGGAATTACATTAGTGGTCATCCCTCCTATCATAAAGAAACTGCAGATTCAGCACATCCCACCGGAAGAAGCTCTCTAACCTTGCATCTAACGGCAGTCAGTTGCCAGCATTCATACAGTAAACATTATTGTAACAACTTTCTATAATTTCCATAATTTGTACTTATAAAAATAAAATCATTTTTTAAAAGTAAACTAAGAGTATCCAAAATAAAAGTGGCATAGCAACTGGCGGCAGTGGAAAGAAAAAATATTTGTAGCCTTTCCATCTGTATAGCGCTAAAGTTAAAAGACTGTAAATAATGAAAGGAAAACACACGAAGACGTTTCTTTTTACTATAATAAATTACAATTGGGAAAACATTGCGACCTTCCTGATCACGTTATTACTGACGTAATAATTTTTACCATAAATAATGATTTATTTAATGCTAGTGCACAGGTCACACAATGTAAAAATACCGAACAGCTATTAAAATTTCCAGTAGAGTCGGACTTCTCTATAGTACCGCACCACAAGCGATAATCGTTGGAAATAATAAACAAAATACCAGCGGCTCCAACAAAGCACGTATTTGTTTTACTTGTGGTATAGTTGGTCATAACTAGAGTTGGCAAATATGCGCCGCAGGACATAGGCGTACGCACCATAATAAGTGTAAGAAAAGAAATTAACTAGTAATAAAAACAATTTATAACAATGTCTGCATAACTTACCCTCTTAACTAGCTTGGTTATCACCAACTGGAAAAGATGTGTAAAAACTTTGCAGCATCATGTATGTTTCTATGGTCGTCTCCGAGAGTAATGTTCGACGTGGTGAAAAAATACGCTTATTAAATATGTCGTCAATTTCCTGTGACTGAACAAAGTCTGTACGTAGAACGTTTCCCAAATAGAGGTGAACCAAATTCCCCATGATGTATACCCCTTGTACAACAAGCAAGCAATATTTCTAAGTACGGCGCCGTTGAGAACGTGATGGAGGTCCTGCTAGGCCTTTGTGTAATTTGAACGCTAAGGAGAATATTTTAATTTTGGTAGAGACGACAATCTAACTTTAAGTACGCGTGATTACGTCGAATCGGATCGTATGGAGCACCCTGTGGGGAAATCAGCTGTACCCGTTTTCATGTACAAAGAGTTTATTCACGTTCTACAATAACAAGATTCTCTTTTTGTGTGTTGACGAAGGATGTGGCAACATTGAACAGTGATTATGAAATGTGATGTGTCTTGGGACATGGTCATTCAATTTCGATTCCAGCAGTTCTCAACATGTTCGCATTTTTTTGTTGAGAAAGGTCAGTTATTATTTTCTATTTTTTAGGGTTTTCTTATGCACTATATGATTTATTATATCAAGATGTATTTATCCTCAAAAAATAATTCCCGAGTTTGTAAACACCCTATATATGTCAAAGATGGCTGCTCTATTCTTAAATATGCAGGTTGACAGGCTAAGACTTGTCATTTTAAATTGTAAATAAATGATGACGTCACATGTCTTTCCCGTTAAAATTATTTTATAGAAGTTTCCAGGAATTTGTTAAAATTTTTTGTAAAACGCTACAAGCTCTGTCAATGAGAGCAATTAATTATACGTAATAAAAATCAAAAGATGGCAGCAGCGCAAAAAATAAAATAAAAGTAATTAATTAAAGGCTACATGATATGAAATCCAATATATGGGATACAAAGACTATGTAATAATGTTAAAGATGGTTTCTTAGGCTAAAGTCCAATATATGAGTGTGATACACCCTGTATAGGTAATAAAAATTAAAGAAGGCTATTTGGATTCCAGAGACTACAATTAATATAATATAAAAATAATAATAAATTCATTTATTTATCTAAAGAAGATAGTAAATACAATTAATACACATAGTGACATAGTAGACGTATGGTTTCAACGAGAGAATAATATTGTTACGCCACTGGACTGTGTAGACTGGTTAGATAAGGCTGGAATTGTACACGAACGGCCGGGAATATTCTGGAGTGCTCTAGATTGGGTCAATGGATGTATAAATAAGACGCACGGTGGGCCGAGATTTAATCTTAAGTTGAACGTGAGCGAGTAAAGAAGTAATAAGAAAGAGACTTATAAGTGTTCAAGTGTAATTATAGTTAAGACAGTAATTAGTCCATTGTTGTTAATGTTGTTAATTGTTAATTAATAAATAAAGTAGTGAATAAGTGTTACCTGGACTTTCAATCAACGAATCTACAGGAAGAGGTGTTTGTGTGGATAGCAAACACGTGACAATTTGGTGTCAGAAGTGGGATTGGAAGAGAAATTTCTGGAAAATTCGAAAAGGTTCTACAGTGTTCTTCTCAGAAATTAGTGGTAACACGGAGAATTAAGCTACTGGACAGTGTTTGGAGGACTATTTCTGGACTGAGTAGTGACTTTAAAGTGGATTTTCGAGACGTTTCTAGAACATTCGATTTAGAAATAACTGCAAATACGCGAGTGCCGCTAGTAATAACGTGTTGTAGACTGAGAAAAAGGGCTACTAGTGCAATTTCGGGAAAATTCCAGAACATTCTATTTGGAAACTACAGGAGATACGTGAATTGTGTCGACGGGAACGTGTTGTAGACTCAAAAACGAGACTATAAGTGACTTTTAGTGACAATTCTAGAACATTCGATTTGGAAACTACAGAAGATACGTGAATTGTGTTAACGGGAACGTGTTATAGACTCAAAACAAGACTTATTAGTGATATTTCGTGAAAATTCTCGAACATTCCATTGGACAATTAGTGGAGATAAGTGAATTTTATCAACACAAAAGAAGTATAGACTCTAAATAAGACTTTCTAGTGCTGTTTCGCGATTTTTCTGGAACATTCCATTATTAAAATAGACGTGATATCAACATTTTACGGATTTTATAGTGTAGTAAACTTTATTCTGAAACTGATTTACGTGTCGTGAGTTAATGCCAACAACAAGAAGCATGGCGGAGAAACAAACACAAGACTTACTTGCAGCATTGGTGCAACAAATGGAAGAACAGAAAAGAGAACGCCAGGAAGAAAAAGAAGAACAAGAGAGAAGACGACAAGAAGAAAAAGAAGAACAAGAGAGAAAACGTCAGGAAGAAAAAGAAGACTTGACAAAAATGATCGAAAGCCTGGAAATAAGACGACAAGAAGAAAAAGAAGAACAAGAGAGAAGACGCCTGGAAGAAAAAGAAGAACAGAAAAAGGAACGCCAGGAAGAATTAAGACAAATTATGGAGGGACAGCATCAAGTCATGCTCTTGGTAACTGAACAATTGAAAGAAGATGTACGGGCTGAAGTTAATGAAGTTAAAGGAGAGGTCTGTGAAGTTAAAGAAAAAGTCGGTCAAGTTGAGGGAAAAGTCAGTATTGTTGAAGGAGAAGTAGCCCGGCTCAAGCAACAATTAAGGGAGAGGAGTGGCCAACTGGTACTGTCGTCTGGTGCTAGGTTACAACCACCTTCCTTCGACGGTCAAAGTTCATGGTCAACTTATAAGAGACAATTTGAGGCAGCTGCACGTTCAAATAACTGGAACGATGAAGAAAAGGCAACAGCATTGGTATTAGCACTAAGGGGCCAAGCATTGGACCTGCTCCAAACAATTCCTGCCGCACAGCAACAAAACTTTAGCATTTTAGAGGCAGCGTTAGAACTAAGATATGGCGACCAACATCTCGCCCAAGTATATCAGGCTCAGCTCAAATCACGCAGACAACGAGGTGGAGAAAGCCTCCAGGAGTTCGAGGCTGCGGTAGAAAGGTTAGCCCATCTAGCCTATCCTGATGCACCAATGGAATTTCAACAACAGTTAGCAGTTGGTACATTTATTGATGGAGTAAGGGACCAGGAAGTCAGGCGAATTCTTAAGTTGGCCAGGCATAAGCTTAGTAGTGAGGCTTTAGTACATGCACTGGAGATTGAGGCTGCCTATAAGGATACCACACAATCAAATCAGAGAGTACGAGCTGTGAGTGTGGAGGAAGACAAGCCAGACAACAGAACAGAAAATCTGATATCTGATCTACACAAGATGATCACCCAACTACTGACAAAATCGAACTCCCAGCAGAGACAAGACCAACAACAAAGTAGTGGGAGGCCGAATGGAGGCATCCGTTGTTACAGGTGTGGCAAAGTGGGCCATATCAAGAGGAACTGTCGTCAACGCAGCCCAGAAAGGGTAAATGCTGCTGTGGTTGAGGAGCTACAGGAAAACTAAAGATGGCTGGCAATTTGGGGGCTGCGCTGGCCAAGAAATGTTGTGACCCCCGAGAAATAAAAGTTTCCCAACTTCGGAGAGTTCAAAGTAGTCTGTTGTTGGAGGGTTATGTAAATAAGAAGAAATGTGTGTTCACAATCGACACAGGAGCTACGTCATCAATAGTACGGGCAGGATTCATAACGGGTTTCCAAGTAAATAAAGGACAGAATGGATTAGTCATCCGGACAGCTACGGGAGATAGGGCGGCGGTTCATGGGGAAGTCGACATGAAGCTGCAGATTGGCCGCTTATGTTTTAAACACCAAGTTATCGTAGCTGACATTACAGATGACTTCATTTTAGGATTAGACATTATGGAAAAATATGGATTTATACTTGACGTTGGAGAACGAGTTCTCAGGATTGGAAATGCAGATGAAAAATTCCATAATATTAGGCTACTAACTTCAAGGACAGTAAAAATTCCTGCACTAACAGAGAAAGTAATTGAGGCAGTCCTGGAGGAAAATTCTGTGGGATACCGCTTTGGCCTCGTTGAGAAGGATGACTCAATTAAAATGACAGACAATGTGATCCTGGCAAGGACTTTAACACAGACTACAGACAAGATACCGATTAGAGTGGTTAACCTAAATTCACACTCAGTGACGTTCAAAGAAGGTGAAGCAATTGGCACCTACGAACCAGTCACATGGATTGCGAGATGTGAAGAACAAATTATTGGAGCTTCGTCTACAGATATGGACCAAGAAGTTGTAAAGATATTAAATGCCCAGTTAGACCATTTAACTCCAGATGAACATAGAGAAGCTTTAAAATTTTTGAAGAAAGAAAGTACAGTATTTGCAAAGGACACAGAAGCTCTTACGAAGACCAACATAGTGCAACATCGAATAAATACTGGGGAATCAGCTCCTATTCGTCAACCACCTAGGAGGCTCCCATTAGCAAAACAAGAAGAGGCTTCTGCAATGGTACAGAAGATGCTTAAAGACGGAGTTATTGAGGAGTCAACCAGTCCTTGGTCGTCGCCAGTAGTTTTGGTTGCTAAGAAAGATGGAACTTTAAGATTCTGTGTCGACTACAGGAAGCTGAATGACGTCACTATAAAAGACAGCTATCCGTTACCCCGAATTGATGACACACTAAGTACGCTGGCAGGTTCACAGTGGTTTTCCACTCTAGATCTTCGAAGTGGATATTGGCAAGTGGGACTTCATCCAGATGACAAAGACAAGACAGCCTTTTCGACAGGAAGTGGCCTTTATCAATTCACTGTGATGCCTTTCGGCCTGTGCAATGCGCCAGCGACTTTTGAAAGACTGATGGAACTGGTACTACGAGGACTAACTTGGAAGATATGTCTAGTTTATCTTGATGATGTGATGGTTATGGGACGGGATTTTAAGGAGCATTTGAAGAACCTTCAAGAAGTGTTTGGAAGAATTAAAAATGCACACCTGAAATTGAATCCCAAAAAGTGCCTAATGTTCCAGAAAGAGGTAAAATTCCTAGGACATGTCGTGTCTTCGGAGGGGATAAGAACAGACCCAGACAAGATTTCCTCAGTACGAGATTGGCCGAGGCCCTCAAATGTTCACGAAGTACGAAGCTTCCTTGGTCTATGCACTTATTACAGACGATTTGTGGAACGATTTGCTGATATTGCGAAACCACTACACCGGCTTACAGAAGAGAAGGTTCAGTACCAATGGACACAAGAGTGCGAAACATCATTCAGAACACTAAAATCAGCACTGTGTTCGAGTCCGGTTCTTTCATACCCAGAACGGAAAGGCCTCTACGTATTAGACACAGATGCCAGTAATTCTGGACTTGGATGTGTTCTTTCCCAAATTCAAAATGGACAGGAAAAAGTAATTGAGTACTTCAGCAAGACGTTGTCGAAACCAATACGTAACTATTGTGTGACACGGAAGGAACTATTGGCCATTGTCAAGTCCATAGACAATTTTCACAAATACCTATATGGACAACATTTTAAAGTTCGGACCGACCATGCTGCATTAAAGTGGTTATTACAATTGAAGACTCCAGAAGGCCAACTAGCTCGTTGGATAGAAAAACTGCAGCAGTACGATTTTAAAATCGAACATCGTCCTGAAAAATCCCATAGAAATGCAGACGCTCTCTCCAGAAGACCCTGTCGGGAAGACTGCAAGCACTGCCACCGGGTAGAAAAACAACAAGGGATAATAATTGTAAACACCATTAAAATTGATGTTCCTGACGATTGGACAAGAGAGACATTAAGAGAAGAGCAGTTAAAAGATCAAGAAACTGGTCCTATTCTGGAATGGAAAGAAAGAGGAGCCCGACCAGGCTGGAACGACATTTCAGACAAGGCAGTGGGACTGAAGGCTTTGTGGGCACAATGGGATTCCCTTAGAGTAGAGGACGGACTCTTGAAAAGAGCTTGGGAAAGTCCAGATGGGAAGGAAATTTCTTTGAGATTGGTAATTCCCAGGTGCCGCGTACCAAAAGTGCTCCAGGAAGTGCATAATGGAACATCTGGCGGACATTTTGGCATCAATAAAACTCTCACTAAAGTACGCGAACGATTCTACTGGGTGAACAGCCGCCAAGATGTGGAGGCTTGGTGCCGCAAATGTGAAGTTTGTGCGGCAAGTAAGGGGCCACGGACAAGAAGTAAGGGCCAAATGAAACAATATAACGTAGGGGCTCCTTTTGAGCGAATTGCGATCGACGTAGCTGGTCCATTCCCCGTGACCGATGATGGAAACAAATACATCTTAGTTGCCATGGATTATTTCAGTAAGTGGCCTGAAGCTTATGCCATACCCAACCAAGAAGCAGCCACTGTCGCTCAAGCTCTGGTAGATAATCTAGTATGTCGATTTGGCGTGCCCCTAGAATTGCATTCGGATCAAGGAAGAAACTTTGAATCAGGGGTATTTCAGAAGATGTGTCGCTTACTGGGAATTCATAAGACAAGAACAACAGCCCTACATCCACAATCAGACGGAATGGTGGAGAGATATAATAAAACCATGGAGGAGCATCTATCCAAAGTGGTTGAGAAACATCAGAGAGATTGGGACCGTCACTTACCTCTTTTCCTTATGGCCTACAGGGCCTCCATTCATGAAACAACAAAACCGACGCCGGCTCGCGTGATGTTTGGACGTGAGATTAGACTGCCATGTGACTTGGTTTTTGGCACACCAGATGAGGAGCGACTTTCCATAAATGACTACGCCGATGAAGTAGGTGAACGGCTAAGGAATATCCATGAGCTGGTACGAGACCGAATTACCATAGCAAGTGATCGCATGAAGGCTCGTTATGATCTTAAGGCAAATTCAGGAGGGTTCCAGGCTGGAGATTTGGTTTGGCTATATAACCCACAACGAAAGAAAGGCAGGTCCCCGAAGCTTCACCCGCCCTGGGAAGGTCCTTACACTGTTGTCACCAGACTAAACGACGTTGTATATAGAATTCAGCAAAGCCCAAAATCCAAGATGAAGGTGGTGCATATAGAGAGACTAGCCAAGTATGCAGGGAACAATGAATTGCCTGATCGGGACGTTCAGGCTTAAGGAGGGGGCAGTGTTACGCCACTGGACTGTGTAGACTGGTTAGATAAGGCTGGAATTGTATACGAACGGCCGGGAATATTCTGGAGTGCTCTAGATTGGGTCAATGGATGTATAAATAAGACGCACGGTGGGCCGAGATTTAATCTTAAGTTGAACGTGAGCGAGTAAAGAAGTAATAAGAAAGAGACTTATAAGTGTTCAAGTGTAATTATAGTTAAGACAGTAATTAGTCCATTGTTGTTAATGTTGTTAATTGTTAATTAATAAATAAAGTAGTGAATAAGTGTTACCTGGACTTTCAATCAACGAATCTACAGGAAGAGGTGTTTGTGTGGATAGCAAACACGTGACAATATAATAATACAAAAAAGATACAATATTAAATAAAAACAGCATTGAAAGTAACTTAACTATACAAAAATTGCATTGAGAACAACTCGTAGGTTACTAAGCAGTATTTTTTCTTTAAGTATAAAAGTTGAGATTTAAATTGTTGAACAGTTTTAGTGGCCTTAATTTCATGAGGAAGAAGATTGAACTGCACAATTCCCTTGTGGAACAAACTTTTCATAGTACTACTCTTAGTTGTTCTTTTTACATAAAAATTATTTGAAAATTGCTGTACGAGTATTACGTAGGTCTAACTCAGTAACAGGCAATAACTGTCGTACTAGATAGTCCGGTAAAATATTATTAATCATCTTAAAAATAAAAGTCATAGTTTGGAAGTAAAGAAATTGTTCAATGTATCTAGCATCATTTGACTATTTGAGAACCTGTTGCATCTTAATATTACTCACATTGCCTTATTTTGAAGAACCTGCAACCTACTAAAATTTGTACAACTTACATATAACACTGAACTGCAATAGAGAAAGTGAGGCAATATTAGTGTATTATAAACTGTTAACTTTGTGGACATTGCCAATTTTTTTTGATATGTATTCAATGTGCTTATTAAATTTCAATTCTCGGTCAATTACTAGACCTAAGTACACTCAGTTCCAAAAAAAAGTGACGCACTTGATTTTTGACCTAACTTTTTTTCCTTTTTTTTTTTTTAACCAGTGGGTCGATTTTTAATTTTTTTTATTTGTTGGTAGGTAATTCCTTTGTCTTTCAAAAAAAAAAAATAAAGAGGTGGAAATTTTTTCAAAGCCTCCTGGATGGTAGTGGAAAAACTCGAACCATGTTTTTTTCTTAATTTTTGACTCACCCTGTGTGTTAATCAAGTAATGGTATAGAAAGTGCTTACACTCTGTATGAAAGACGCTTCTTTTACGAGCATTTTGTTTTTTTATTCATTGATTTATCTCTAAAATTGTCCGCATTTAACCCAGAGTTAAAAAAGGAAAGGCAACCTAAAGTTAAACGACACTATGATGAACTATGTATTGATCATCGGATTACAGATGAAGAGGATAATTTTAAAATAAATATATTTTATAGAGTAATAGATATTATACATACACAATTAAATAATAGATTTCAATCTCATTTACATATTGTAAACAAATTTAATTTTTTATTACCTAAAAATTTTTGCAATTTAACACAACAGGAAATCTTAGAAAAAGGTGACGAGTTACAAAAAATTTATAAAGACGACATATCTGAATCATTCGGCATTGAATTATCTATTTTAAGAAATAACCGTTTAATTTGTGACAAACTGAAAGATTTTAAAACAATTTTTGAATTTGCCGAAGTTTTATTAATAGAAAATGCTACATTAGCCTCATCTTTTGATCAGACTATCACTGTCTTATTGTTATTTTTAACCCTTCCCGTCACTGTTGCTAGCGCTGAAAGGAATTTCTCCAAATTAAAGATAATAAAAAATTATTTAAGAAACAATATGACTCGAAATAGATTAGTTGATTTAGCAATACTCTCAATTGAAAAATCCTGATGGTATAAATGACTATTTTTTATCTGTCTTTAGTCCCTTAAATAACTGTCCTGAAAGTTCAAATTTTTATAGGTCTAGAAAACATGATCTCACTTTATTATTTACGTTTAAATTAGTAATGACGGGTGAGGTTAGAAGCATAATCTATGATTTAAAGTCTAATGCTTATGGAAGTGACAATGTTTGTGCTAAAATGCTGCAGCTGTGTTTGCCAGTTATTTGTCCATATGTAACACATATTATAAATTGCTGTTTAGTAGCTGGTTATTTCCCAGAGATGTGGAAGATGTCGTTAGTTAAACCCTTGCCTAAGACAAATAGCCCTAAAGCATATAATGAACTTCGTCCCATTAGCGTACTTCCTACCATCTCGAAAGTTCTCGAAAGAATTATAAATATACAAATGTATGATTATGTTACAAAAAATAATATTTTATCAAATTTGCAATCAGGTTTTAGGAAAGGGGTTAGTACAACAACGTTACTGCTAAATGTTACAGATAATATAATTAAGTCTCTTGACAACGGTTTAGCTACAGCTCTCATACTTCTCGATTTTTCAAAAGCCTTCGCACCCTTGATCATGTTTTGCTTGTTTCCAAACTCGAATATTACGGTTTTGTTCCAATTTCTATAAATTTTTTTTATCAGTTATCTTAGTAATCGTCGTCAGCAAGTTGTTATAGATAATATCCCTTCCGAAACAGCATATATAACATCTGGTGTTCCGCAAGGTTCTGTGTTGGGGCCCGTATTGTTTCTTATATATACATCTGATATGTTCAACGTAGTTAAGTATTCTGAAATACAGGCATTTGCTGATGATACCCAATTATCATATTCCTTTGATCCCGAACTTGTTGACATTGCCTGTACACGCATAAATCATGATCTTAAATTTTTATTTGAATATTCTAAAACACATAATTTAAAACTTAATGTGGATAAATGCCATATTATAATATTTTGTCCAAAACATTCAGAACAATTAGTTAAAACGCACCTAAAGGTAATGATACAAAATAAACCCGTAAATATTGTCAAGAGTGTAAAAAATCTAGGAGTTATTTTTGATTGTAGATTACGATTTGAGGAATATGTATCCCTACTTATTAAAAAATCATATCTAGCATTAAAATTGTTATATAGTAATAAAAAAATTATAAATTTCGAACTACGAAAAAAATTGTCAGAAACATTAGTGTTGCCAATATTAAATTATGGTATTACATTGTATTACTCCTGTCTTGCTAAAATTACTCAAAATAGGTTACGAAAAATACAAAATTGTTGTTGTCGATTTGTTTACGGTTTAAGAAAATATGACAGAGTTTTGGCAAAAATAAAGCAGCTTGGATGGCTCAAACTGGATAACATTTACAAGTATCATATGTCAGTACTTATTAAACGCATATTAGCTACTTCGTCACCTTCGTACTTGCGGGAAAAATTTTTGTTTAGACATGATTTACACAACGTAAATGTGCGTCATGGCTCTCAGATATCCTTGCCTCGATTTTATTCAGCCTTGTTTTCAAAGTCGTTTACGTATAAAGCGGCTAAAATTTATAATATTATCAATGATACATTGAAAAACCTTCCCTTAAACAACTTTCGTAAAAAAATTAAGCACTCCTTGCTCACTTTACAATGAATTATAAAAATTTAATGACATTATTCACGGCATGATCTCTATTCTATTCTATTTTATTCCATTCTGTTTATTCTATTTGATATCTCATTATGTTTCTATATAATCTTTCTCACTTTTTTTTTTTATTACTTTTGCTATATTATCCTGTTGTTGTTTTTTCATTGTTTTTATTGTTGTTTTTGTATTTGTTTATAAATTAATATTAATTTTATATGTACTAGCATACACTATAAAATATTTAACTAGCTTAATTTTATTTTCTTGTATACGTCAACTGCTTATAATTAGATGTAAATTGTTAAGTTTTAATAGGGTTAAGTAGAGTAGCTTCGGCTAGACTTCGCCCTTTTCTTTGTATACGAGTATTGTGTATTACAATGCTCATGATTAAATAAAGGCAATTTATTATTATTATTATTATTATTTTTTTCGGTTTTCCGATGCCGGTCAGTCCTCCCGTGGCCTCCAACGCCTCACGGGAGTCGCACCGGCGCATCAACTACAGCCACTCCCCATATCCCGCACGGTTAGTGACTGTAGATACCAGAATCGTGTGCCCTAAGCAGACGGAGAGAACCCAGAATGACCGCCTTCTGCATTTGACCTGCCAGCCACTCGGCTGGTTTTTGGCAGGCCGGTATGATCTTCAGTTCCGAGGGCAGCGTAGGCTTTATCCCTCCGAGTACACCGATAATAAGGACGACCATTTTGACCGAGTAGCCTGGGTACAGCACTTGGAGCTCGTACCGGAGATCGCGATATTTGGTCCGTTTCTCCTCCTCCTTCAAGGTGATGTTTTTCTCCGCAGGTGCCGAGAACTCGATAACATACATCACCTTGAGTTGATGGTCGAGGAGGACTATGTCAGGCTTGTTGGCTTGGATTAGTCTGACAGTCGGGAACGAGTAGTTCCAGTAAATCCGGCATTTCTCGTTCTCGACAACGGACTCAATATCTCCGGGGACGTAAGGCAGCACTGGTGCTGCTTATTATTATTATTATTATTATTATTATTAATTGATTTAATATCACATTTCGCACAAATGAAAGCACGGAAAAAATATCTACCTAATTTACAAAACTATTAAATAACTAATAAATATAATTAATTATTACTATATATTTTAATTGTAATGTAACATAAAATTTAGATAAATAATAATTATGTAGACACATATATATGCATAATCATTAATCGTATATAAATTTTGTTGTTTGTTGTTTTGTTATTTATGTATTGTATTAATGTAATATTTTATAAAATAAAAGTTTATACTTAAATATTTATTCTACATCTATTTATTTTGTTTTAAGTTCACTGAAATTTTACTATTGTTGAATTATGAAGTCAATATCCCAAAATCAAAAGGCTTACAAAATGTTGAGTGGTATAGTTCATTTCACGAATATTGGCGTTCAGGTCATCATTTTTAAATTTCTCAATTTATTCGCAGTGCCTTTGCTATAGGAGCTGTTGACACTGCTGTCGTAGCCCCATAACAACAGAAATGCATGTCTTCTGGGGCTACAAGAGCAATGCTGATACTGCCGATAGCTCTATAGCAAAGGCACTGTGAATAAATTTAGAAATTTAAAATTGATGACGTGAAATGAACTATACCTATAGGCTATAGTTAAACTCCGTCAGGACGTTAATAGAAATAAGGCAATAAAAAGGTTTTAAAGTGCTGGCAAAAATTATGTTATTTATTCACGACATGAGGGGGCCCTAAAACATTTTTTCGCGGAGGGGGCCCAAAAATCAAAGTTACGCCACTGTTCGGCCTACAGAAGCAAATTTGTACACACTTCATCAAAACATTCTTCTATTTTTAACACATACATGTACAGTACAGAGTACAAGTAATATTTAAAATTACAAAATGAGTTTTTACCTGTTAGACGAATGTTTTTGTATATAAATTATGATATAAATATTTCGGCTATATGCTAAAGGATTCGCGGATGGATTAAGTAGAAAAAAAATTTATTACTTCAAGCATAACCGGAAACAGGAAATAAAATGTACATTAATTTTACGTCAACATATAAATAAATAAATAATTTTTCACAAAATTAAGCTGCATAATCAAAGAAAATAAAAATAGACATGTAAACAATTTGACCTAATATTAAAAATGGTATTATATATTATTTTAAATATAAAAAATTTATTCACATCGAGGCATCCCAGAAAAATTTAATAGACAGGAAAGTAACACGTGAATTTTAACATAATAAAGTGGGGGTAGAAAATCATATAAAATAAGGACTAGAGAGCATTTCACTTTATTTTAAATCTTAAAGCTACCGAAATATAATAGTAATAATGTCTTTCGCTAAAATTAATTTTGAAGCCCAAGTCAAACCATTTGTTAAAGTATATGAATTGTGGTGGATAGAAAATATAAAATACTTGGCATGTATAAAATACAATTGCAGTTTGGAATAGGTACAAGTTATGGTAATTCTAGAAAATTGTGAAGCCTCTCTACCAGAAGTATTTTCGCTTTATTTCAGACGATGACATCATAGCACTACAAAAAACATTATAGGAAAAAGAAGTATATTTAGTAAACAGAGGGTTAGCAGGCACAACCACTAGCCTAGAATTCATCGAACAGTAAAGATGGATTGTAATGCATAAGAAGGTATTATATGAATTTATATGCAGACTACAAATATTAAATGAAGATATAAAATACTTGGAAATTTTACGTACATTTCAACATGTCAGTATCCAGCAGCAGTCGCCAAAAGATAGTGCAGTTCAACGAAGTTAAAATTCATTATATACATCGTTGGAGTTATGCTCACAAGGCAGTTAGACAGAGCATCTGGATGCAAGAAGCTTGTGATCGAATGCGATTCCAGAGAAAAATTTCATGTTTTGCTCAAATAATAAATCCAGTACTTGAGCAAAAATATTTTATTATGTCAAAAATCATGTAACCTCTTATTATCTATTAATAAATATATATTAAATAAAAAATTATTGACTATTATTATTACACCTCTCCTCTAGTTAAAATAAAGAGAAATCATGTTTTCAGTAATATATTTTATTTATTCAAAAATATAATTTTATTTTACAAGTAACAAAAAAAAATACGTGGCATTTTAAATAGCAATAATTGAAGTATATATTATTGATGTGAATTTTGTTCTTAATAGCCCTTGCTAATAACTTAATATTTCTATTAATTATCGATTTATGTTTGTCTATTTCATTATCAGTCTTTAATAAAAGCAGTGATTTTTTTAGTCAAGTCAATTATACTCGAACTAATTTTAGATACTCTTTCGGTAGACATTTTATCTAGTTACGCGATGTGTTCGCGATAAAACATAAGCAGGTAATGGCGATAGGCGTTTCTTTACTTTTATTTATAAGTACCCTCATTCTTGCAAAAGTTCTTGTAAATCCGTGCATTACTAGCGCAAAAATGATCTCATGTTTATATAATGTGTACATAATAATTTCCGGTTCCCAGGACACCATATTTTTTCCCAGATGTATAATGTTGTGAAATATATATAATAAAATCTTGAAAATGAATCATGCATTTCTAGAAGGCCCCCAAATATCTATATTTTGTGCGCGTTTTACATATGAACCAATGCTAATTGTATATATCGTTACGGTGTTGATACATTTTTCTATTTAAAAGAATATATCACGAACACTTTTAATATTAAGTCTAATTGTTTGCATATCGAGGGCTTCATATCATAAGGGCGTATAATCATAGCATTAACATTGGCGTTTACGCCCTTATATGATGCCCTCGATATATAATCTTTATACTCATTCATTATGCCGCTTATTTTTTGCAAAAAATGATGCAATTGTTTATATTGTGTAAATTAATATACATTTTATTTCATGTTCCGGAAGACATGTAGCTTTTAATTTTATTACCTATACAGGGTGTACCACTCTCATATAATGGATTTTATATCATAAAGACATGTAACTGAAGTATACGTCTTTAACATTATTACCTATACAGGGTGTATCACGCTCATATATTCGATTTTATATCATAAGACATATAGCCGTCTTTCACATTATTACATACAGATATACAAGGTGTCTCTCGCTCATATATTGGATTTTATATCATGTAGCCTAAAAAGTATTTAATTAATTACTTTTATTTTATTTTTTGCGGTGCTGCCATCTTTTGATTTTTATTAGGTATAATTAATTACTCTAATTGGCAGAGCTTGGGGTTTGTGGTTGAGGTTAAAAAAAAAAAAAAAAAAATTAAATAAATTTTTTAAAATATAATAAAGAGAGAAAACTTTATTTATTTTTATAATTTATAATTTTTATTTTTTTTTTTTTTCCGGTTTGTTTTTTTGAAATTTTTTTTTTTTTAATTTTTATTTTTTTTTTTTTTTATATTTTTTTTGGAGGGGGGGGGTTGGAAAAAAAAAAAAAAAACTCCCCCACCTTCTCTTCCTCTTGCCCCCCCCCCTCCCCTCCTTCATATTTATTTTTTACCCCATTAAAAATTTTTTTTTTTTTATTAATATATTCCCCCCCCCCCCCCCCCTATTTTTAATTCTTTGTTGTTTTCTGGGACTGTTCCCCCCCCGCTACAAACATCTAGGTCCCAGGTTCTAGGATACCCCCCGTACACGCCCCAGGGTCAATAATAATATTGGAGACCAGACGTTGGTAGTTGCGCTCATACCGCCATAGTTTAACTACTACCAGAGACTATATGTACAGACTGCTCCATGCTTATGGAGGGATCATTAATAAAATATTAATCAAGAGAATACATCATAGATGTCATGAGCATTTACTTATTTGAGAGGTTTAGCCAGCGATCCTACTAGCTGCACAAATTGTCCCTACTAGATATTACGTTGTTGCCAAATAATTGTTTCATGAGGCAGGTAGCAGAAGGTAGTAAATATAAATATCCAGCATGTTTAATTTGTTTTCAGTGCGCTGGCTGGCTGCTGGTAAACTTACATAGTCTGCTTTTAGAGCAGTAGCAGGCCGGCACGGCGTTGGACTATTTTATTATTTGACCAAATCTGATAACAAATGTCTAATTTTCTGTAAATAAATTACATTTTTTTGTGCACTTTAAAGTAGGGTACTAAAATATATACGTATTTTATAATTACTCTTTGTTCAATACTAAGAATATAACATTAATTTGAAATTTTTGTTCTTCGCGTACAATCAATTATGCAAAAAAATACTACAAACCAAAAAAAATAAATAAATAAATAAACAGATAGGCGACTTAAATTTTGTATTTAGGTATATTTCTTCTCCCTTCCTTGTTATTATACAGGAAGCATTGTGATCATGAAAAAAAAAAAACGATTTTAAGATGAACGGAAATATGCTTTCTACCATAATTTTAAAACAGTTTTTAAACAATGTCTGTCTACATAATAATTAAATGAGAATGCAGAGGAATTCTTTAAGATATTTCCATGAAATTTGGTAGATATTGTTTTTCAATTTATTATACAGTGTGGCCAATTTTAAGTCCGACCACCCTCATATAATAATAATAATAATAAATCGACTTTATTGCTTTAAAAAAATAAGTACACAAAATCGAGAAAATTTATTGAAAGAGAATAGATCACAAACAAATCATGGCGAAGTCTAGCTACAAGCTATTCATACTCAACCATGAGAGGTTGTAAATCTCTCCTCAAATGAGAAAGTAAATAAAAAAAATATATAATCACACCCCACAAAAAAACCAAAAAAAGAAAAAGAATGATTACCATATGCATTATTTATTTACCTTTCAATTCTCCTTTCTTTGACGGCCTGGTACTGAAATATATAACCAATTCATTATGTTTACTGCCTACTGAAGAGGTGCAATTTATATTTATACTTAAATTTGTTAAAATTGAATAATTTAAATTCTTCTGGAAGAGAGTTGTACAGATTAATAGCATTAAATGTGAAACTTCTCCGAAACAAAGCAGTCCGATGATGTGGCATTGTGAATTTATTTTTATATCTAATATTCCTAGAATGTATGTTAGATCTAATATGGATGGTCATGATGGCAAGTTTCCCCAAAAACTTTTTTTCCCCCCCCTTGTATCCCTGTGCGCGGGATTCTTATGAGATAACTTTGTTACTCATGGATTTACCTCAATGTTTCTGAAAATAAGCAGTTATTAATATTATCTATAGTTTTCAAAAGTTCGTGAATTTATTTTCTGCCTAATTTTCTTGTATATTCCGAAGCACATTGTAACAGAAGTCGAACAAAAATATGAAGTACTGATGTTAATTTAGGAATTGCAGATTGTGATTATATTTTATAAAAATTGTGTGATTTTACACTGTAAGTATGATTTTTAACTGACTTTATGACTACTGGGTCTCTGTTACTGGTTAGGATAATCGGTATACGAGTACATGAAATTAATTACCCAATTGTGGCCTAATTGCCTAGTAAAATAAGTAACTACTACTATTAGATGAGAAAAATTATTGAAACATAATAATTTGAAACTACTTAATATGATTTATTTGTAGGCTAGATTTCGTTTTTAAATAAAAAACAGATTATCTAATTAAAATTTTATTATACATTGTATATATCACATAATTATAGTTTTATAAGAATTATGATTACATTCAGATTATAGAATAGGTAACAAATATTGTCTTAGTTTTATTTTTACTGTCATCGGTTATAAGTTGATAATTTTAATCAAATAAGATTTCCTCAAATTATTTGCATTTTATATTTGTATGAAACACAAAAGTTTAAAATGCATATAAGTATATATAATGTTTGAGATTACACTGGTAAATTATACGTTTCTACTTCAAAAAATTAGACGATTTGACTAAAAAAAATACATCCCAGCAGAGCTACAGCCTCTCAAATTTTAGAGTTAAAAATTAAATAAATATAGTTTAAAAAAACTAAAAAACACGCTTTTAAAGCACATCAAACTAAAAAAGTGAAAAATAATTATTAATATAAACTGAAAACAATAATGAACGAAAAATACTAGTATTATTGTGAAAAAAGCGTGGGTTTCTCGATATACGAAAAATATGGCACAAAGCGCCCCACGCTTTTTTCACAATAATACTAGTATTTTTCGTTCATTATTGTTTTCAGTTTATATTAATAATTATTTTTCACTTTTTAGTTTGATGTGCTTTAAAAGCGTGTTTTTTAGTTTTTTTAAACTATATTTATTTTTCACTTTTTAGTTTGATGTGCTATGAAAGCGTGTTTTGTAGTTTTTTTTAAACTATATTTATATTGCTTATTGATGCTGATATTATAACATATTACGATCCAACAGATATTTCTGAAAAAAAAATATTTTTTTATTTCATCCATGGGATTTGAACTCACGCCCGAGGAGTCCGTCGTTTCGCGTCGAGTAAGACTTGCGCGCTCGGCCAACGACCGAACTGAGAATCACGGAATATACTTACAATATTAAGCCTCTTGCTCTCAAGCAGAGGATACGTGAGGAAAGGACTGGCGATCCTGATCAGGATAATGATAAAAACTTATCAAATTATTGTATTGTTACCGGTTCTTCGTAAGTGTGCAAAGTTTCAATTAAATCTGTCCGTTTAAAGTGGGTCAAAATCGAGTCCAAAGAGTCGGTTACAAACAAACAAACAAACATACAAGTGAAGCTAATAAAAGCGTGTTAAAATAGGTTAAAAGTGTTTAGTATCAATGGGAAATTTTGAGTTTGTCGCATAAAAACGCAAGAATATAACAACCTGAAAATTAAAAAATTGCTAATGACCTAATGTAAAAATGTATTTTACATTACTTGGTTTTTGATATTTAAATAAGATGTAAAATTTTAAAATATCAAAGAATTATAACAATAGTAATAATAAAGAAGTCTTTATTTAAATGGTGAAGTCTAGCCTATGCTACTAAACTTAACCTTAATATCATATTACATAATACCAGAGACTATATGTACACTGTACAGTCTCTGATAACACTTAAATATTTAGTAGCTGCCAGTATTTTTCTAAACTTTTGTTTTTTAAAATGGTTGGGTAGTGGTAAAAAAAAAATATTTCAAATGGTTGACGGTTCGACTTTATTTAAAGACATTCCAGGACTCGCACTATAAAAAATATATAAAATTATAAAATCACGTGTTAAACAGTACATAAAATACATATGTATAAATAGTATAAAAAAACTCTAGATGTATATAAATAATAAATATCAAATATACATGTATACACATTAAAAGACCAGTAATAAATAAGTATGGAATTGAATAAAAGTTGGTGATAAAGTTATGCGATCAAATCATGGCTAACTACATTTTCTTTTTGATTTTTTGATTTTAATGATTTTAACTGTTTGTTTTATGGTTCTACAGAATTTAACTTTTAAACTAATTAAGACATCAAAAAAATGCAGAGAGCAAAAGTTTACCGCCTTCCTCAAGCTGCATCATGATTCATGACGTTTTAGAAAAAACAAAAAAGCAAAGCAAAAAAATAGACGAAATTTAAATAAACACAAAATGCCAATATAATGAAATACGCTAGCATCTAAATAGAACACCCAGTATAATAGATGTTAATTTTCAACTTCTTTATTTCATAATTTTCCAGTTGGAATAGTGAAAAAAATAGGTAGAAAGTTAATCGAAGAATTTTTGAATTTATTGGAAAAATGGTTAAAATCAAGTTTTTTAAATAAATGAAAGCTCCCGCGTGCCTGTCAGAGGGTCAGATAATTTTATTACCAAATTGGGGTTGATTTTAGACGGTGAATTTAAATCTGGTGTGAACATTGTAATATTTGAAATGGAAAAAGATGCTTTTTTTGTTTTTTCGAAAATGTCATAATGTAGTCTGATGAAGGGGGAAAAACTTTTGCTCTTTGCATTTTTTTGATATCTCAATTAGTTTAAAAGTTATAGACTGTAGAATGATGAATCATGTATGTATATTACTGTCTACATTTTACGGAAGTAGCATAGGGAGCAAATTCTTATGAAAATGTAATACAACTAAATTTTTTTTTTATTTACATCTAAATGCTATTCAAAAGTGAAATTTCTTATGAAAATTTGAAGTACCGAAATCATATTGGTTGATATTAAAATGCATGCAATTTCATATCTTACCTGTATTAATAATCCATTCCCTTAAAATCCGTGGGTTCTTTATTGGAAATGAATACATTTTCAAATCAGGATTTTTTTCTGAAAGTTGCCTGCAATTTACATATTCACAGTAGCCAGACATTTTATTGCTTAATAATTATTATGTTATTAAACACTTAGGTATATTCTATAATGTCACTATCATCAAAAAATTTCACTTCATAAAAAGGGCACTATCACAGAAAAATGTCACTATCATAAATAAAAATTTCTAAATTATTAAACTGAGTATCTCGCTAATTATAGTATAAAACCGATAAAACCACAGAAGTAACCACAAATATTATTTGCAAGCGTATAAGGGCGAAAACACAACACAGCGGTGCGACGTCGCATCGCAAAAACGATGTCGCACGGCGATGCGATGCGATGACGCAACATTAAAACTTCATCGCCACGGCAACGCAGAGAAAACGATTCTAGTGATATGTGGACCGCACAATACGTGTCCTACGTCTGTTGCAGGCCACAACACTGCGGTGCGACGACGCATCGCAAAAACGAAGTCGCACCGCAATGCGATGCGATGAACGTTCATTGCACTCGCCACAGAAGACCTATACCAGAAGCGACACGTTTGATGTATGTATGGCGTGTTATAATTAAATATAAAAACCAAATAAGCTGCTGGCAACATAAAACATTTTTTCCAACAAAATAAATCATTTTTATACAACACTAAACGATATAAACGAGATTTCTGTTTCACAATCCGCAGTACAAATCTAGCCATATGCATAAATATAAAAATAAATATTTGATTAACAATAACACGCAAAATACAATAAAAGATTTATAGGTTGACAATAATACCACCAAAAGTCGCGTATAAAAGACAACCAGACTTCAGTGATTTGCGTGTGCGTTGCTTGAGAGAATCATTGTCGATCTCATAAGTGAAAACACAACACTGCGGTGCGACGTCGCATCGCAGAAATCAACGACGTCGTGGAAATTTGCGATGCGTCGTCGTACCGCAATGTTGTGGTTTCGCCCAGGATTTGTACTAAGCGACGTCGCATCGCAAATTTCTACGACGTCGTTGATTTCTGCGATGCGACGTCGCACCGCTGTATTGTGTTTTCGCCCTAATACCTACTCAAATAAAGTTTCGTTCATGCACTAGGTTTATTGCACGGTTTATTGCTTTATTGCATCCAATAAGGGCTAAGTTATTCTGAAATGAGATTGTACGCACGTGCAGGTATAAATTCCTCAAAACCAAAAAATCTGAAATCAATATTTATCCATCCAATAACAATAATGTAATGTTTTATTTTATGAAAGTTATGGATTTACAATATGGTTTTAAGAACTTATAATATAATATCTATAAATTTGTATTTAATCAAAAGAAACAAACTATAGGTACTTATTAATGCTCATAATTAAAGTCGAATTTAATCAATTTAAATAATGCTTTCCTACACATAATAATAGGAGGGCACTAGTAAAAATAAAGGTGTTTTTAGTATTTTCGATATTTCAAATACCTAACTAATATGATTTATTACTTCGTATCTGCTATTACACATCTCACTGGCCGTAGTAAATATCAGCATGCTGAAAAGTATGGTTGTAGAAATCATGCATGACAACATCGCGAAGCAAGAGGTCTAATTTGTGTAGCTGAAATGTAGATCTCTACGCACTATTGATGCGCCATCTCATATTGACTGGTATACACTACACAATTCAGAGATTTGACTGGGTTTTAGCTTGTTAATAAGATTAACACAGTGAAGGAACGGTCTGTACATATAGTCTCTGCTACTACTAATGGTTTTAACTGCAAAACAGCTTAACCTAACTCTATTTTTCGCATACAAACTTGAAATTTAGGGATTTCTTTAAATTGACATGTAATATAGGTACATAAAACAGCTATAGTTCGGTGATACATAATATCTATGCAAAAAAATGTAACTCCAGCCATTTTATGTGCGTTCCATGAGTGTATTTGAGATCCTGAGATTTGCTTTTTACTCTTTCTTGTAAGACTGCTATCCTCATTCCAAACCTGCCCTATACCAATCTCTGCCTACACCCAGATAGCACACAATATACCTAGAATAATTTATAAATTTTCCATGGAGAATAATAATTTTAAATGTTCTATAATCATGGATTAATTATCTTATTTATGAATATTCCTGTAATAGTAAAATCAATAGATGAATGAAATATTTTGTATAAAATATCCCTATAATATACTAATCGTGTTGTAATTTTCATTGAAGTAATATAAATAATTAACATTAAATTCTAATAATATTTATTAATTAATATTCATACAATATGATTTGAGTTTATAAATATACATCGAATTCATATGTTATGATAAATTGGTTATAGGTAATTATGAATTATATACAAGCGAGATATCAAATTGGTAGGTATTTATTTATATATAATTATTGTTCTTTTGCCATGCACATTTTTGAACAACCTTTTTTTAGTTAGTTTAATTTTGTTTTTTTAATTTTTATGTTTATTTTCATATAAAGAATTTCATTGTATCCTAAATTGAGTTTAATTTGGAAATTATAATAGTCTGTATTCTTTGCTAGCAATATTTTAATTTTGCAATATTTTTAATTCAAATTTTCCTGGGGGTAGACTTAAATGTATTGTTAACAAACTAAAAGGACTTTATTTCAAACTTATTTACGATATAAAAAGGTCGGCTTCTTTAATCCCTTTACCTCCATCAAATGTTACAAATAAATTTAAAATAAACTATCCAACATTCGTAAATGTCTTTCTTAGACTGTGTGCAACATCTATTTCTTAAATGGTTTCATGACCTGGCTCACAAAATGCTTGTTCGATTATGTTAAGATTATTGATTAATTGAATTAAAAAAATATATACCATTCACATAATTCAGTTTTTGTTCTGAGGTACAGCTATTTGACCAGAGTTATTTGTTCTGGAAATGATCTTTTACCACCTTAGTTAACACATTTATTATAATGACTGAATTGAACCTCCTAACTGTATGCTTTCTCTTAATACCAATTTATTGGTTAATTTGTAGATAGCACAAAGCAATAACGATAAAGTTATACAAAAAAACAGCAACGACAAAAACAACAAACAAAACAATATTATTATACCTGTAAATATGGGAGAAAATAAATAATTAAAATTTACTTTATTTTCACCAATATTTTGCCGCCAACTTTTAATGCCGAGATAGAGCAAACCAATATTAATTAAATATAACTCATTCAAACCTCAAAAATGAATAAAATTGAACATAGAACAAACCAATATTGAGGTAACATAATTTTAGGAACTTTTTATTCTCAAGTAGATTTTTTTTAATGTATTTTGATAAGTTTTGGTATGTTCTTGCAAAATAGTGGATATATCCTATAGGTATTTACATATTCAGAGATAAGGCACATTACTTAGACTATCAATAAAAATGTTTGATAGTCTAGGGCTTACTACTATTAGATAATGATCTGTCATTACATTTTAAGACATGTTGTATAGGTACATTTTATGTTTTTATATTGTTCTTATATTATGTGATCACCTCAGCTATCATTAATTACATGTATCAGAGCTGAATGTAAGATTCAAACCTATACTTTTCTAATTTTAACATTTATTGACTGCGAATATAGTACCTCTTAAAACTTCAAGATTTACATTAATGAAACAGAAATAAAGCAACAACCTTTTTCTTTTTCAATATATTACATTAAATGGATAAATTCATACACTAAACATTAAGGGTTTTCGATATTTATAAAAATATACTATTTTATACCTTGTTTGTTAATTAAATCTTTTAAAAATTCAACAATAGTAGATACCTCAGCCATTGCACCAGGACCAGTGTCACCACAAATAAGTACCTTTTCTATAACAGGAATTTCCAAATAGCCCCAAGATTTTAGTATTGTTATCTGACTAGAAGTTAGAGGGTGCTGGAACATTTTGGTGTTCATTGCAGGACAGAATATTAATGGCTTACTTATTTCCCAAGCACGGACAGTGCAAGTCACTAAATTATCACACAGACCCTAAAAAAAATATCATATTCACTATTTTCATGTTATATACATTTTCAATAGTGCTAGTTATATTAAGGAAAAATAGTGCTCCAGGCGATACCTAAATATAGTAGAGTCATCTAAATTGATGACTATAAAGGAAATTTTTTATGTTAACAGCATATATTTATGCAATTTCACACAAAAACTAACATCCATATATGCAACCTGTAACACAAAGACAATATAAAATAATAATAGCTCTATGATATATTACGGTTGATCTGCTATACTAGTGGTACATATTGATCAACATCAAGCAATGAGTACAAAACTTTAGGCAGTCTCTCAAACAGCTATAGGCATGTTGTTTTCGTTAACAATAGATTTGTTAATTGGAAAAAAGGTGTAAGACTTATAACATACATGTACAAGAATAAGAAGTAACATAATGCATAGTCTACATATTACTAAAAATATGATATATTTTTGTTTGGTATTTATGCATTTCTTGAAAAACAAAATGTATTGGGTATTACAAAAGCATTCTTTCAAACCTAACATGATAATAATAAATACCTATAGTTTTTTATATTTTATACTGTCATTCTTATCTGAATGTGCTAGTATAAAGTTTTAGGTATATAATAAATTAAAAACAATACTTCCAATACATTTTATCATACTATTAAAAACTATTAAAACAACTACTCTGTGTAGGAGCAAGAACTGCATTGAATTAAATAACAGTGTTCTTAGTATGAGAAGCAAAAAATATTAAGATTAAAAAAAATATATTAACTCTTTAACTCATCAAAAAACGAAAATTTTTACACTTAAGAAATGATTTTCTCCAGTTGCAATACAAAAATGAAAACCCCTAGTCCAATATATATCTACTTTTATTCTTCCTGAACTCATCAGGGGCTAGTCCACAAACAAATTATTTATAAAAATATTTAAATTAGATAGATTTTGTAATACCCAATAATTATTTTATTATTTTTTTCTAGAAACCTACCTATTACTATTACGATATTGGTACAGTTGGCCCGCTGTAGGATTGAACTTTCTTCTTAAAGAGTCGACACCATAAATAATGTTATTTGTTTCAATTGTCAGCAGATAAGTTGTACATAGGTATATGCATAGGTGATTTGTTTACAACTACTTCATTGGTTAATAATTGTATATTAAGATTCAAACGAATAAAATTAATAAAATTATTTATGACTTTGACTCCTTATGAAGAAAGTTATTACAGTGGCCCAACTATACCGTTATTGTATACAACTTTACCATTAAAATAATAACAGTATTTGTTACTCCAAATATAGCATACAATACATAAAATGATAGAGACAGAAAGTCAGATAAAAACTTATAAACATGCCAACAAACAAGCCAAAGCTACGTACATATAGGGTGTTTGTTTTCAACCTATCCCCTAGACGTATCTCTGTGTTGAATGGGAATATCGTTTTGAAATTTTAGTCGAATGGGTTTTCAGAAAAAACTAACTATTTTCGAACTTTTATCATTCCCGGTTATACCGAAAGTTGAAATCAACTTTGTTATTTTAAATAAAACTCCCTCTTTTTTTTTACATGATTCCCTATCAAAATTATGAGTAAATTTGATAATATAACCCTACCTTAAATTGATTCTCAACTGTTTTTGAGTTATTACAATTTTTTAAAAATTCGTTGCGTTTGCAGAGTCTCTGTTTATTGTGGTTATCTAATTAATGATTTTTTGACATATTCATGTTTTAAAAGGTTATCAAACCGCCAAGAAATTTTTTGAAAAAAACATGTCTTGAATGCCATAAATTTAATGCGGCTAAAATTGATATTTTGTGATAAGATAAAAAATTGATTTAGCCACATACTTAGTGCTTTATACTTTTTTACTAGGGATTGAGGTATTAATGTAATGGTGTAAAAAAATATGAGGTGCTATTTAAAAAAATTAAGTTTTTTAGATTTTAAATTTGACATTCAAGACATATTTTTAACTCCATATTTATTTATTTTTTTTCAAAAATGTTTTTGATGGTTTGATAACTTATTAAAACATTAAAAAGATGTCAAAAAATTATTAATTACTATCAGTTTTGAAAATAGCCGCAATAAATTTAAAAAAAATTGTAAACTCAAAAACAGTTGAAAATCAAGGTAGGATTGTATTATCGAATTTACCCTTAATATTGATGAGGAATCCAAAAATGTAAGAAAAATGGGGGGTTTTATTTAAAATAACAAAGTTGATGTCAACCTCTGTTATAACCGGAAGTGATAAAAGTTCTAAAATATTTTAGAATGGTAGGTCTTTTTCGAGAACCCATTAGTCCAAAATTTCAAAACGATATTCCAATTCAATCCAGAGATGTCTAGGGATAGGTTGAAAACGAACATCCTGTATATTTCTGGTTTTTGGCATATTTGACAATTTGGATCCTCAAATAATTTGAGCAGATACTGTTTTTTTACCAACTGATCCTATATTCTGTTCTATCTCATTTTAGTAATTGTTGGTCTACTCTTTTTAATAACAAAAGGCTGAAATGGCCAATATTAAATAACACACTTACATTTGAAATTTTGGCTAATGTGTTGGCATCCAATGGAGCAATTAAGAAAATATCTGCCCACTTTGCTAACTCAATATGCAGTACAGGATCTCCTCGTTTTGACCATGCTGCCCATTCGTCTGAGTCTGAAAAAAATATCTAGATCTTCTGGAATATCCTTTTCATCAAAAAAATGCTTTGCATGTTCTGTGACACAAACACGAACCTAAAATAACATATATGTAGGTCCCCCGATACATGTAAGTAAAGCAATACATATAAATGACAAAATGAAATTTTAATTTATTTTTCTTATTTAATGTAATCAATTTTAAAACATAGGTAGCTTTTCCTAAATAGTACTGGATTTTCCCTCAAATTTTGACTTGCTGATATTCAAAATAATAGAGGTTTAAAGTAAGTAATTTTGCATTCTTGTTTGGTTTTATTCGTTGTAATTATGGACATAAGCTGTTTTATATCTCCCGTATGGACAATATTTTGAGCCAAAACTTATTACAATCAATACATCATAGAAGGGTAATGTAAAATGTTCTTGGATAGTAAGTAACATATTCCAAATATAATTAATTTCCATTTCAATGCATTTTCAAATTGCTATTTCCTATTTTTTTTTTGAGCTTTTATTTTTTTCATTGGTAACAGCATAATCAATACCTAGAAATATTTACTTATGCAAGTAGTGCACAAGCCTAAAAGTGTGTTTTATGAGTCAGACTACAACATTCGATACTTAGCCTGTTATGTGTTGCTAAAATCTACTTTACTTACTTTTGCCTTTATTTAGGTTAGGCTATTATAGATCTCAATAGCCACAACTATCATTTTTATTTGTTGTAGGTATAAGCAATTAGGTACCTAAGTATACAATCTAAATTTCTGCTTTTAATAGAGGCTTAAATTTAATATATACATACAATAATTATCAGATATACAATAATAATTGTCACATAAGAAATTCCTATAGTACACCATAGTAATAACATTTTCTACTTACCTCTATATCATTACATTCACATAAACTATATACTAAAAGCGGCAATTTAATGGCAGCAACACTGCCTGTGCATCCTATAAGAACTTTAACCATAATTATTTATTTTGTAATTCGGTAAAACCTAGTTTTGACCATTCCTCTTTTGCCATAAGATTATTTTCCATTCGACATGCTAAATATTCTTTTGCTTCTTCTCGACAAGCTGAATTATCGTTTTTATTTGTATGCAAACACCTCATATAGTTTATCATTAACTTTTTGCAAATACCTTGATGATCTAATGGAAAACTTCCTTTATCTGGAGCAGTGGGTGTAAAGATTTTTTGGCCAAAGGTCATAGACGACATCAGAATTTGGCAAACAACTAATTCGCAATTTTAATATTAGTATGAAAAAAGATGATTAAAAAACTTCTTTGACTGATGAAAAAAACTAAGAAAAATATAACCTTATTTTTTATCGTTAAGTTATCGCCGTGTGTTTTGTTAAATACCAGTGTTACCAGGCACATGCCAGACAGAAAAGAACTTTTATTTCACTAAAAGTCAAGGTTCTCCAACTTTATGTCGGGGTAGTCCCAAAATTTATAAACTAAAGAAGGTTGTCTGATAAGCGGGTGGCCATTTTGCGCGTCATCGAGAATGTATGTTCTTGTTTATGTTAGAGCGAAAACTCACGGGCGTTAATTCAACGCGCGCTAAGGTAACGCGCGTTGCTTGCCCATCCACACGAGACAGGTAAATAGGCATTAAGCGCGCGCTATCATTGTTAATTCAGCCATGGATGATGTAGAGCTCGTTTTGTTTGTTTATTTAAGTGCATAAATAGTAAGAAAAAGAAGAGTTAGAAACCGAAAATGATGGGTACATCCTATTAATGAAATACGATATAGCGAGGGCGCATTCTACTGTCTTTTTTCCTAGACTTCGAGAAGATCCCATAAAATTTTTTAATTATTTTCGTATGTCAATTGCAACATTTGATGAACTTTTTACCAAAATTACAGACGGAATAATTCGTACTTTAAATAGGTTATAACTTAACTAGCAACGTGTCTTCATACGAACTGAAACGCGCGTTAAATTAATATCGTGTGTATGCTCACATATAATACAACGTATTTGTACAACGCGCGTTGCCACGTCGGATGCGCGTTGTGGAGATACCAAGCGTTCATTTTTTAACGCGCGTTAAATATGACGCGCGTTGTTCGTGTGGATGGCACAATATATTTCAATATATTTCTACAACGCGAAATTTCAATGCGCGTCGAACGTGCGTTGAATTAACGCTCGTGTGGTTTGGCTCTTATGTTGGTTATGTGCTGCGTTAATGGTTTAGCCCAGCAACATTAGGTCACTGGTTTAGTCTTTGTTCTGTGAGTATCTGACCGCAAAATACACGCCACTCTTGATAAATAAGTGAGGTTAAAATTGAAAATGAGACAAACGGTTAAATTTTAAGTAAGGATCGCGTTCAAATTATATGTTAGATTTTAAAATGATCAATGAGCATCATATAATATAAAACACAAACAATAAGCTTCAGGGTTATAAATAAAAGGTCATAAAAGTAGCATAAGAATAGACAGTTTGAAACGAACAGAAAACTAAAAAATTTTCCAAGATTATATAATGGCTGTTAAACTGAACATTCTTCGCCTATCTGTCAATTTAAAATTGTGCGAAATTTAAAACATTATTACAAAAATATGAGTAGAGCTTTTGCTTAAAACTGGACAGATATAACATGTTATAATATATTCATTAATATAAGTAATACACATTTTTTATTAAGCAACAATAATATACATATACAGGGTGAGCCACGGTGGGTGGAGTATTAGAAGTATATGGAGAACGGATCAACGGATTGCTTTCAAATTTTGGTTACCAAGATAATCGAGTATGATCTCTCCAACTAAAATATTTTCTAAATTGCGGAGTTGCCACTTATATGTAAAACTGGCAACATCTTCGTTATTTTAAATGTAATGCCCTGTATATTTTTGCATTTTTTGGATCGTCGTCTCTTTCTGAGTAACTTTTATTAATATTTCCTTATACCTATCTCAAGCCGTTTTCGAGATAATAATTCTTTTCTGAATTTATTGCCAAAAATTTGACTTTCAGTAAATCGTGTTTTCTCCTACCTACGCAGCAATTAAAAGATAATTTTTTAGTTGCTGCTAGGCAAGGCCTGGGGGCATCTCCTCCATTAATCACATGTTTCGAATATCATACAGGGTGAGTTAGAGAACGCTTTCTATAAGTGACTTGGAAAAATGCACGAAAGTCAATTTTTTTAAATGGATTGCCCTGTATATTATTACTGATTCGGAAAGGCGATACATTTACCTATTTAAAAAGGTAATATACTCTATATCTAATGCACACCGTTTTCGATTTATGGGCACTTTTCTGTAACCTGACAAATAAACATGATGACTCAATATCCTTTAATTTCAGGTTAGCTACTACCGATGAAATAACTAAAATAACTTCCAATTTAAGCTCCAATGCTAGTGGCTGCTACGGAGTAAATGCTAAAATGTTAAAGCTCTGTTCCCTTATTATTTGCGCGTCTATTACACACATATAATTGACAACATAAAAATTAATGAGAATAGTAGTTTTATTTTGATCGTACACAAAACATGTAACGCCAAGAAAATAAATGTACACAAGTTTATTCAATAATTAGTATTTCTATTCCTCAGTTATTTTCATTATGAGTCATTTATAATGTTTTTTGATTATTAAAACATATCTTAAATTAAATAATAAAAATAAGTACATAAAATTAATATAATTCATAAACTTTAAAGTTCTAAACGAAAGCATACCAATGTACGCTATTTCAAAACTGCATACAGATGACGGATTCCCGCCATTAATTCTATTGGTTAAAAGTTAAGAGGTAACCTATTTCTTTACAGACCTCGATATGAGCCAACCTTTTAATTTACGAACCTTGTGGCTACATTATCTTCTTCTTCTATTTAATTTCAATGGTATTTTTCTGAAAGTAAATAGTTAGACAGAGAAGAAGACCGCGAATACACTTTAAATAAATATGTCTACTATTTGTCATATGTTATTGACAGTGTTTTGAATTCTATATGATGTACTTTAAAAACCATAATAAAAAATAAAAACCCTTGTTGTTTTTGATAATTAAAAGCATCTGGACTTGTTAAAATGGTAAGTGTAGTGTTTGTGTTCTAATATTTGGTTATGAATATTTCTCTTATCTTTACCTATAAATTGCAGTCCTATCAAGATGATGAGGAGGGAGTTACTTTTGATGGCACTGGTGGATCTTTCCCAAAAGATTTTGGTTATGGAGGTTTTGATGGAGAGCATGAAATTTTATCGGGAGACCAAAAACCAAGGATATTATTAATGGGATTACGGAGGTAATATTGTTTGAAATATAGTATAAAGAGAAATGTAACAAATGTTTAAATTTAATTATAACATTATCAGATCCAATACCATTATCAATTATAAAAATTAGAGAAAATTATGTATTTTTTAAATCCATCTTAAATATGTAGTAATGTGTTATACAGTGCACTCGTGCTAACGTGAACTAATTAAAACCAACTGTGTTCATGTTAGCAGGATATGGTGTTAAAAACAAATAAAAATGTATGTAACATCATTTTATCATTCATTTATTTCACTTTGTTTACATTAACAAAGTTAAAGTAGATTTAGTAGATAATTTAGGTGTTCATGTTAAGCAGGGGCCAAATTAGCAAGACTGTATAATGATCATAGATATATAGGTTTTCTGCATATGTCTGTTTTATGTAAATTGAAGGGAAGAGTAGTCTGGCATAACATTTTTTAATAACAAATTTATCGATGGGTAGTCAACCTGTGTCGTCTGGTAAACCTAACCACCAGTCGACAGATTTGGATATTTTCTTATATAAAGGAAAGTGTCTGGTATACATTTTATTTTTCTAGACATGTAACAATTAAACACGAGAAGCTATTTCAAAAAATATTGTATGTACAAAAATTTTTTAGCAAAAAATATAGCATTCTATTTAAAAAAAACAAAGTTGTAGTGTGCTGTGCACATGTGTGCGCCTTCCAAAAAAATTCAACTGCATTTCCGATTTCTGCACAAAAATTAAAGGAAGTTTACCCCTGATAGTTTTTTTATCTAGAGTAGTTTGCTAGAAAAATGCCTGATCCTAATATACAGACCATATAGTGTATAGGTTTGTTCCAACAGAAATTCCAGAATGATTCTGATTTGATATTCCATTTTAAGTGGTGATTTTATTGATATAAGAATTTTAAATTTATTTTTAGATCTGGAAAGTCATCAATTCAAAAAGTTGTGTTCCATAAAATGTCACCGAATGAAACTTTATTTTTAGAAAGTACGAATAAAATTGTTAAAGATGATATCAATAATTCAAGTTTTGTACAATTTCAAATATGGGATTTCCCAGGACAGATAGATTTCTTTGATTCAACCTTTGATTATGACATGATCTTTGGTGGATGCGGTGCTTTAATATTTGTAATTGATGCCCAGGTATGCTGTCATTTAAGTATTCTAAATTTTTTTGACTCTATGTATTGATTCTTATGATGCTCTATTCCTTTTATCTAGTCTTAAAGTTATATATGAACAAAGAAATTGTATAATCACGTGATGGGGAGTTCTCTATTCAGTAATTACTAATTAGTAAGCCTGGCCAAGGTCATTAATCCTACAGAGACGTACTGGGTATGCATCATAATACTTGAATAAGTACAATAATAAAAACAAAAATATTTTATATATTGTGATGTATGTTTTTGTACTATTTCGTTCGTTTTAAATTCTTTTTTATGTATTTCCTTATATTTTGTAAGCTTAGTGCTGCACATTATTATTAAACTGTTAAATGACGTTCACACATGTACGTTGTATATCTAAGTGATAACTAATAATGAATGAATAAAATAAATGGAAATAAATTTTATTAATACTGGGTACACTTTATAAAAATATGTACAAAACTCACCTTCTTAAGCAGATTTATGAAGTAGCTTGGTTGTCGTTATCACAAACTGGAGCACTTCTATAATAACTGTGTAGCAGCAGATATGTTTCTACAGTTGTCTCAGTAAGCGATATTCGCTGTGGTGAAAAAATATGTTTGTATTCTGAAAAAGACCGTTCGACATCTACGGAAGTAATACAGGCATAAGTAAAACACTGTGAACTCACTTAACGCAGCTGTAGTTGCACCATCACAAATTTGTCTTAATTTGGTAAAATCAGGATCTTTCCGTAATACACTCTCGAATTTTTCAATAACAGGCTTATTTTTTGCGTCATTTATAGTCTGTAGCTGTGTATTTACGTCGTCCACTATATGCAGCGATTCCACTAACGACAACGAAGTATTTTGCAATTTTTCTATTGCGTCGTGTAGTCCTCTATAATCGTTATAAACAGTTTTTAAATCTGTTTCAAGGGAAACATCTTGAAAGCTTGTCTGGCTTTCCTTAATAGCTGCAGCCTCGTTAGGGTTGAACTGTAGTATCCCAGCTTTTATTTGTTGAAAATATTCAGCATAATAAAAAGCTGCCTTCAACCACGTTCCCCAACGTGTAAGAATCGGCTCTGGTGATTCCGGAATACCAGGACACAGTGTGTGAAATGCTCGAAGCCGTTTAGGAGATTTGAGAAATACTTTTTTTGTATTTGCTATTAATGCATCTACCTCTGGAAAACATTTTTGAATCGTTTCTGCTACAAGATGGAATGCATGCACTTTACACGTAACATGTAAAAACCTACAATCGTCTCTTTGAAGAAAACGGCCCACCAAACGCATTGTCGCAGCACCGTCGGTCACAAACATCAACACTTGAATTGTTGACAGTTCAAATTTTTCGAAAGTCTCCAACACCACCCGAGTAATTGTTTCGCCAGTACACGCAGTTAGTCTTTTGCTAGCTAGTAAAAGTGGAAATGTTGGTTTAACAGGGTCGAGTACACGTACTATAACATGGATAACGCTTATCTAAAAGGAACCAAGCGCCAAAATGGCAAAAATGAGTTAATCGTACCAAACGACTTGAATATCTATTTACTACGTTTGTGTGTAAATAGAATTTTTTTTTTTTTAATAATTGTACAAGAAGCCTAAAATTGATAGTAATATACCAGAAAATATTTCAAGACTGCTTGTTCAGTAAGTGTAGTATTATGTGTGTTTTTGCATATTATAGTTTATTTTTACTTACTGTGTTCATTTTTTATCTGCCAGCAATTCTAACGTGATTATTTATGATGAAAATAAAGGGGAGACAAAATTTTTATAATTATATTTGCAGTACAACTTGCAACATTAAAACCGAGTTTCTCTAAAATGTGCAAATGTCACTTGGTTCCTTTTAGATAAGCGGTATCCACATTTAAAATAGATTTTTTTTTACAATCTGTCGTCTCGTCAACACATAACCACAGCCGTGTATTTTTTAATGCACATTTAATCCAATTTACAATGTCTTCACGAACACTTGGTACATATTTACGTAACGATGAACGACTTGGTAAATTCACCTGGGGATTGTATTTATTCCAGAACTCCCGAAATGCTGGTTTATCCAATATGCGCAGGGGAACATCACAGGCAATCAGCATTAACAGTAATTCAAACATAAACTGAGGTTCCAAAGAAGACACACCATTTTTTTATTTTTATGCCGGTTACTATTGACATGAATTTTGCAGCCGTATTTATTCCAGCACATTAAGTCTTGATCACAAGCTTTACAAATTATTTTACATCCATCATAGAATAAATCTGGAAATTCACCGATAAATTTATTCACTTTATCAGCGTACGGTCGTTTTCTACTCTTTACGCTCAACATTATTTATTATTTATTAGTACTCTATGCATCGACCGACAGATAACAACTGAAGTGTGTCGTGTCATCGTCATCGTAAACAAGCGCGCGATGGCATTGGTATTGCGCCCGACCCTGAATCTACCATCGCTTGGCCAGGCTTACTAATTAGATGACGGGGAACTCATGACAATAAGCAATTTGTTCATGTGCATTAATTTTAATTTCCTCTCAAGATTCAATGAACAAAGTATAAAATTTATTTGTGTTAATTATAAAACAGAGAACTATTTTCCAAGAATCGTGTCTATACAACTTAGTCAGTTTATCTTTATTGTATCAACTATATTTCAATACAATAATGATAAATAAAATCAAAATATTTGTTTTATGTAATAATATTTACTTTATTGTTTTGGTGGTATTTACTACTTTAAGTAATTAAATCTTGGATAATAATAGTTTTTACCTCACGTGTTATATATATTTATTATTTTTTTTTTTTTTATAAAATAAAGTTCCATTTACCTTTTTAAAATATAATGGTCATTTTTTTCTATTGTAATAAATCTATTTTTACAAATACTATTTAATTGTGTAAACTATCGAATTAAATGTTTTTTAATATTCCATATTATACAGTGTGTAACTTAAAGTACGTTAAAATATTTCAGGATGGCATTCCTTAGCTAATTTTAAAAAGAAAAGTTCATATAAACATGTGCCCCAAAATTCTTCATTTTGGAGGTACAAGATGTTGAAATATCGAATTTTTTCTTACATTGTCATTATTAGTAAAGCTATTTATACCAAATTTGAATGCCTTTAGATGTGATTGTATCACGCTCTACAATTAACCCATGGCGGAGATATGGGTATCAGTACCATGAATTTGATACAAAAAATAGCACCCTGTAAAAAATTAAACACACATCTTAAGATAAGTCAGTCAATTATAGATAATAATTATTGTATAATTTTGTAATTGTGTAATTTTTTTGCTATCTCACAGTTTCACAGTATTTTTTTTTTCAATTTATTCTACCGTTATTGCAAAAATAATAATTTTATTAAACTAAACAAGCTTTGGTTGCTTTATTTTTTCGTCTTGATTACATGTGTATTCTGCTTAATTTGACAAAAAATGTCATAGTTCTGCACATGTAAGAATTTGTGAATTTTCTACGGGCTTACTTTTTCATCAAATTTATAATATTGATTGATTACCCATTATATCTGCCACTGGCTAATTGTAGAGCGTGCTACAATTACATTTTAAGTCATCCAATCTAAGTGTACTGCGTACAAATTTGGTTTAAATAGCTGCACTAATAATGACAATATAGGAAAAATTCGATATTTTCTTGTATGTTTCAAAACGATGAATTTTTGGGCACCTGTTTATATGAACTTTTTTCTTAAAATTAGCTAAGGAATACCACCCTGAAATATTTTAATATATTTAAGTTATACCCTGAATAGTCCAGGTACTGGAGGTCATTTCGTTTTCAAACTTAGGGCGACGCAACTAATAAAACTAATAAAGGTATCTATAACTTGGAAATCAATAAACACACTTAGAGGCCTTCGATTACTATACCTAGTGGGAAGCCGAGATAATCTACTGATCGCTGGAAACCTGTTGAAACGCGTAATTCTCGGCGCATGTCGTACGTTCGCCCTCAACCTTCGCACGATAGAGTGCATTACAACGGACCGGCTTTAAGATGTCTATTTTTTGTGGTATTAACAAAAAATCCATCTTTTATTAAATAAATTCGCTATTTTCCACTTTTGTAGATTGTCCCTTCAATAATGTGAGGATATGAAAAAAAAATAAAATAAAATGAAGAGCAACAATTTTGTTTAGAATTAAATTTTACATAAAAAAGGTTATATACAAAATTTCGATAAAATTTATAGTTTTCGTGCTGAAACTAATAGAAACCGCGCGTAGCGAAATAGCAACACAGAACGTGGACATTTTTGCTTTCGCGGCACGTTTTGTGCTATTTCGCTGCGCGCGCGGTTTTTATTAATTTCACTTACAATTGGCAGAGACAGTGGTTGTCTCTGCAATTGGTTAGGAGGCAGACAAAACGAGATGCAAGAATTTTATATAGGAGTGATCTTGTTCAGAATTAAATTTTGTCCATTAAGTAATATTTAAAAATATAATAATAATATTTAATATTTGAAAGAAAACGGTAACAGAGCCAAAACTGATATCTCTGGATAATATTCATAAATATTTGATTCTTCTAATCAGAATAGAGATAATTAGAAATAGATGTTAAATAATTTTAGATAAAATAATGTGTTTCACACTTATAGGATGACTATATGGATGCATTAAATAAGCTTAACTTAACCGTTACCAAAGCATATAAAATTAACCAAAATATTAAATTTGAAGTATTTATTCATAAAGTAGATGGGTTGGGAGATGACTTCAAAATGGAATCTCAAAGAGATATTCATCAGAGAGCCACTGATGATTTGAATGACTCAGGTATATTTCAAACATTCTATTCTTAAAAATTGTACACTCATTTTGTGTCTGTTGCAGATTATGACCAGATACACCTTAGCTTTCATTTAACATCCATTTACGATCATTCTATTTTTGAGGCTTTTTCAAAAGTTGTACAAAAATTAATACCTCAGCTGCCAGCTTTAGAAAATTTACTCAATATCTTAAACACTGTAAGTATATTTTTTTCTACTATCGATAAAGTATTTTTATACGGTTGTTTCTTAAACAGAATTCAGCAATTGAGAAGTCATTCCTTTTCGATGTGGTATCTAAAATTTATATTGCAACTGATTCAACTCCAGTTGATATGCAAAGTTACGAGTTATGTTGTGATATGATTGATGTTGTTATTGATGTCTCGTGGATTTATGGGTTAGTTAATTATTTGAGATATAGTTTATGGTAGTAATTAAATTTTTTCTGTTCTAGAATAAGAGAAGAACAGGATCCTGCTGCATTTGATGAACAGAGTTCTAGTCTTATTAAATTAAATAATGGAACTGTACTTTATTTGAGAGAAGTTAATAAATTTCTTGCACTAGTCTGTATATTACGGGAGGACAATTTTGATCATAAAGGTATGTAAGAAATGTAATCAAAATATTATTTTTTAAATGGAAAAGTTTAGACAAGATTAATTTCATGGTATTAACTTGGCCTCCCCTTTAAACCAAATTGTGTTATATTTTATGGATGTCATAATCAGGGTTAGGAAACTAGTCCAGAGTCCAGGACTGGTAGCTACTACTGCCTCATATAGTTGACAGAAGGACATACGTAGAAAAATAAAAGCAAAAGTATAAAATGTATAATGAAATACATACCGTTTGAAATAATGTATTACTCAGAATAACGAAAGTCTGCTATCGCATTAGCATACATAGTCACAACTAGTATTCGTTCTGCATTTGTGGCTATTAAATTTGGGCGATTTGGTCTGTACATATGTTTGTACAAGGACAATGAACGTTCCACATTTTCAGAATTTGCACCATTCTCATGGTTCAAATTCTAAATGGTTCACATGGACAGGTATTGACAAACTGAGCAGAAAATTTTCACGAATTTTACACATTGTTTTGTAGCCTAGGTTCCTGTGTGAAAATTTTTTAAATTTGTTGTTTATAGAGTGATTTTTGCTATCTGATAGAGACAAAATTCTTAGTATAACATTAACAACCTTATTACACTGAAAGTTAGTTGTTTCATCCACTGTCACCCACAAAAATTATTTCATACGTCCTCTATAATATTCCCCAAAATATTTTCATACACACTTGGTAGATATATTTACCCAATCTATGGCTACTAGGTAAAGGAAAATTACATGCACAGAATATGACACTAATCAAAAAAAAAAAATCTTGTTTTGTAACTATCGGCAATATTTTATCGATGGATAGCCGAATTTAAATGCCTTTCACAATCATGACATATAATGGCGTGTATGCAATACGTAACGTCAATTGCATGGAGTACACAGAACATGTGAATCTGTTGTTAAGAGCGTTTTATGCAAGAAGATGTCAGGCATGAAACTTGACACATATTATGTATTTATGTAATATCCATAGATACTTAAAAATTATACAATATTAATTTTAATCAATTATTCCTTTACATTTTAAGAAGTAGACCGCAGAAAAAGAAAAATTAAGGAATCGAAAATAATATTATGGAATGAAGAAAAATGTTTATCCCATTGCTCTGTAGATTTTGGCACAACGTGGTTACCTGTGTTAAAAGAAGTATTGAACAAAATTAATGTTGTATAATTTTTAAGCTGTTCTATGTAAATATCTATGGACCCTACATAAACAAATAATATATGTGTCAAGTTTCACGCTTGGCATATTCTAAAAAAAGATAAATAACTTTAAAACAGGAAACAGATTTATTGTCCAAACCTTTAGGGAAATGTATATTAGTTGTCAAAAAACACCATCAGACTAATCTTTCGACATAAAGTCACAAACGCAGAAGTCTATTTTTCCAGTAACATACTGGGTAACTAACTATATTTTTTAGATAATGAAGAATTATTCATGTGGTAGTAAGTCCCAAAACATATATACAGTCTTAGCGTCATTTTTCGAAAATTTGGTTAATGTAGGAGTTGCGGAAAAATTGTAATAATTATTTTGCATGGAATATCCTTTATATTAGTTTTGGTTTCCACATATATCAAATATGTTAAGTAGATACAATATCTAAGTCAACAGTTGTGATTTTTTTTAAAATGGCAAATTTTTAATTATGTAAACATTAAGAATGATTAATTGAAAAATTTTACACAAGATTAGCAGACCCTAAATTATTTAATGAAACATTGAAAATGTTAGCATATTCTACAGTTATTAAAATGTCTGCAACTTTTTTATTTTAAATAGAACATCCTGTATATTGATGATGAATAAAGTTTTATCTATCTATCTATTGCATTATTAAATTTTACAGAAAATTGCTCACTCGGACCTTATTTGTGACGAGACAAATTGCGATTTTGGTAGATTTTTTAGAAAGGGTTTTGTAGAGAAAATATTTTTTTTATGATTTTCAAATATTATACATTGAGGCTTATAAGAAAACACAACTTAAAACGGCAATATCTCGGTTTGAGTGCTTTAAAATTTCTTTGTGTTTTCTGTCCTTTTTTTTTGTATATTTTGAGGGAGAGGTATTTCGGAGGGTTGTCGAATTTGAAGGATAGGGTGGGATTTTGGGATTGTACGAGGGTATTTGCAAAGTTAGGAAATAGAACAATTAGGATGTATTTTTTCTAGAGTCGGTGTACCAGTTATATCATTTAGCGTCTGTATTCTTGTCCATCGTGGGGTGTTGGTTGCTGTCCGTAAGGCTTTATTTTAAGTAATTTGTAATTTTTTTTTTGTCAATAAGGATGATCTCAGAATCATAAGTCTCAATATCATAGTAAAGTACTAACAAGCTAATCGTAACTCCATCTACCAGTATCAATCGCAATGTAATAAATTGGAAAAGTGCTCTGACAGCGAATTTTGCTAATAAAGGTATAATAAAAATTAATTTCCTCTTCCATTAGAGGTGAGATTAATTTACAAGTAGTAATAAATACTAAAAGTAATACCTAAATACAATACCTTATAATAAACGAAAAACTAAATGATCTACACCGAACACAAGAACTAAAACGCACAATATTACCGGCCCACTCTTACAACACTTTACTAAAATCTAAACAGTGGTGTTACTTTTTTGCACCTTTAAATATTAAGCCACTGTCCTATAAACTATTTAATTTCATTTTAAATAAACTTCTGCACCACAAGGATATCAGAGGTTGATTTTTTGAAAACATATTTCAACCTATCCAAAAAATGTTGCGCACTTAAAATATATTAACCTGAAAATGAAACTTAAATGTCAAATGTTTTGAAATACTCTCTAATTTCGTTCTCAAAATTACAGAAAAATTTTTTTGGTAATAGATTTTGTATGAATGTCACATGTAATCTAAAATATTCGACATTTTCAGGTTAATATTTTTTGGATGTGATATTTTTTGGACAGGTAAAAAATTTTGTTTAAAACACCACCCTCTGATTAATCCTTTTGATACAGAGGTTTGTTTAACAATTTTTTAAAGTAATTTATAGGACAGTCGTTTAATACCCAAAGAAGGCGTGAGAGAACATTATAGGATGCCAAAAATTACTCTTTCCCATCCAGTACCTCTTTTTTTTCAACTTAATAATGATTTATTACTTCCATTCACAATTTGGAACAAACGTGCATAGTAATTCCCCTCTATAGCATGCAACGGAGAATAAGTGATATGCAAGATGTGTAGTGGGGACGCCTAGACGCGACTTCAAATGGATCACAAGAAATCATGTTGCGTTGCATTTAGTTGTATAACTTATTTATTTTTATTAGTCATAAAATTAGAAGTCCTTTGCCAGTATCTTCAGAAAGGATAAAATAAACTTTTCTTGAGAGTACAAAATTTTGATTTGGGATTTTGGTTGAGAGGTAACACGAGGGAAATGCAAAAATTGTCAATTGATTAGATTCTGAGGCATCTCAAACCAACATATTGCAGTTTCATTATCTCATAAGCTTGAATGTATAATACAATATTTGAAAATTATAAAAAATTATTTGCTCTACAAAACCTTTTCTGAAAAATGTATTAAAAAATCGCAATTTGTGAATTCTTTGTCACTATATTTTTAACTCGTTTTTTAACTATAGTACTCTTTTGCATATGACGATTTTTGACGGCCTTGTGAGTTTGAAACATCAATACATATACATTTATTTTATATAATCTTCAGCATGTGTATATTTGAGCGATGAGCACTCTACTATTATGCAGAATTTGACATCCAAAAATGTTCACAGTTATAGTTTTTCTGTATCCTCTATGAGAATAAGAATGCCAAGGTATTGAAAGATCCTGTATATTTCATTGGTTTTATGCAAATTTAAATCATATGTGGTTTTCTAATAATGATTCCATTATTGCTGTATTTGTTTATTTATTAAAAATATTATCTAATTTTTTTGCAGGTATAATAGATTACAATTTTCTTTGCTTTCGAAATGCTATTCAACAAGTCTTTGAATTACGAAATAAAAATCAACTCTCTCCCATGACAAATTCTGTAGGAAGTCCAATAGTAAATGGTGATACTATTATTGGTGATGGTCACTTAAGTCCTACCCTTACAGACGAGCAAAATTTGAATTAAGAAATGTTTATTACCTATCTCATAGGTATACCGTGCCTTTTAATTTCATTCTGATTGCCTATGTATCTGAATCTAAATTGATATAAGTTGTTCTGTCTTATATAATATACATATTTATTGTTATACTCTGTAATGTATTTACATTTTTTTCTATTTTTTTTTTTTAATTATGTAAAATATTTTTGTAGTATCCATTCTCGTATACTTACATATTGCTGTTGTTATTTTTTCAGAATATTTATATGTGCTGTTTTTATAAATTATCATTTGGATATAGAGTACAAAAGATTATCAGATTAATAGTGGAAAAAAAAAGTTAGTGCTGCTATAAGGTAAGTGATTGCAATATGCCCAACTCAAGGGATTTGAGTTTTGTGTGGACCAATGAAATTAGAAATGACAACTGGTATGTCAAAAAGTACATGTCTAATAAACAGTATTTCCATAGTAAAATTTATTGAGAGAAACCAAATGGAAATATTTTGACTTATGACCATGATACTATGTAGGTTTTTTCGTTATATTGTTAACATATGCATATTGCATACACTTATCTTATATATTTCATGGTCAGATAATAGAATTATCTCTAGAATCATTGATAGTATAAATTTAACACGTAATAAAATAATTAAGTGATGCAGAAATAAAAGTACCAAAATTTAAGAAATAATGTGCTCTGATCCCGTATATGTGTATTAGTTAAAGATAAGCACTAATGAAATTTAAGCAAATCATTTTGTATTCCTTAAATTTTGAAATCATTGGAATGATGTTGATTTATTGTGGTAAGAAACTATAATAGTGTCTTCATTCGGTGGAGTTTAGTCCAAAGGACCGAACTTACACTCAGTTAAAGATATAATTTAGAAATTTTATAAATTTTGAAATATGTAGTTAGTTATACTTATGGTTTTTTATATACTTATTTGTTTCGTACTTAAGATCAATAAGAGCATTTGGAAGGACATTTTATGTAGTCCTATTACTTTGTGCTAAATGCAAGATAGAAAGTATTTTTAATATTTTTAAATTCTCAGAAAGCTTTTTGTTGGAACATGTATTTACTACAGAATATTATAATTTTTTAAAATAATCTGTAGATAATATATTTGTTAACGGAAACCATTGAAATTTAGTGAATTAAGTTAAATGCATTATCATATATTTCCGATGTGACATTTAAGACCAAGTATATAGGGCTCTACAAGAAAATTGTACTCTAAACGTTTGCGTTGCTCTTAAGCCTCATGTTTTGTTACCACAACCAATATTTGCATAAATATTTTGGTTAAGAAAAATTATAAATCATTTATTTAATCATTGTTAAATTTATACTTAAAATTTATCTGCTGCAATAAAAATTATACATTTAGGTAACTTGTTTACACTTTTAACACATTTTTGCCTGTAACTCTTACATTAAAGCAAAACTAACCAAATTTGGGCTCAGGGGCGTTTGAATCGTAGGAACAAAAACCCCAGTCAAGAAAAAAATTCAACTCAATTTTTTTTTGAACGATAGTTTTTTAACACCCCGTATTCAGGGCGACTTGGAACATCCGTTTATTAGTGAAGATCAGTATGCATAAGGTGACTCGGAACAATAAAAAATGTTACCCAAAATTTTGAAAATAAAAATAAAAATCAGGTATTATCAGAAAAACATTTTCTATATTAAAAAAAAAAACACGAAATTATGGCCACATTGCCATTTTGTATAAGCAAAAAGTAGGTGACCCTATTCTACATAAAAAAGTGTCAAAAATAAGTACTTTTCTTTTCTACCTATCCTAATAACATAATACAGAGTAGCTACTGATAACAAAACAAATTTAGAATTAGGCAAAACAGTCATTTTTAATTGTTCTATTTCCTTTTAAACATGAAACTGTGATTTCCTCCAGAAATTATTTCCTGGAATTGGCCAATGAGTGCTTCCAAATTTTTCCATTTTTTTGTTTTCTATTGGGAATGTAAGCCTTCACATCCCTCTTTAGTGGCTAAGAATCCACTGGCGGTTCTTCTACTGGGTCATTTGGTCAATGACCTCCCACATACAAATAAAAAATAGAGCTATTCATTTTCTGAAGTTTAAAAATATATAATATATATATTTTTAAGTATATTAAAAATATGTATACATATATATTATATATTTTTAAACTTCAGAAAATGAATAGCTTTATTTTTTTATTTGTATGTGGGAGGTCATTGACCAAATGACCCTATAGAAGAACCGCCAGTGTAAGAATCACACTTTAACGAAACAAGTAATGCTCTTTGTTTACATTACCTTTTTTTACTTTAGCAACTTTTATTCCACAATATGCCGAAGAAACATAATACGACTTGTATGTATACAATTGTCACTCCAGCAAAAATGTAAACAGAATAATCCACTCATCATTTTCCCAAGAAAGACAGGGGATTTGTTTATATCAATAGATCACATGCGTTGACGTCAGCTTTTGAAACTAAAGAAAACAGTGAGACCTGCTAACTAAACATGTTTTAAGTGTCTTTTGCTATTTTAAAAACTAATATTGGTTATTTAACATCTAAAACAATTCTTATTTAATTTCCTTAATTTTGTGTGCTCAAGATAAAGATTATTTTGTATTTTACAGAATTGTCTCATGATGTATGGAAAAAGTGTCACTGGTTTAGATGTTTATACTTTGAAAAATACTTCACTACAAATAGTCAGTCACAGTAACAGAGATTTCTTTTGTTTCACTGTAATTTCTTATGATAAATTGGTTATTTTTATCTTTTTAAATTGTACAATATTTTCAAAAACTAAAATTAACAATATTCCCATGTGTAATATTCGGAAATACATCAATATTTTGTAATGAAGTATTTTTAAAAGTATTAGAATCTAAACCAATGGCACTTTTTCCTTATATCTAACCTGTACATCACGATACAGTGCGTAAAATACAAACTCATTTAGCTTGAGCACACAAAATTAACGAAATAAAACAATTATAATTGTTTTAGATGTTAGATAACCAATACTAATTTTTAAAACCGTAAAATACACTCAAAACAACACATTAAATTAGCAGATCACACTTTGTTTTCCTTCAGTCTCAAAAGCTGTGACGTTATCGCACGCGACCTAGTAGAGACTTCTGACTATTTTTTCTGTACAGTGTTTTCTGTGCTTTTGACTATATGAATAGTTTAGTCTGTTTTCTGTTTACCTGATGACAGCATATACAAATTTGCAACTGTGTGTGCGTTCCAAATCATATTCCATGTTTCGAGTCACCCTAGTTGACAGTACTTGCATATAGGTATTAATCAAATGCAAAATGTGATAAATAAGATCAATGTGCCAGAATTATTACATTAAGAAGTATGTGTTGGAAGAGTGTGAACTATTTCTGCAGAATATTCACATATCATTAATATAATTTTCTGTTTTGCACTTTTGCCAGTAAATTTTTTTTATCCATTAGTTCTAATAACAATTATAGCCTCTTCTGTTTATGTAATGGAGGTAATAATAACAAACTTTGGACTGATTTTATGTTATTTATCAATAATAATATTGATACATATTTTTGTTATTTACTTCAATTTATATACAATATGTACAAATTGTAGTGTTTCAATTATTTATCGTTTTTTAGGAACTTAATAAAGTAATTTAATAGAAATTTTGTATAAATTTAGTTTATAAATAATGTTATCCATGACTATTAAATAACGTGTATCCATTACGTATGTGTTTTCTCAAGGGAAATGCGTTTATAAAATTTCATCGAATATACCATGACACATCGTCAAATCACGAAATTGCTATATGATTTAAAACATCAAAGCTTGTCACAATTTTTATCGCGATATTTTACCAAAAATTGTTATTATTTAATAGTCCTGAGTAAAGTATAGTATTCTACTCGTTTGTAATGGCTACAATTCAACCTCGCGAATACTCAGTGGCAGACATACTGATACGCTTAAAACACTTTAAGCGTATGGCTCCAGAACAAAAGATGCCCCATGATTTCTTTTATTTACATGTAATAAAAGTAGTAGCATTTTGTAAATCAAGTTCGTCTATTAATACAAAAACATTTATATAATTTATTTATTTCAGAAATTAAAGTATTTCCATGGATTTTAATTACAACAAATGTTTGAAAACATTACCATTTTGTTGCAAATAGTGGTGAAGGCTTTTGACCAAATTCTCTCTGCATCTGCTTAAAATAATTGGGTTGTTAATTCTATTTCTTGTTGAATTTTAATGTTGTAATGTTTTCAAATATTTGTTGTAAACAAAATATACAGAATTACTTTAGTTTTTGAAATAAATAAATCATTTCAATGTTTTTATTTGTTTTCATAGATGATCTTATTTTAAAAGACATATTGCTGTTATTTTAAATTTAAACCTCAATATCTTATGGAAGATAATAATATATTATATATTGCTGAATTCAGAAAGAAACATTCTTTAAATTGAGGGTCTATTATTAAAATAAAAAAGTTAAAGTACTTTCCGGTTAAACCGGAAGTGAAAAATATGAATATAATGCACATTTATAATCAGTGGAATATCATATGTTCATTTAAGCAATAATATACAGGGGTGTTAATTGTTGTATTTTTAGGCCATAATTTTTTTATTTAATGTTCAATTGTTTTTTTTTTTTCATATTTGGATTCCTCAGAAAGAAATATATATGTACAGTTTTTGATTTTTATTCCTAGGTGGCAAATAAAGCAATGTAATCGAGTGAGGCACTTCAAATGATCTACATAGTATATTTTATTCATACACCATAAAAATATTAAATAAATACGAGGGGTAAACCTGTCAACAAAAATCTGAACACCAAACTTCTACTTACGAAGTACTTCCACGGAGTTTCACTATTTTGGCTAGGAATTCTACGGAATTCCAAATAAATCCACAGAATGACAATGAATTCCAAGAAAATCGAAAGAACTCCACGAAATTCTAGTGAATTCCAAAGTTATATGTATTTTTCTTAGACAGAAATGAACAGATATTTTTTATCATTTATTGTAACAAAAACATTTTATAAGAACATTATTTGTAAAAGGCACTTAAAAAAATAGATTCAAAAAATGAAATACGATAAAATGAAAACAATATTTTCAATACTTTATTATCATGTTAGGATGTAAATAGTTACTATTTATTTCAACAAAAGACGGGAGAAAAAAATGTATAAGCAGATTTATAAAAAAATCCAAAAAACAGATTCTAAAAATAAAGCAACAAAATCAACATTATAAATAAAACTGGATCATGGATTATTTCAAAGACGGCCTTCAAAATCATATTCAAATTTGAAATAAACTCTTTCGGTGATCTTGTATAAATATTGGTTCTAGTAAAACACGAATGTCACAACATATATCTAGTAAGTACTGAAAATGTTTCCCTCAATCTCAGTATAATTTAAATATACACAGTGGTGACTGGTGAAATTTAGGCTGTCATATCTTAGTATTGGAGCATGGGATAGAAGCGATACTTAAGGCGTAACTATCAAGACTAAATGAAGAAGTTCTGCAGAAAAAAAAAATTGCGATAGAAATTTTAGAAAAAAAGTTGGAAAAATTGTGAGCCGCTAAGGTTATTTTCTAAACGATTTGTAAAATATTTGCGAAACTTTTTTTTTTCACAATCAGGTGGAAAATATAACGACATTTCAAATTTCATAAAAAAAATATAGATTTTTTACAAAGTTGCATCTTTTTGAAATTTGCACAGTGAATCTAAAATGAAATTTCAAAATGGTGTAACTTTATAGAAAACCAATATTTTTTGATGAAATTTGAAATCTGTCATTATATTTTCCACCTGATTCTGGAAAAAAAATGTTTCATAAATATTTTACAAATCGTTTAAAAAATAACCTTGGAGGCTCACAATTTTTCCAACTTTCTTTCGCAAATTTCAATTGCAATTTTTTTTCTGCAAAACTTCTTCATTTAGTCTTGACAGTAAATATAACAGATTTTAAATTTCATAAAAAAATATAGATTTTTTTACAAAGTTGCATCTTTTGAAATTGACAGTTATGCCTTAAAGTATCGCTTGGGTCCCATGCTCCAATACTAAGATACGACATATTCTAAATTTCACCAGCCATCACTGAATATACAAGATGTACATTAAATAATGCGAAGAGACAAATTTTTGCGACAATTTTATGGTGAAACTTTCCTCATCTATTAATATTTCTTCTACGAAGTTAAACTTTTTCTTTGGGCATCCGAAAAATGATACTGGACAAAATATTGATGAGCATAAAGAAAATTACAAAGCAGGTTTTGAGGCTCAACGACCAGATAGAGAAAAGCATTTTGTTGTTAAAGATAAGTGTTACATAACCTCGGATTTACAGTAAACAATGCACTTCCGAAACTCAAGGTAAACGTTGCTACATAATTTCGATATACACAGTTTAACTTCTGCAGGAAATATACCCTGACTGGGTAAATAATGTGGCAAATAGAGGAAGCTGTAAAATAGCAGGTCGGAATCATGCCGGCGAAAATAAATATTTTAACATTCTTTGTCTCTACCAACTTCTAATTTTGAATGGATTATTCAAAGTTATTGATTACAAATTCTCGGAGGTTGGTCATAGTTACCTATATTACAACAGAAATTTTGGTCGCATTGAAAATATAATCAGAAAAGTAGAAAATGTTTATCTGCCTGAGCAATACCACGATCTAATAAAATCTGCAAGCCCAAAAAACAACTATGTGTGTGCTGATATTACTTTTATAATTTTGAAGAGCTTTCAGTAAGTTTAAACTTGTTCGATAAAAAAAATAATAATACTCTACACGAAAAAGTAAATTTCAGAGACTATATTAAATGAATTAGGGTTGAGTAGTGAGTAGTACAGACACTATTTATACAAAGAAAGCCTCGATGAGTATACACTATTTCTGAGGGTGGACTTATTAAAGAAATGAAGCTGCAGAAGGAAGAGATTACTCCTAAAAGATTTAAAGAGGAGTACTAACAGCAGAAAAATTGGACAATTTACATAAAATTGATAAAAGAAGAATACAAATGAAGAATTCTTTTGACGAAATGAAGCAAATCCAAAGAATAGAAGGGAAATTAATTAATTTTAAGATTAAAGTTGTTTTATATTAATTTTTAATATTAAAATAAAATATGTTTGTAATTACAACACCTTTTGCAATATTGCTGATTTCCCTGTATAAGAATGTCAGGTATATTTATTTATTTTTTTTGCAAATAATAAAGTTGTAGAAATATCCATAGTGCCAACCAACAGTACAAGATTCAACCTACTGAATTATTAAGTGTTTTTTGGTAAAACAAAATAAATAAAAAAAAAACCGAATGAATCAATGTTTTTAGTTCAAGTTTATGCAGAATAATGATGATATGACGCCCATTTGTATCTACAATTCGTATGTCATGAAAGTAATTAAATACATGTTACTTAATTCTATTTAGAAATATAATACAAGGTGAAGGTAAAATAAATAGTGCTATAATATAAATCATAGCAAATAACTAATTTTTGACTACAATAATAATTATAAAACTTCTGAGGAATCCCAAAAACTTCTAAGGAATTCCAAAAAATTCTTCGAACTCCAAAGAATTCCACGGAATTCCATATGATTGTACACCAAACTTCCAAACAGGTTCACCCCTCGATTTTTTATTCATCTTAATTTAGAAAAGCTCCTTTCCCCGCTGACTGCAGAGACTGGGAGTGTTAATAAAATCCTCAACGCTATAATTGTAGTTGGATAAAAAGGAATTCTTATTTTCGCATAAATAATTTAAAACATCAAAAGATTTCATAGATAATGGTAGCATTCGGAATACATCATGTAATTCTTCCCTATTCTTCAAATTCTCTAGGGTTGTTAAGAACTTTGAATTTTCAACAAAGCGGCAAATATTTAAGGAAGAAAAGTTGTTATTATGGTAACGGTTCTTTTTCTATTAGACAAGTTTCATTTTTATTAAAATAAAATATAAGCAGATTTAGTAACAAAATGAGGGAATGTAATCTAGGTTTGTATGTGAAATATCAAAATTATTGATAATTTTAAATTAAAGAACCTTTAAAAAATGTCACTTCATTCTGTTGTTTTTGAGTTCAATGTTTAAAATATAATGTTTTCATAAAAACCATCACTGGAAACCGATACCTCCTCCGTCTGAGTTCTAAGCATAATATATATATACCTAAAACCGGTCTTTTTAAAATTTAAAAAGTGGTTTTAGAATTTTACAAATTTATCCAAAAAAAAAAAACGGTTTTAAACGGTTTTTAGAACCGACGAACCCTGGATGACTGCACCTCTCGCGTCGCTTCGTCCCTCTACTATAAATATTGCGAATTTTATACTTACAGACACTATAAAGATAAGGCGGGTTTGATTGAGAATCTGTTTGTTACATTTAGTTTAATTTTTTTTTATTTTTTTCACCTATAAATTTGCCGTCCCTAGAAATTTACCACTGCAAGTAGCTGCTTACTTTACTTAAAGGGTAATCCAACTCTGGAGTAGCCCTAGTGCCCAAAGTCCGCTGAATATTGTAAATGAATGACTACCTATATATTTAGACAATAAAGATGTTTATTATTATTACACCTTCCTTAATATATGAATGTAACGCCTCTATTCTTAAAAAAATACGAAAGCCAACCCTTTAGAAATATTACCTTATTGGTACTTGCCTTATATCTGGAAATTTATTTTTGCCAAATAAAAATTGTTGCTATCTTTTTTCCACACCCCCTAAAAATATCAAAAATTCAAAAAATGTCGTTCTCAATATGCGGTTAAAATTCGACCCCCTCATATAGGATTACCTTGTATAACTTTTCTTATTAAAATAAAAATAATTTACTAGAAAATTGTATGCACAGAAAGTTGAGATTTCATATTTTAATGAAAGGCTTGGACTAAAAAAAAATTCGTTAGGGGGGGATTGACAACTTCTTTATTATCATTTTTGCATAATTTGGTTATGAAAAAACGAGGAAAAACCATTTTAGTTAAAGAGTTTGCCATAGGGAACCAAAAATGTCCTAAACTCATCATCAATACCTCGTATTCTGACCACTCACTCTAATTGCTTCAAGTATACTTCTGAGCATGCTTCTGATGATGCGGTCGATCACATCTTGTGTACTTTGTGTCTATGAAATGGGGAGAATATCTAAAGAGCTTATTTTCAAAATGCAATTTCTGCAAAACATACTTTTTTAGGAGTAATTGCATAATTTTCTATAACTAAAAAAATATGTCCCTTATATTTATCATGTATTTTAAATTACAGAAACTGTAATTTGCTAAAATATATATGGTTTTAAAAAGAGTTCATTAAAACGAGTTAAATGCCATCAATCTCGATAAACGTTTTGTCAGAAATTGCATTTCGAAAATAAGCTAGGTACTTATCTGACAGTTGCCTAATGTTCTCTGGAGCCGTTTGATGGTATTGAAGTACCCTACCCAATAAATCCCGCACATGTTCAATGGAATTCAAGTCAGGAGAACGCGTTGGAAAAGAATCGTGATCAATTCCGTGTTTTAAGGACGTTGAATACTTGGTGTGTACGATGGGGGCGAGCATAATCATCAATACAAATAAAATGTTTGCCAGCAGCTTGAAAAGTCGTCAGAATGTTACTGACAATATCATTGGCACACATTTGTCCAGTTATGGTCCTCCTGCCCATGTACAGATCGGTGCGTCTTCCAGCACATTCCCCCCGATACGGTCACTGTCTCCTCTAAAAGTTACTGTGAATGGAATAAACCCTTGGCTTCATCTCTTAGCTAACATCCTCTAAACTTGTAGACGTCTGTTATTGCTGTGCATCGCTGACCCCCGGTGCCAGCTTTTAATGAACCCTTGCCACCTTAAACGGACCGCATGGTTAGCTGGAGGGGCTCGATGTGAATGATGAGTTGGACAGGTCAAACTGCTGAATATATTTCGTATTGATTGGGCACTAACTGTAATCCCATGTACTGCACGTAAAGGTGCTTCTTACTTGAGAATCGTAAAAGGTAGAATTTCTTCCTATTGCACGTTAAAGATAACGATTTTGGGGCGGTGTTGTAGACTGGGGTCAACTACTTCTGGGCCGCAATTAACTACAGAATGAGAATTAATTAGAAAAATCAAGAATGCGTTGATCAAGAAACATAACTTTTTTATTCTGAGTATCTAAAAACCATGCAGAAGCATACACACGGAAAAAAATGCAGGGAAGTATTGAAGTGTGATTTTTTTTAATATCCGTAACTTTTTTTGCATTTTCTATAAAAACGTTTTTGCAGTGTGTTACTTTTTCTTCAGTTATAACTATTTTTTGTCCACTGAACTACCAAATACACACTATAGTTATTTCCAAGACGGTACAGTTATTTCCAAGATAGATCGAATATAAACAAGGAAACCAAATAACTGCTCACACTTGTACATGACGCGCCTGATTACGTGAACATCAAGTTCGGCTTTGTGTTTTCGTCCAGTCCATCTCGAAAATAAATAGACTATAATTTCTATTACATATTGTAAAAGAAAAACGTTAAAAGCAGTATTATTATATTTGTACAATTATTAGCAAAAGACTTAAAAAATAGTTCATAATTTGCTACTGTTAAATAGAGCTTAAGAAGTCGTTGTTGAAGTTGGAGTTATTTCCTTTAGATGAGCCTTTTGGAGTGGTCTTATATTATTTTTTCTCAACACATCGCTAAAAAATGTATGAGATTCTTGTCGGTCTTTACAATTTCTGGAACCTCTTCCTACCATCCAATCGCCTGTGATTGTTTCAGTTCCTTCACAAATTCTGCATTCACCTGAGGAAAAAAAAGTTTTAAAACAGAATAAATAATTAAAAAATTAGTTGATCGTCTCAATTTAGTCGATCGGTTAAAATTACGATTAACTGTTTCCGACTTAGGGTCGGTTTATCAATGGTTAGCTAAATTACCCGTCAGTGTCTTCTCGACCAATATAATTCACCCATTTCGTAGTAACCGAAGGATAATTTTGCTAACTATGGATTGACAAACCGGGCCTTAGTTACAAAATCAATACAGTTGGTTAGTTGAAATGAAATTAACCAGTTAGTCAAATTAGTCGAATAGTGTAGACAGACTAAGTAGTGGAGTGCCTAGCATTTTGGGGCGGAGGGGCACAGCATTCTTGGGGACGCAAATAAGAGTATCCAAATGAGACATGGTTTTAAATCTGTCGTTTTTTGGCACTGAAGTAATCAAAATATAATAAAACAACGGCTGTAAAATCTTGCATTACAAAAATATACAAAACAGAAAACAAACAACAAAATAAACACAACTGAGTATGAAATAGGCTGAAGCTCATCATAACTTAATTCATAATAATATTCTTGTTTTCATACTTTTGAACTTATTCAAAACATCAAAGCCGGTAGCTCCAGCCAAATGTTTTGCTGAATCATCTGGTACCCAAACATCAGAGACATTTTAAAGACAATCAAAACACATCTGTTTTCGCCCTTTGACGCCTGAAAGACATCCATAAGATATCTTATAGAACCCTGATGTTACAAAAAGTAACGTCTTTACAACGTCTTTCTATAACATCTTATGATGTCTATCCTATGCATTTTAATGACATCCCCCTTGGAGTGTGTTTTAAAATGCATGTCATTTTAATCGTTGATATTTATTTCACGGTTGTTATCTGATGTTAATCGATTTCTCGGAATTCGCCATATTACCGTCTTTGTCTGAGCAGCCGCGCTCTTTTAAGTGACGGGGTAGGCCTATCACCGCCCGCTCCTTGCATCACCTCATCATAATTCTTAACATTTCGCACTATATTGCAGTTGGCTACATCAGAAGTAAAGAAAATTTGCAAAAACTCAATTGGAAGTACAATGTACTCAGATCAGCGCTCATTTTATAACGTTCCGGCTGGAAGATTACCCCAGAGTATTGTAGACAATACTGTGACCATTACTAAACTAAATAAGAATAACAAGACGATAATTTAAGCACTGGGAATGAATTTTTTCTCATAAACTCCTATTATTTATTTTTTATTTGTTCTGTGATGACAGTAATGAAAAATGACAATTGACGCAAAAACAAAAAACAAATAATTTCCCGTTAATTTTTGGACATTATAAAAATATGCTATTTAAAAATATATATAAAGCTTTTTTTTTTGAATTAATGAAGGTGGTAAATAAACTCTTTTAATGAATACTTTATTAAAAATGTCCTGTGAGGGCGTTTAAAAGACATTTTAAAGATGTAATAATGGAACATCTTTAAGAAGACATCCATAAGATGTGCTTTTTAGGTCCTAAAAAAGTACGTGTTTAAGATATCCTATGCTATTTCGGCAAGTCACCATCGACTATTTTTGTAAGTATATAACATTTCAACAATGCACAGCAAATATCGTTGAAACGTTAGACTATTTATATGTTTTATATTGTATTTACTTCAACCTGTGACTTGTACTAGTTTTGTTTGTTATTTAATTTATTACTGATTAAGAGCAAGCAAAACTCAATTTAATTGGTTCTAAGGATGCTAATAAATATAGCAAAATGACGACTAAATTAAACAAGTAGTTTTTCAGTGTTTCTGTTTAATTTGACCTATTCCTAAATTGTAATATTAATGTATAGTCACTGGATATTCAAGAAAGACAATTTATTTTATATAATTATTCTTCGAGGTATCACGAAGTGTTTTGCTTAGGGCGCTAGGGCAGCAATATAGACAGGGACGGTTTGGTGTGGGATTTGCTATTGCAGTAGATCACCGTTAGTTTTACTTACAAGGCTGAATAATCCAATTTTCCAGCAGACAATGTCCGTCCTCATTCGGCAAGGCTTAGAACAAACTTCTTGCAAGAAGGTAATGTGGTGATGCTTCCGTGCGGGCACGGTCAACCGATCTGTCTTATCCATCGAATATGTAGACATGATTAGTAGAAGAGTGGGAGATTTACTCCATCCTCCGGATAATTTGAACGATATATTCGACTTCATATCCAAGAGTCTTGAGATGAAATACCGTAAAACTTGATGCTCACTTATGTGCGGCTCAGCACGGCAAAGCGCGTAGAAAAACGGTGTAAGGGATTTACTTCATGGATTCAAATATAGATCCGCACACTTTGGCGAAGCAATGCACGGCACGGCGCGTAGAACTGGTTGGGTTGAGATTTGTGTATTTGCAAATAAATTCTTTGCAACATTTTTTCCGCGCTTCGCCCCGCAGCGTCACGCATAAGAGGGCAACAAGCGTAAGCCGACATTGATCATCTCATTGATAGCATGCCTAACTGAGCAAACGAGTGCATTCGAAATCGCGGTGGACCCACTGACTGTTAAATAACTTTTTTATTTCGTCTCACAATGTTGAAATTTTAATCACTTTAATGCCATAGTGGGGGACAACTTTGGTAAAAATTTAATAAAATTGCCCAACGAAATCATGATGTTGAATTTTTTTATTCAAACCAATGTACATCGTGTGCAATATAATTTTTTTACACATCGTCTTGAACCCTTAATGGATTTTGTTTTAGAGTATATAAAAATTTGCTTAGTTTTAGTGAACAGTGAACATTTTATATAACGCGTATATTCATTTTAATATAGGTACTAGGGTGCTATTTTATATATCCATCAAATTTCAGCTAAAAATTTTATATTTAACCAATGTTAAGTAGGTATCAATTTTGTAGAACAAATGATTGGTAAACACACACTAGCGCCCACATGCACGCATACAGACAAATATTTTGCATATCATTTGAGTTGAGTGCTAAATTCTTGTCTTCTACGGGATATCACAAATAACATAATTTATCTCTAATTATCCTACCTATGAATGTCGCCACTCTCTTCCTTCTATTTGAAACAGCGATTAGGATCATTACTGACGAATGGTTAAACGGCAGGTGTCCTGTAATGTTCCATCGCCCATCGCATAAAAATCCACCCTCCACTTGTGGTTCTCGTTCTACTAATTTAATATCTGGTGTACGGGACGTGTTATTTCCCGCATCAATGCGTAGTTGCATTCCTCCTGCATCACTGTCCCAGTCACCCATAACATTACATAAAGACCCTATTAAATATTAAATAATTATTTTTTTTAATTGTGACACTTATTAATTTAAATATTACGCTCTGAGAGGCCACATAAATGTTTTTTAAATTGAAATTTAAACTTTTTTTCTTGAAATTTTAACTCTTTAGATGGAAATATCAAGTTAAATGAAAATATTATGTGGACCTTCAGAGTAAATAGTCATCGAACATGTTTTTCATTTTGAATAAATAGTATTGTTACTATTATTATTAAACTGTTTATTATTGTAAAAAATTCGATCAAACCTTATCTTCATTCTTGAGAGCGTTAAAAGACGGTTAAGTAATTGCTCGTCTTAATTTTAAACATTTAACAATGATTGGGAGAATAATAATATTGTTACGCCACTGGACTGTGTAGACTGGTTAGATGAGACTGGAATTGTAAGCGAACGGCCGGGAATATTCTGGAATGCCTTAGACCGTGTGAACGGATGTATAAATAAGACACACGGTGGGCCGAGCTTGAGTCTTAAGTCGAACGTGAACGAGTAAAGAAGAAATAGAAGTGACTTATAAGTGTTCAAGTGTGATTATAGTTAAGACAGTTATTAAGCTATTGTTGTTAATTGTTAATTAGTAAATAAAGTAGTGAGTAAGTGTTACCTGGACTTTCAATCAACGAATCTACGGGTATAGGTTTGTGTGGATAGCAAACACGTAACAATATGATATTGAAAATTATATAAAGGATAAGGATAGAAATGATTAATATATCAATATTCATATTGATTGCGTGAGACAAGACCAGTAGCGGATCCTCCTTCAAAATTTTACTAAAATGCCACTTAAAAATTTGTTACTTATAGATTAATACAGGAATTAAAAAAAATTGAAAACAAGCATACAATGTGTTGAATTTGAGGTTAAACTAATAAAAGGACGTATATTTTTCACTGAATGCAAAGCAGATGAATAAACAAAGAATGATGGGTGAATGCAACATATTCTTACATGACTGTCATTGTTACCCTTGAGTTCCGTTTTCTCACTGAATTAATACATAACGGAAACAACAATTCAATCCAAATAGCATAGGTAGAGGCCTAATCAAAACCATCAACTTGAGGACCCACTTTGTTGTATTTCGGTTGGTGGAAACAAAGATGTCCTTGTGGTGGTTTTTCTTCGACTGATTTGCTCCAAATATTCTGCTGAAATGCACCGTTTTGGAAATGCATTCCGGTTTCCGAATACATATTTAATGATGCTTCCTTTATTAAATTATTTCAAAAGGTCTGACCAAACAAGATACGCCTATGTACGTAAAGAATTTGGATTCTCCATTGCATGACGGCACGCCCTACTCGACTGTTCCGAGTATAAACATCACCGTAAGAATCATTTATTTCAACGTTTTATTTCATTCTTGGATATATAGTGTACATAATTCATGAACAGTTGGTCCAGAAATCAGCGTTTTATATAGATTTGGATACAATGATATATGATCATATTTGTCCAAATAGAACTAGATTTTAGTGACATTAAGTTATCATTTTTTTCCGCAGGTACTGTTTATTTCCTCTATTAACCTGTAGGTCAATCTTATGACTCTTACCATAAAAAGATTAACATATAAGAGGAAGTGCGGGCATTAAACATTCAGTTAGGAACAGGAATGGGTTTCCAATATGACTGCTTTCAGGGAATTACTTGGGGCGAATGGTCTCAGAATATTTCCACCACAAGGTTTACTGACCTCCAATAATCGAACAATAAAATTAATTTCTAAAATCACAGGGTTCTTGTCATACTATTTGTGTTAAATGTGACTTCCTTTATACCGTGTTTTCAGATTTGCACACTCCATAGGGAAGCAGCGTAGTTCGAAGCCTGCCGCTGTGGCAAATTCACGGTAGTCAGTCACATTTTGCATTTAGGGTACTGCACGAGCTTGACCGAACGCTTCCTTATGAAAATTAAACAATCCTAAGTAAACATATACAATATTTATTCAGAACATAAATCAAACGAACTATTAAGTAAATTAATAAATTATTATTAAATAATATACTTAAGGAATAAACAAAATAACAATAATAATAAATAATGTAGATATGACAATATTTTCTACCAACACTATGTAGAAATAGTTCTTTCGGTATGAAGCTCCTAGCGTACGTGTTGTTACTAAACATGTCCACCTAGCACAGGTCCATTTACTAGTTCCGACTTTGACTCCCCTGATTCGCGTAGAGCGCATGCTGTTACTGTATATGCGTCCTGAAGTCGACTGTTTAATAGCTGAGAATCCTAAATGTAGGGCGTAGACCATACATGTTACGTGTATTACTTTTAGCAATTGGCCAACTTTAAGCATATCCGTGCTACATCAGTCGCTAGCATTAACATTTGTGAATTAGTAATAACCACTGCTTTCAACGATGGTACAATTATTAGATGTACAGTTTTCGCATTTACGGCTCAACTTTTTACTAGCAAGTAAAAATGCAGGCAACGGTTTACCACTCTAAAATTTGCCACGTGATTGTCTGTTGCGATCATCATTTCGTCCACTGCTATCCATATTTTTTTTTGTTTTAATGTGTCCCCAATTTTTAGCATCGCTTTCTGAATGAGGGATAATTTTCGATATGCGGTCTTTTTTAGTCGACACTAGTTTACATACAGTACACATGTAACATTACATTTTAATTAGTCAAAAAACTTCGTCAGTTGATACTACGCATAAAAATAATAACTTTTTTGTCATATAAACATATATCGAAAAATGAATGGATTTCAAGATACGAGGTGTTGAAGTTAGGGGAGAAATTTTTTTTCCCAATATCTCAATAACGAATAAAGATTTTTTTATTGAAATTTGATATACAGGTATAATTAAGGTAAGCACGCCAGTTGAAATAAATTTTGTCCAAAATATTACACTGGGTGATTATTTTTTTCTGATCGATTACCACTCGAACCACAACAATTTTTTGTTTGTACGCCACTGGTCAAATTTAATAGAAACATTTTAATCTACGTTCCTTTTAAAGCAAGAAAGTATTTTTTGGCTCCTTTTTCGAAATTCTTATGATTTTTGATAAAATTGACATTTTCTATAACGATGCATTTCCGCAGCATTAAATTTGAAAGTGGAAATTAAAAAGAGTTGGCTGTGCAAACATGCTTTGTGACAAAACTGTCAGGTGTGGAACTGCATTGTTGTAGAAAATGTCAATTTTTTTTTTAAATTTTTTTCCCCCTAACTTCAACACCTTGTATCTTGAAATCCATTCGTTTTTCGATATATATGACAAAAAGTTATTATTTTCAGGCGTAGTATCCACTGTCGAAGTTTCCCGATTTAAATTTGGACCACCCTGTATAGTCCAAAAATAGTAAAGGCTTCTTTTTGCCTAATATTTGAACTGATTTTATGTAATTAATATTACCGACGCGCAACGACGTACCGATTGTGAAGCCTACTTGCTTGATGTAAACAATGCAATATCTCTTCGTATGTTTCACGTGTACTTAATACGTAATACGGGTTCTATCTCCTCACGCCGCACAGTGGACGGAAACGCCGAAAAGCTGGCCAAAATATAAAGGCATTGAGCTATTTTACTGAAATTGTGCATACAGGGGTTTTTTGTGTCGCTGATCAAGAATCCGAAGTTGAATTTTGAAAAAAAACAAAATGGCGGCCATGAAATCCCCCCAAAACATACCAAAAATCGCCAATTGTCGCTGCATTTTTACAAAACTTTGTATACAGTTTTTTTGGGTCGCTGATGAAGAATCCCATATAGAATTTCAAAAAAAATTACGGTCAAAAATATATACATAGTTCAAAAATTATTATTGAATTGAAGCGAATTCATGTGTTTCATTTGTTTCGGGAAAATTAGGATCTGGGGAATGGAATAAAAATGTGTAATGACTTTGAAAATTAATTTTATTCAATTACTATCTGAATTACATTCATCGTCCTCATGAGAACGCATTCAAAAGGAGCCCACCTTATGGTGCACGAATGTGCATGCATCCGTGCATTCGCGCACAATTTGGTCAATATCTCGCAAAGATGCAAAAAAGATGCAGCTAATTTTTTATACACTTTCGAAAAAATGTTCATTGAACACATTCCAATAAGTTTCAAGACCAACCATCACCAACCGCGTAACTTATGGCTTTTTTTGTGGAGTTTATGAATCGTTGCATGTACAAAAATGCACTCCACTTCGATAATTATTTACTAATTACCATATAAATAAACTGATCTGATACTGAGATATTTTAATTGTACTTACTTTCTGATGGAGAATCCATTTTTATGATACAGAAAACTGCACTGAGAATTTTTACGCTGCAGACAAAATTTATCGATTTTTGAAGTTGCGAGCTGCCGAAGTGACGCGCAGCACGGTCGCACAATAAGTAATTTCCTCGCTCAGGTAGTGAACCCGGACCGGTATTAACGGTCGTTTCTAATGCTAGGGGTACCACTACAACGATTTAAAACGTTTCCATTTCAAAAAAAAATCTTCATTTTTTTAATTTTGGCCAGCTTTTTGGCGTTTCCGTCCACTGTGCGCCGCTGAATTACTCAGAATTTGACCCAGTTTAGTTATTTTATTATTTAACGAAAATGTAGTTAATAGGCTTCTGCATTTATTAAAATTATAACAACGTGGCTCATATTGATTAATTAAATCAAAATTTGATTGAAAACAAAAAGTTAATAAAACGAAAGCTTTAATTTTGAAACATCATGAAACCCAAAAGAAATAACCAAATTCCGTCACAAGAATATGCAACTTTATTTAATTTAACCGAAGTTAAGCCTCTTTAGTAAGAAATCGATGTGGTCTTTAAATTTATAATAAAACAACCTATTCGTAAATTTAATTGTTTATATACCTTCATTACTTAGAGATTTTCCTTCTTTTTCATATTTAACTAATTCCTGAACGTCTTGCAAGACTTTATTGAGAAATGCTGCATCATTTTGTTTTTTAGTATATGGAGTATTAGGCATCATGGTAGCAACTGAGGTTGTTAAAGTAGTTTGAGGAGCCGGTACCGACACTATTTCTTCTTGATTGGGTGATTTTTCATCTTCATCTCTTTCATTCTGATTTGATTTTTCATCTTCGTATCTGGTATCTCCCCCAATATTATCCTCCGCTTTACCACCAGCCTCAGCCCTTTAAATTAACATTAATTTTATTAATGTGAAAACAGTGAATAATGATTTCATTATTCACTGGTTCTGAAATTTTTATTTTGATTAAAATAAAGCTTTCTACGACAACGTATCCACCCACAAACATTTTTTTAAACATTTCATTGAATATGCCATAACATGTTAGTCAAAACGGGAAACCGTTATTTGATTTGAAACGTGAAAGTTTGTGCAACATTTTTATAGCGATATTTTACCAAAAATTGTTATTATTTGATGGTCATGGAGAAAATATAGTATTCTACTCGCATGTAATGGATATTATTCTTTACATGCTCGTTGAATAATATACTATTATCACTTATAGGCCAATAAAATTAGATACATTCCGACCTCAAAACAGAAATGATTTACGCAACGAAATTTTATCAAATCCAGTAGCATGAACAATCTTTATCAACATAATAAAATAACCACTTGTTATCTTGAATCGCAGTCTTTAAACGCGCAAAATAAGCAAAATAAATGATATGGTGCATTCAATTCAGCTATCTTTAAGTGTAGATGCTTTAAGATAACACTTTTTTTCCGAATCATAACTATTTCCATCAATACAGCATTATTTTATATTAGGGATGGGGTGGTATAAAAATCTTCTAACAACAGTCGAACTGGAGCATTATAGTAAGTCGTAAATGTATAGAACAAATTCGTTAAAATTTAAACAAAAAATTTTTCTTTGAAAAAACCTTGGACGTCAATTTTATTTGCTAAAAATACATATTTTTAAACCAAATTTAATGTCAAACCTTCATTTGTTTTAGAGTGACGATATTATCGACTACTTTCACCCGTGATGGTATCAACAACACACGTAACTCTAATCAGACGAAAATCCTCATGCCATTGTAGAGACAAATTCTCAACATCACTACTCTGTAATTGTGAAAGACGGAATCATAATTTTTTTCTATTCTGTGATCATAATAATCAGTTGATTGGTCCAGTTATTTTAGAAATTCGTCATACATTTCAAAGTTATCTAGAATTTCTACACAATGAATTACCACGACTATTGGATGATGTTACTTCAGAGTGATTGGTTTGTACTATCAGTATAATGGAGCTCCTCCCTATTACACATGTCCGGTGATGCATTATCTAAATGAAACTTTCCTTAGGCGATGGATCGGCCGCGATGATCATATTCTTTGGGCATCAACGTGTTGAGACCTCACCATTTAATTTTTCTTTATGGGAGTACCTAGACGAAATGTGAAATCGATAAAATAAAAATGATATCATAATATGAATTTCTCCCTCGTATTTTTGATTCTGTTGCCTGGATAAAAGAACTTCAGGTTGACCTAAGATGGCGAAATCTTTGATAATGTTATGTAAATTGTAAACAATGAGCGATTTCTGTGTCATACCATCATCGTTGAAATATTAATATTATAAAGCAGTAATTCATTTATTTTTATACTTATTTTTATATTAGATAGATAGATAGATACATCTTTATGATCATATATGCACAATTGTGTTTTGACAAGTCAGAGTCATACAAAATATAATAAAAATATTATAAAATCAGTCTAAAAACTAAAAGGTCGTCATAGATAAAATGAAAATTAAATATAAACAAACACAACGTAAAGAACTGTTACATGAAGACAAAGATGAATGTAAATAAAACATTAAATATATATAATAAAAACAAAAAAAGGAATCATAACTTTATATGGGAAAAATCAGTTAACAATAATTCATTAAAATCGTAGAATGCATTTTCTAGCAAAAACCGTTTAAGTACAAATTTATATCGTTTGCGTTCAAGTTCCTGGGCGGCCTTTGGCAGCACGTTGAAAAACTTTATTGCATAATAGCCTGTCCCATTCCTAGTCTTCGTTACCCGCAAAAACTCTACATTAATATTATTTTTATTACGTGTTGAATAGGAATGAACGCTGTCGTGTGTTACGTAATTATTTATATTTTCTTTTATGTACAGGAGACATTGCAGTATGTATGTACAAAGCAAAGTAAGTATATCTAGATTGATAAAAGCGTCCTTGCAATCCTCTCTGTAAGCCAATCCAGCAGTGAACCGTATAGCTTTTCTTTGAATTGAAAAAACGGTTGGAATATGTGCCGAATGGCCCCATATCAAACTTGCATACGTTAACGAAATCTGAATCACTGCATGATATGCCATTAGTATTGTTGTCCGTGATACACTATTTGCCAAAATGCGCAACAAGAATATGTTACGTGATACATTTTTACAGATTAATTCTGTGTTTATGCCAAGTTAATTTATTGTCTAAAGTAACGACCAAAAATTTAACACAATGAGAGGAATCCATATCCAGAGAGTGGTGTCTTACGCTGAAAATCATTGTTTGAGTTTTATCTTTATTCAGAACTAACTTATTGGTTAAAAACTGGTCCTCAACTGTATATAACGAGTTGCGAGCCTCGGATAACAAAACCTTGGCATCACTATGGGAGAGAGACAAAGTTGTGTCATCTGCAAAAGGGCTGAATTTTGCTAATGTATTAGTATTTAACAAGTCATTGACATAAATAAAAAATAGTACTGGCCCCAGAACAGATCCTTGAGGAACACCAAAATTAATATTTAACAAATCTGAATTATTATCATTAAACGTTGCAAATTGAAATATGATAAGATCAAATGTACGCTATTTTCGGAAAATAAGTAAAAGTTTTGCTTAAGTCAAGAATTGAACATGTACGAATTCTTTCTTTTCAAAGCCTTTATTTATTACATCTATAAAAGAATTGAATGCCAAAGTTGTCGACAAGTTTTTCCTGAAACCATATTGACAGCTAGTAAATAATTTACAATTTTCAAAATAATTCGTTATTTGAATTTTCATACCACCAAATTTTTGCAAAAATAGGTATAATGGAAATTGGTCGGTAATTTGCATGTTGAGTACTGATTATAAGATACTTCACTAAAACTAAATTCCTCGTCACAAGAACTTCCAGTTAAATAATATTCGAGGTTATTACTAGCGGGTGGTAAGGTTTTATTAAATTTTGAGCGATATTTCCAAAGTAGTTATTAAAATTGTTAGAAGAAATAATTTCAGAAGGACTATCTAACACAGTGTTTTTTATATTAATCAGATTCCACATTGCTATTTGTTAGTTCTGTATATATATATATATATATATATATATATATATATATATATATATATATATATATATATATATATATATATATATATATATATATATATATATATGAAAAAAAAAAAAAAAAAAAAAAAAAAAAAAAAAAAAAAAAAAAAATAAAAAAAAAAAAAAAAAAATTAAAAAAAAAAAAAAAAAATTTGTGGGGGGGTTAAAAAAAAAGGGGGGGGGGGGTATTTTTCCGTTTTGTGGTTGTCTCCTTCAAATATATATATATATATATATATATATATATATATATATATATATATATATATATATATATATATATATATATATATATATATATATATATATATATATATATATGTATATTTATATATTTATTAATTTGAAGGTGTAATTCAATGCAGGTCGGGGTATTTGCCCGCTGAGTAGTTGTTTCACTTCAAATCATATTTAATTGCACATACATACACACACAAGCCCATATACACACATATATACGCACATACATACATACACACATCCATACATACATACATACATACATACATACATACATACATACATACATACCCACACATATACACCTACACACATACATACATATATAAACACATATTATGTATACAAATTATTATAATAGTAAATGACTAGCTGTAAACAATTTTTAGCTGCTTGATAGTACAAAAGAATATATCAACCCTATCCTCCACGGTGCAATAATTAGAGATCATTTGATAAAGAGGAGATGCTTTGAGAATATTGGTATTAGCTGTAGGAAGATTAAAAACATTGTTGTGCCGCGCTGAAATCCTGGGCACCCGTATATTGATATGACTTAGTATATCTGGACAGTCAAAAATATTATTAACAATTTTATATAAAAATATAATCATATGTACAGATCTCCGTTTTGACAATTCTATGATGTCAAACCGTGTTAATAACAAATTATGAGAGAACCCTCTTGGCGGATATATGCCATCTAATATATATACTGCAGATTTCATAAATCGTCTTTGTATTCTTTCAAGCGTCGATACATGAGTAACATAGATTGGGTTCCAGACTATCGATGCATATTCTAATTTCGATCTAACGAAGGATGTATATAACAATCGAAGTGTAAACATATTAGAAAACCCTTTCGAGTTTCTAATGACAAAACCTAAACATTTCATTGCAGATGATGTGGCAATTTCAATATGTTTTAGGAATGTCAGTTTAGGATCGAAAGTTACTCCAAGATCTTTTATATAATCAGGCCTATTAAGTGATGCACCGTCCAATTTATAATCAAAATCAACAGGATTTTTTTTCTTGTAAATGACATAACATTACATTTGGAAGCGTTTAGTGGTAAATTGTTATGTGTACACCACGAATTTATTTTATTCAGTGCAACTTGCAACAGTTCACACTCTTCGTAAGAATTCACTTCACACAGTAGCTTAAGATCATCTGCATAAATCAGATAATGTACACATAGGTCTGACACAATATCATTGATAAACATGATAAAAAGGAGAGGTCCAAGGGTCGAACCTTGTGGTACCCCAGATAGCTGCAAAAACTTCTTCGATCTGTAACCACGGTACTGAACAAACTGATATCTGTTTTTCAAATATGAAGAGAAAAGCTGCAGAAGAGGGTTAGTAAGTCCAAAAGTATCCAATTTGTTCAATAGAATTCCGTGGTCAAGTCGGTCGAATGCTTTAGTAAAATCGGTGTATATAACATCAACTTGGCTATGTTGGTCTAGTTTATTACTAATGAACTGGGACTTACACACAAGATTCGTAACAGTGGACCTACCCTTCATGAAGCCATGCTGCTCACATGTTATCAATCCAGACACATGATTATAAATAACATTGTGCAGAATTATTTCTAATAATTTAGCAAAGTTGCAGATGATAGTGATAGGTCTGTAATTTGTTATGTCATTCCTATTGCCTTTTTTTATAAACAGGACACACTCTAGACAGTTTCCAAGACTCTGGAAAACATGACGTTTTTATAATTAAGTTAAATATAGCTGTTAGAGGAGTAATAAAAGCCGATGCACAATCCTTGATTAAGAATGCAGGTATTAAATCAGGTCCCATAGTACAGTTTGGTTTGAGTCGTTTAATCGCTTTACCAACTTCATCCTGAGTAATGAATGGAATGTCGATTGTATTTATATTTTGGTTCGAGGATACATGGGTAATAGCAACCGGGAGCGTAAATGACTCAGAAAAGAAATTGGCAAAGCTATTAACCATTAGTTGGGGATCCTCAATATCTTCCCCATTATATGTAACAATTGAGGGGATAGAGGAAATATCCCTTTTAGAATTTATATAGGACCAAAATGTATTCGGGTTGATTTTTATATCCATTTCTATGCGTAGTAGGTAAGCTTTATGCAACACGTCGACCTCAATTTTTATTTGCGATCTTAGTGACTTGAATCTGTTTAAATAGTTCATGTCACCATTTTTTTTATAAATTTTTAAAGCCTTGTCTTTTGTTTTTATCTTTTTTATAATTTGGCCATTAAACCACGGTGGATAACATTTACCAGTAGCTTTTTTTTTTTGGTATATTATTTTCGAAAATATTATTTAATTTATTGTTTAAATCAGCAATAGCCATGTTTGGATCAGCATATTGATTGAGAAAATCCCAGTTAGTATTATTAATTTCTTCATATAAAGATAAAAAGTTTGCCTTTTTTAAAATTGAAATCGGTATGTGCTTTGACGGGAAAATTATTTCTTTTTCTATTAGACTTTGCAATTTCAATTTCTACAATCAACGCGGGGTGGTAAGGGTCTTCTAGTAGAATAATCTGCAGTGCTTTATTAACTACACAATTTATATTACATAATACTAGATCCAATAAGCGACCTTGAAAGTTCCGTATATTATTACATTGATTAAGACCATAGAAATTTATGAAATTTTGTGTTTGCAAAAAATTAGGCGTTGATGTATTTCCAGCACAGCAATTTATGTATTCGGGTATATTAAAATCACCAACTATTAATAAATCTGAATCGTAAAGAAGGTGTATAGACATTAGAGCATCATATAATACATGATATTCTTCATATGTACATACTGGGGGTATATAAATTACTAGAATATAGATCCAGCGAAAATTTATTTTGACCTTTACTAGAAGAACATCAATAGATTTTACATCACTCAATGTGTTACAAATTGATTTAATATCAATTTGGGCCGATTCAAGTTGTTTATCTAGGGCTAAGAGAACGCCACCTCCTCTGCCTGTATTGGTTGCGATAAAATCTCGGTCAGTTCTAAAAACACTAAAGTTGTTAAGATTAAACAGTTCGGAATTTCGAATGCTCTCGTTACATGAGGTTTCAGTGAATGCATATGCCTGGTACTCTTGAATTGTAGATGTAATATTATATAAATCAGTGGTTTTAGTACGCAATCCACGAACATTTTGGTAGTACAAAGATAATGTATAATGCTCCCATGTGCTTTGACCGCTATTGTTAACACATTCCATTTGAATATTATTTAATACCTTGGATTGCTATTGTGAATCAAGAATATTGGCTTTAAATTTGCTGAGTGTTTTTTTATATACATAACAGTCTGGATCCCAAACTGCGTGGTCAGTTGCATTGTCGATATTTAGAGTAGCCTTAATATTTGAGCAATGTACGCACTTGAATACTGAACTTTGACAATCAACTAGAGGGTGAGATTCAGAGCATTTTGGACAGACAGGAGTTTGTCTCGAACATTGCTTAGCGAAATGATGATATCCGCAGCACTTGAAGCAACGCCTCAGTTCAATTGCACAATAAACTGGACAATCAAAGTCTAACCCTACAGCTAATTTACCTGATTTTAAGATTCTGTGATAGGTGTTAATGTCAACTTGAAGGACGGCTTGATATAAACCTTTGTTTTTGCGTTGGGGTTTATTAGAAACTAATTGACATGCGCTACCTTCTGGAAAACAGATTTTATTTTGCGCTCTTAAATATTTGATTAAAACACTATCTTCAAACTTTTCAGATATGTTGACTACCCTGACACGTGGATTGAGAGATGATAACTGTTTGACATCATATTTTTCACCCAAACTATTCGCTGCTAGTTCTTTAAATTTTTCAGATCCCTCAACATTATCGCAGCTAATAACTAGAGCACCATTACGAGCATTCTTGACATTTGAGATACTAATGTTAGAATTGATAGGATCAATGGCACGTAATACATCAGATTTGGTAGTGGTTATAGGTTGGCTCACATTTTTAGGTTGCAGTATTAGGGAGGATTTGGGCTTTACCACACCTGCATAAGTTGGTGGAGACACTTTATTAAGTGACAGGTTTTTCTTGATGTCTTCTAATTTGGAACTAAGTAGGCCATCGAAATTATCTTTAAGTGAAGTAAACGTAGACTCCATTTTTTCTAATAATTCATTGCGAACATCTTCAAATAACTTTTTTAAGGCATCTTCGGACAACAATTTATTTATATTAGAATCAATATTATCAATATTAGATATGAGTTTCGCAGTTACAGCCTTATCAGTGACCTCACAATTTATTTTGCAGACATCACACCAGAAGAATAAATTATGGCATCTATCTAAAAGCTTGAAATCATGTTCGCTTATATTAACGCACGAAATATGGAACCATTTTTGACAGGAGCCTTCGCAGCCTACCAAACTGTCTCGCTTCTTTGATTTACACTTAGCACAATCAGTCATTATTGCTTACATATACATACATTAGTTTAATGATCCAAATAAAAATACTATCGACCAGTGGTGTGATAGGACTACAACTTTAATTACTTTTAATTGTTCTTTATAGTTGTTTTTTTTTATATCTAATTCGGAAAAACTGTGCTCACTTTTTACACACTGAATAAATTTTGCGTTCATATGATTGACCTGTGACACATGTGACAGACTAATTAATTAGTTATGTTTAATTAATCTTTAGAGTCACTTCACATACCATTTATCATTTCAGCAGAAACAATCACCAAGTCTTTAATACACAATTACGCTGTTTTTTTTAGATTACTTTTACCTTTATAAAACACTGATTAAAGAGAGACCTACACAGCCACACATTCACATTCACCGTATTCAGTACATTACATATATATATATATATATATATATATATATATATATATATATATATATATATATATATATATATATATATATATATATATATATATATATATATATATATATATATATATATATATATATATATATATATATATATATATATATATATATATATATATATATTAATCTCGCATTTATAGATATGTTTTTGGGTTTAAATTAGTTCTTTCAGATCACGAGAAGGATTCATCTTATATCTAGAAGAAAATGTAAGGACTCTCTCATATGTTGAAGTGAACCAATTTATTTTAATTTTCTTTTCATTGTTTAAAATTTTTGACCTTACTGTGGAAAACATTTCTAACTCAGAAGTAAGTTTATTTAGGAACATTTCAGATTTGGCGTCAATATTTAAAGACGAATCGTTTACAAACCCCCAATCAATCTATTGCAAATAAGTGTTTAAGTGATATAAACCTACATTAGTAATAGGTCTGTAGGTTATCTCTTTTAAAATTGGATTACTTCCATTACCTATTACATTTTCATTTTAAATTCAAGTAATACTTACTCGGTTTTATTTTCTTCAATTTTTACAGTTATTGGAATTATTAAGGGTATAACTGTGAAGTTTCCAGGGGGTTGCTCAAACTCCGTGTCTGATGATGATATATTTGATAATGGAACTATATCTCCGTTTTGTACTACGTACATGTGCTCTTTATCAACCTCTTCCCTTTTTAGATCTTTCTAAATTGTTTTTACCTTTTCTCTTGTATTTGCTAATAAACGATTTCATTTCATTACTTAGGGGTTTGACTTTCAAAAACTCGTGTTCTTTAAGTAAAAGACTTCTTTTGGCAACATGTGACAGTTTCATAATTTCTGAATTATTTTGTGAAGTAGATGTACTGGTCTCTAATATTATAATTAAGCATAATAGTATAATATTATATCCTAAAGATTTCATTAAATAATTTGGCATCACCTTCGACATATATGTAAATATAACATCACATACACCCTTTTACTTGCAAATATCAATTGAAATTATTTCATAAAAAATAACTGTAGTTAATTAATGTCAAAACAACAAGTATGATATTTGTTTAGTTAATCTAGTTAACTAGCCAATAGAACATATATATCTTTAAGATATGTTCCGTAAGCCAACTTGGTTACTTTGGTTGCTGTTTTAGCGTTCCGTAAACTATTTCATTATTTTTCAGTTAAATCTAATTATTGGCTCGGTGACGTAGTTGGCTAGAGCGCGCGATGGCAAGTGTGACTAGAAATATAACTATCGTAACTACGGATTCAAATCCTGCCACTATGCGCGGATCCAAGGGGGGCAATGGGTGCAATTGCCCCCTCCCCCCTCTTGGGCCGACAAAAAAAAATTCTATTGATGATGGTAATGACTAGAGATCGGGTGGTGGCGATAAATTCCAGTAAAAATTATAAATTCTACTAAGTATGTAGAGAATGTTACATTTTAAACACCTAATGAAACATTCCCAAACGATATTAAATGATAAAATATCTTATACAACTATTACGCAGTAAATCTGTTTTCTTTATAAAAATGGGAACAAAACATTAAAGAATTTTATCGGATAATTGAACGGCTTGCTACCATAACAAACAATTACTTACTGACCGTCATCTTGAGGGGAAAATACTTGTTATTGTCGAAAGTTCATAGATATAGGCGGATTGCGTCTGCTTGCGAGGTCGTTTGTCTATCACGTTTACGCTCACTGCCCTATGTTAAAAATAAATAAATATACTCTAAATAAGTAGTATTTATAAAAGTCTATATAGATAACACGTATATACGTAAACAGTGTGAAATTAAAGACAATATCTTGTTCAATTCCTTCAGAGAATAAAGTGAATTTATGGATTTAGTGCATAGGCTTTAAAAAAGTGCTTTCGTGGAATGTCAAAGCAAATATTAAAAGACACATTTCCTCACAGTTATAAAAAGTGTCTGAGTGGTAGTGTTACTAATAGTGATAGGCAAACAATGTTTAACTTAGATTTAGTAAAAATGAAGCGGTCTTGTGAAAGCCGAGGGGTCAGCGAATAGAATCATAAGTGGAGTGTTGGGCGGTGAATCTGGACGATCCAAGAGGACGTTGATATGTAGATTGCGGGATTTAATTGTGAAATTTGTAATTGTTATAATTAATTATTTTGGCTATTATAGAATCGTAAGTGGAGTGTCGGGCGGTAAACGTGGATGATTCAAGAAGACGTCGAGATGTAGATTCCGGGATTAAATTATGAAATTTGTAATTATTATAATTACTTTGATTATTATAAAGTCGTTATTGGAGAGTTGATCAGTAACGTGGACGAGTCGGAGCGGACGTAAAATTATGTTGTAGATTTGGGAAGAAATTCAAATTATTTTACTTATTTTCGGCTAAACTCTAGAAATTTCATAATATCATAAAAATAAAGTGTGTGCCAATGGTAGATATGGCAGAATTTGGTGAGATCAAACTGACAAATCTTTTGTAGAGTATCGAATGCTCTCTTCTACTCTCCAATAGGTGTTTATTTTATCATTTTTTTAAGGGTTGTTAGTATTGTCTATTGAGAAATGTATTGTGATGTGCGGATAATTTTAATTTTTCTTCTATTATACATATTATTTTTATGAAAATTGTGCGTATTACTAATTCTCTGTCGAGAGTTCTATTCTAGATATATTTCTTGGGCTACGAATCCGGCTTTCGAAAGAGCTGGCGCTACTAGTGTTTGCTTCCCTTGCAGTCTCAGGGACTGACTGGTGGCAGCAACCCTAATTCTTTATTTTGAGGGACATTGATTAATTTTATTAAAATAATAGCACACGTTGGGATTAGAAACAAACATTTTATTACAATGGTGACGTTAGGTGAGATATTATCCACAATAATGTACTAGCCAGTAGAAACAGCCATTTTATTATAATGGTAACACCAGCCCGGCGGTAGTACATAGACAATTTTTGCAAAATTATATTATACTAAATCCGTAAAATGAAGATAGTAATAGATGCACGTGATCAGCGCATGAAATGAAACCTAATGGCACTTTAGAGGGGATGTAATTCAAAGTAAGATTTATAAAGGCTTATCAAATCAACGTCGCTGTGATATGTGCCGCGTGACAGTTTACTGATATTTTTCGGTTTGTGTTCATTATAGCTTTTCTCTCGATAATACTGTTGATTTAAAAAAATCTACATATTGCTTCGTATTTATGCATTTCTAAAAAAATAATTATTGGGTTTTACAAAAGCATTCTTTCAAACCTAACATGATTATAATAATAAATATCTATAGATTTTTATGTTTCGTACTGACATTATTATCTGAATGTGCTCGTATAAAAGTTTTAGGCATATAATGAATCAAAAACAATACTTCCAACATATTTTATCATAGAAACTATTAAAACAACTACTCAGTCCAGGAGCAAGAACTGCATTGAATTAAATAACAGTGTTCTCAGTATTAGAAACAAAAAAATATTGATATTGAAGAAATTTTAAAACCAAAAAGGAAAATTTTCACTCAAGAAATAATTTTCTCCAGTTGAATACAAAAAAGAAACTTCCTAGTCCGATATATCTACTTTAATTCTTCTGGACTCTTCAGGGGCTACTCCGCGTGTAAATTATTTAAAAAATATTTAAATTAGATAATTCAAAATATGAACGTTTGTCATATTTTTTTGGCATTTTAAATTCAAAGACAATATCTAGATTAATTAACTTCGGTAATCATAATGACATTCATAACGTCTATCCTACTAATAAGCCTATTCTTTTCATATATTTTAAAAAATCTGACATATTGCTGCATCGTATTTATGCATTTTAGAAAATAATAATAATAATAATAATTGGGTTTTACAAAAGCATTTTTTCAAATCTAACATGTTTATAATAATAATTGTTAATTTTATTAATAATTGTTTGCTGTCTGTTACAACTATTGGAGCACGAAAGGGTCAAAATTGATCATTATATAGTGCAGTCATCGCCATCGCGTAAAATACATTCCCTTTTCGGTTCACGAGACACAGTGCATCCTGAATGTGATGTTTATTGTAAAAATTCTGTATTTAATATACTTACTTATTAAGCTATTTAATTTTGACATTTGATTGATAAGTTATGACACAATATATAATACCCCATTATTTTATACTCATGGGTGTTTCCAATACAAGTGTGTATCCGGGAACACAAGGAAAAGGCTGTATTAAACTCACCAGTAAAACCAACTAGCAGGATTTCTGTTTACAAAAACATCGAGGGTCGTGGGAAAACAAGTACAACAGAAAAGATTGGTAAAACAAATAAAAAAAGCAGAAAGAAAAACCGTTAGCGTTTGGTGTGGAATTTTCAGAAACAAAATTGTTGGGCTTGTATTTTATGATTATACTTTAACTGGAGTTACCTATCTGGAAATAATTATCCCAGAAGCAGAAAATATTTTTTTTGCAGAATTTTCCTCAAGCCGAACTTGATGATATGATTTGGATGCAGGATGGAGCAACTCCGCATAATGTCCTACCCGTTCGAGATCATTTGAATAATGTATTCCCAATATGGATAGGCAATAATGGACCTATTAAATGGCCACCTAACAGTCCGGATTTGACCCCTATAGATTCATTTTTTTGGGGATTTCTAAAAGACATTGTCAATAATAATAACAATAATAGTATTCAAGTCATTAAAGACAGGATTCGACTTGAAACAAACAATCTGAATGTAAATAATGAAGCCATTTCCGGTGCAATTATAAATATAAGAAAACGTTATCAATTATGCATTGACAATAATGGTGAACACATCGAACATCTTTTATGAGTTATCATTTATTTATATTTAAATTTCCTAAATAAATCTTTATTATCTATTTTGTATAAATATTTCATTAAAGAAATGTCACTTATCAAACATAATAGTTGTCATTTTCAGAGCTCACTTTAATAATGTTAACTTCTCCATATTTACAGTAACGAGTTTAACTAAGATATTCGACGTTTAATAACTCGAAAACGGTATATGGTAGTGGTAACATATGGTATATTTTTGAAATCAGGAACAAAAGAAAATTCCAAAAAATTAATAATATACAGCCCACTTAAAAAAACAAATATTATTTTTTTGTATCCCTGAAATCTACACGCTACTGTACTTTTAATAGTATTTTAACAAAGATTAGTCATAACCACACAACTTTTATTTAAATCTTTTTTTTCTATAGGCAATAATAACGATGATAAGGGGTGGGTAATTTATACAGAATAACCCTGTACAAGGATGGAACCTTGAGCTACACCGTTCTTTACAGGATTAAGTTCAGACGTAGAATTATTAATTGAAACAAGCTGTTTACTATTGTTTAAATACGAACTGAAAAGTGAGAATGGTACACCTCCAAGTCGGTAGTAAGAAATTTCTGGAACACTATTTTAGGTGATATTAAAAGTTTGATCGTCGCACAGTGGACGGAAACGCCGAAAAGCTGGCCAAACTATAAAGGCATTGAGCTATTTTACTGAAATTGTGCATACAGGGGTTTTTTGTGTCGCTGATCAAGAATCCGAAGTTGAATTTTGGAAAAAACAAAATGGCGGCCATGAAATCCGCCCAAAACATACCAAAAATCGCTGAATTTTTACAGGTGGACTAAACTACTGTTCTTAAATATGATGTAAATATGATCTATCATGATTTGAAGGTGTAATCCAATGTAGGTCGGGGTATTTGCCCGCTGAGTAGTTGTTTCCTTCAAATCATATTTAATAACATCAGTTTAGTCCACTTGGGCTAGGGGTCGCCGCTCTCGGTACGTGCTTCGCAAGTCGCTATCCGCCACAGAGACATCTATGATGTCGGTCGGATAGTAGCATTTGGACCATATGAGAAGTTTCACATACCTCTCACTACTACTCAATTTACCTTAGTCAGTATATGACTAGCAGGTTGGCCACTATCATTTGTCTGTTCCATAACCTATGACATACTGAGGAGAACAAATAAGTTCGAAACCGGTCTATGTCTGGTTAGGAATTGACAAATGATATTGGCTATCGATCTATCATGATTTGAAGGTGTAATCCAATGCAGGTCGGGGTATTTGCCAGCTGAGTAGTTGTTTTCTTCAAATCATATTTAAGATCAAAGAAAAGTATGTATGTATGTATGTATGTATACATACATACATACATACATACTTTTCTTTGATCGTTTTAATATTTCATGTTATTTTAATCATTTTAATTTTATTATAAAATGTACAACAATTTATAATAATATATATTTATATATATATATATATATATATATATATATATATATATATATATATATATATATATATATATATATATATATATATATATATATATATATATATATATATATATATATATATATATATGCAGAGGAATGGAATCTTATTGTCTCCAAAGTTTCCATGTTAAATTCTAACACGTGAGAAGCAATGAAAAATTCACTCATAAACAGTATAGATTTACTGTATATCAGCGATACTTTTACAGTTAAAAAATGTATTTTCTCTATTTTTCAGTTATTATTTTCGGTTTAATGAAACATTATTTCACTGTTATTGACGTAAAAAAACATTAATGTTGTGCAAAATTGACGTTTCATGAGAACGCATTCAAAAGGAGTCCACTTTATGGTGCACGAATGTGCATGCATCCGTGCATTCGCGCACAATTTGGTCAATATCTCGCAAAGATGCAAAAAGATGCAGCTAATTTTTTATACACTTTCGAAAAAAATGTTCAATGAACACATTCCAATAAGTTTCAACACCAACCATCACCAACCGCGTAACTTATGGCTTTTTTTGTGGAGTTTATGAATCGTTGCATGTACAAAAATGCACTCCACTTCGATAATTATTTACTAATTACCATATAAATAAACTGATCTGATACTGAGATATTTTAATTGTACTTACTTTCTGATGCAGAATCCATTTTTATGACACAGAAAACTGCACTTTGAGAATTTTTACGCAGCAGACAAAATTTATCGATTTTTGAATCGTTGCGAGCTGCCGAAGTGATGCGCTGCACGGTCGGACAATAAGTAATTTCCTCGCTCAGGTAGTGAACCCGGACCGGTATTAATGGTCATTTCTAATGATAGGGGTATCACTACAAGGATTTAAAACGTTTCCATTTAAAAAAAAAATCTTCATTTTTTTAAGTTTGGCCAGCTTTTTGGCGTTTCCGTCCACTGTGCGTCGTCCAATTCGTATTCATTTCAAGATAAAATACAGTGAACCAATATGACAAAGATATGAATATAACAGATTACTTACCTATCTTTCAAGTCTATTCTAGCTACTTCTGAGCTATTTTACCTGTTTTTTAGGCACATTTTATCAATTTTTGATCTATCTTATCAGTTCTCTTTCACTTGTTTTGCCTGTTGTATGATCTGTTTAACAGTTAATGAAAACCGGTTTCACACATACAGCTGAGTTAGTTCAGGTAATTATGTATTTTCTTCTTTCTTACAAAAAAAAAATGAAAATGTACATTATTTTTTAATATACCTTAATTCGTTTCGTATCTAACACTAACAATTCTGTATAAATGTCATAATATGTGTGGCGTCTGTGAAGCTTCATATATCAAAGAAATTTAATCACTTGAACAATGATTATTTTAATTAGTAACTATCAGTGATCGCAATAAACCGCCAAGTACAAATAGCAGACGAGAATAACTTTAGACATGAGGATGTGTATAGTGGCTCTGGTCAGTAGGCTCTGAACGATCCGCCAGTGTTTCACTAGAAGTTTGCTTGATTATATTTATAGTTGTCATGATGGAATGTTAAAAAAAGTGTTTTCTGATTAAAAATAGGTGCGTATATTTTCATTAATTTGTTAGAAACAAATAATGAGCACATTTCATTTTTTTTTTTTACTTTTGAGTAGTAGTAAATTTGAGTAAATGTTTATAAACAAGAGTTGTGTGACGATGCTGTGATAAAAGTGATTTTATGCAGTTTAAAATTATCAAAATACACTTGGCAAAGGACAATTATTTTTATTTATAAATATATAAATTTTATCAACTTCCAAAAATAAAAAGGAAAATAAGTGAATCAGCCGTCACAATATAATTTTTTAGTGTTTTAGTATTACAGGAATTCCCAATACTTATAACCTATTTAATATTCTATGAAAATATTGTGCATTGCTTGAAACACGTGTTCTCGAAAATAATTCATTTGACAGATGCACATACAGATACAGGGTGTTTAAGTGTAACTGTACGTTACTGTTCTTTTAGAAATATCTCTAGTGTTAATGTTTTTATCTTTCTCTGACATGTAAGTACTTGTTAGCGAGAAAATCCTCATAATATTTCAGATATATTCAACTGTCCGACTCATAATAGATGTATGATATATTTGAGCTAGTAAATAAGAGCATGGTTTTCACAGATGTTGCAAAAAAATATAGTTATATTGAACACACTATAACATATGTTTTTTATCCTAGTAGGTATTTTTGGACAGATAATCTGGTAGCCTATTTTTGTCAGAAAGGTATAAAGTACTACACACAGACTAGGTACCACTTCGCCACTGCAAAATAGTAACTTAATAATTTTATCACATTAGGAAACTTATTTCTGTAAAAAAAAAACACTGTCATTACACAGGGTGTTTTGAAAGTAAAGCGACACTGTTTAACTATAGAGATCAAATTATTTAAACCTAACATGCACAATATAATAAAAAAACAGTGTTTCATAGCTCGGTAGAGCAATGGGCCAGAGCGTTAAGTAACAAACGTAGCGGATTTACTGCCTATCGACTTCCGGATTCAAATCCCGGCTTCGATTCTGATAAAATCGAAGGGTTTGGTTATGTGTGTCCACGTTTTTTTCAACTGTGTAACCCCTGTCCGTGCAGATTCGGCTTTGGTTTGGGAGTTGTCTAATTGTGGTATGTTTTATGTGTTTTATAGGAAGTTATACGGCTTTAAAGATGATAATTTTGTTCCATTTTGAATTAATTCCAGAATTACTACTAATATTGTGCCATTAATATCATAATCTAAATCACTGATTCACTCGTTGAATTCCCCTTATGCATACATAATATAAATTTTCAGATACAAAAGAGAGAAAAAAAGAGAAAGCTCACTTATATTCGCTATATGATTAGTTACTGGTTTTCAAGCTTATTGCCAATCGATTTTAATAATTCTAGTCCTCCTCCATAAATTCACCTTTCAAAAATATGATGTTTTTTTTTTCAAAGATTTTAACAAGCTATTAGAAAAAAAATAGCTTTGAAATTAGAGGATATACAAAGACAACGTCACTTATTTTAAATCAAACACCCTGTATTTTATTTAAGAATCGAATTTCCCTTCTTACTCTGATTTCAAAAATATGTAACATTATACATATATCGACTGTTTATAGTGTCACACAAGAGGATATACCATACCATAATAGAGAATTTGGTGGATGCGCCGGGCACCGATCCCGGCACAGGGCAAGTCACATAAAAGGTCCACCCCATTTATTTTGATAGTTTTGAGGATATTTTTGCTTTTCGTTACTCAATCCTATAGTAATCACGATTCGGACCACAGACTTTTAATTCAGCCAAACATATGAGTTTTTATTTTTTTTTAATTGCGTACTTCATATATTTCTATGCAGTTTGATAGGAATTCAAAAATATATAATTTTGAATCATAAAATAAGGAAAGTAACATAAAAAGAATAATGATACAACATAACTTAGATTTCTTTTATTTTCCAGCATAATAAAGCAACAGTACAAAAAAAATCAGCTTAAATTAACTATATAACATTTTCTATAAATCCTGCTCTTTTTCAGTAAAAACCTGACATATTTTTATCAGATTATTGTAGACTCTTTGTAAATTTTGAGTGTTTGATATGGATATGGCTTCTGTAATTTTTAATTTCAAATCCTCTTCATTATTTATTTCCATAATCCATATCCTTACAGACTTTGCTTTTACGGTACCCCATACAAAATAATCCAGCGAATTTAAATCCTAGATTTTTGCAGGCCAGTGAAAGGGACCGTGGTCACCTATCCATAATTCGTATGAATTATTTAGAAAATTTGTCGTTTTCAGCATTATGAATGGGAGCCCCGTCCTGTTGCTAGTTTAGATGTTGAAGATAAAATGGGAATGTTGTCCAGATGTTTCTCGATGTCATTTTGTGGCATGTTTAAATATTTTTCGCCAGGTAAACCACCGTTGATAATGATAGGTCTAATATTTTTCTTTCTATAAGAACCACACCACACATTGACTGTCTTCCTCCCTTGTTTTTTTAATTTTTCCGATGCTATGTGAATTTTCTGAACACCACACGTGTTCATTTTTTTTAGTTATATATAGTAGCTATTAAGAAAGGAGACTCGTTGGTCCAATAAGTATTGTTGGAGAAATTTATATCTTGATATTTCTACACAGAAGATAAGTCTATCATTAAAGTTATTTTTTGGTTAAGTAGCTGACCAGGTTGAATGTGGTATTGTCTTGTAGTCAATTGAACCTCTTCGTTTGTGATCGGTTGTCGTGAATTTTTTTCTTGTTTTTTAAATCTCCATTATTGTAAATTTCTTTTAAATTTTTTTAAAACGTTTACGGTGAAGGCTGACACGATCAGGGCATTTTCTTGCGTATTCTCTTATACACATTTTTTTTCACAGTAAGAAAATTTTTAATATATCAATGTTGCTCAAGTAGATATTGCATCAGAGTGGTAGCGTATAACAATTTGTTCAAAAACACGTTTTTATTACAAAAGAAGCAAATATATTACAGAATAAGCACCAACAACAAATATCAAACACTTTAAAATTAATTCTAACGTGAAAACTGGTAGTTATTTTTTATCTTCCAAAGCCTGTCAGATACCATTCACATAATGCTACTATTAGATGAACAAACTCACTGATCTTTGTGAAACCATTGATTCTTGTTAAAATTCATTGTCATTGTGAAACATTGACAATTCTTTTACTGACAAGTTTTAATCTCAACTGTCTTCAAAATGCTACATATTTTTGGATCAAAATGCTACACATTTTTGGAACAATTAAACAGGGAAGGTGGACCATTAATGTACGTGGGGTAGTTTTCATCCAAACTTTTTTAAATGTCATTATTTTTATCATAACGTTATTTATAATATAAACTTACATATTTTTGAATATCTCTTGATGAGCCCTATCGAACTGCGTAGAAATATACGTGTTTTTAAACACCCCATACATATTTGATTGAATTAAAAATCTGTGGTCAGACTCGTAATCTACGTTAAAATTCCAATGGGATAGGGTGTCAAAAAATCAAATCATCTGCAAAATTAACAAAATAAATAGACTGGACCTTTTACATGACTGATCATGTACTTTTCGCATACCATATTTGAACATTTGGGCCTTCACCATATGTCACATTTGACTTATCACGTATGGGCATTAAATTATGTAAAAAATTCAATGTAAAAATGTAAAACTCGCTTGGCTACGGAGAGTTATTTTTAGTTGAAAACGTAAAGGGAACAAAATAAAACATAGTGATAAGATACAATAATTAGGAATATTATATTTTTAAAAAAAGAATACTAAAAATTGAAAATATACTTACAAAGATACAGTGGAGTTATAATACCATACTTCATTAAACCACAGTTAGACAAGTAGCCTCAGCGGGAGACTTATCACCCTACAGTATCTCTACACCATCTCCCAACTAACTCCTGCTGACTTCTACTGTAACTACCCTGAGCTACTCCTAAAAAGCAACTATCTGGAGCTACTCCCAAATATAACTGACTAGCCTTCCTCTTTTTCTCTTGGCCTAGCTTCTCTTTACTTTGAATCAGCTTTAAGTTTGCTTTAGTCAGCATTAGTAAACTTACGGCTATTCAGGTCATTGGATGAATTATGCTGCATACTAAACTTTTTTTTATCACTATGAAATACTCTACTTTATATCTTGTGTTGAAACTTAACATATTTAATAAGATTCATACAGAGGATGTCCTAATAAAACGATCTTAAAAGTTATTAATAAAAGTAATTGTCTATTATGGTATATCATCCTATGTGATAATAGTTTTAGACATATAGCATGAATAATCCTTTTTTTATATGAAACCATTCGCAGAACAATAATTGAACAACTGAACAGGCTTTGTTTTTATTGAATTTGTTGAATTGAATTACCTCAGTGAACACTTTCAAAGAATGGTTAGGTAGAAATGGACCAATAAGATGGTCACCAAGAACTCCTGATATGACACTGCTTGACTATTTTGTGGGGTTACATAAAGAATAAAGGCTATAAAAATAGTAATGGTTCTATACAGACTCATGTTAAAAATAAGATTATTGTTTGGGCTATATATCCAAAACTATGAACAGTATAATGTTGCGTATTTCTGAAGCCAGAAAAAAGTAGAGACATTCGATTGTTAAATAAAATATAGGGTGTTCCGATTAAAAAAAAGTGACATTGCCTTTGTATCTCCTCTAATTTCTAAGCTATATTGACATGAAAATGTTTGTTAAAATCTTTGAAAAGACTATAGTAAGTACCCTGTTTTTGAAGTTTTGAAATATGTTGATAAATAGGAAAGATAAGAAGGGGTGAATTTAAGGAGGATCACCCTGTACATATTTTTGACTTTGCTTATTTATGTTCCGTTTGATAAAATATTTTGAACAAAAACATCTTTGATCTGCCGACGCACGTCAAATAAAAAAATAATTATTTCCAGTATTTTTCGCATAAATAAATTAGTGTAGATAAATGCATTCTTTATGGGAAAAACTAAAATTAGAAATCTTAATGCGTTTGCATCTATGTAACGTGCATTTATTTTCATAATAAATGCAATATTATTTCACTGGTTTAATAAATTACGCCAATTTTTAACGTACGTGTTTTCGTGTGTTAGTAGTAGTAATAGATCTTGGTGTAAAGAAGTGTCTTGTTTTGATGAAATGATTAAAATAAATAAATATGATTAAGAAAACAATTACAAGTCACGCATCGTAGAGTGGCCCCCGAACTGCGCACAAGTTAGAAAGAAGTGGCCAGTATGCGGTAGATACAGTAGATGCCAAATCCATTGCACATTTAAATCTACATGCTACAATGCGTAAGTTGTAACTATTCCTTTTGTGTGTTTTTTAAATCATGTAATCAGCATCGCACACACACAAAAACATACCAACTTTGAACAATTGAATATAATTTAACTATTACTATATAATAATAATGATAATAATAATAATAATAGGATAGATAGGATCCGAACGCACATGGCAATACAGAAAACGTTGAAAAGGCGGGTGAGGAGTATGGAACAAAACATCTTGTTTCGTATGAATCCTTCCCGCCTCATTCAAGAGCCACATCGTGTTGCTGATGATCCGCCGACTGTAGAAGATATCAAAACCTTCTGGAAGGGAATTTACGAAACGACGCGTCCATTCAATTGCGACACTCCAGCAATTGCACACTTCGAGTCTCTGTGCCACAGGCACATGGAAGAGCCGGAAGAAGTGTACCCGGCATGATTGTCAGACACACTTTGGAGGAAGTCCAACAAGCACTTGTTGGTACCAAGAACTTCGCTGTCCCGGGTCCATACGGCATTAACAACCGGTGGTGAAAAAATTTCCTTCCACTCACCGCCGTCTGGCGTGAGTCTTCAATTCACGGTTGAACGAGGGGCAACAGATTCTGGACTGGTTCGTCGAGGGACATACTGTGCTTATCCCTAAAAAAGGGGGATCTTTCTGACCTGAAGAATTATAGGCCGATCACTTGCCTCAACTCCTGTTACAAGATATTTATTTACACGTATATTATATGCTAGGACACTGAGGTCTGTTGATCCGGTCTTCCAGTAGATACACGAACAGCGTGGTGCCAAGAAGGGCATGGCAGGTTGCATGGACAGCCTGCTGATAGACCTCTGTATTACACAGGATTTTGTGCAATACAAGCGGAATCTATCGATGGCCCGGATTGATTACCGCAAGGTATTTAATACAACATCGCACGAGCTATTGTTGCACTTGCTCGAATATCTTGCGGTACCAGCACCACTAGTGATATGCATAGAACAGCTGCTACCACTCTGGAAGACTCGCTTCACCATAACATCAGGTGCACAGCGGGTCACGACAGAGCAAGTGGTATTTAGGAGAGGAGTTTTCCCTGAGTCCTCTCCTCTTCTAATTCTTACTGCCACCGTTGTCTGCTGGACTCCGCCAAACCCGCAGATTTCAATGTGGACCACCCAGCGACCGGAGGCTTAAGGTCACCCATCTATTTTATATGGATGACCTTAAACATTATGCCTCCGGAGAGCACGAATTACAAAACGCTCTTAGGGTGGTCGAATAATACATGCGGGCAATTGTTATGGAGTTCGGGTTGGACAAATGTGCAGTCGTCCACCTCAAGAGAGGACGATGCGGGGAATTCTCTGAAGATGCGCAGCTCGTAGACGGAAGCATCCTAAGACATCTGGATGCCGGAGAGACCTATACATATCTGGGTGTGCAACAAAGGTACATCCAAGATGTAAAACATTTTTCTCTCCGCGGCAAATACAGACACCGTCTCAGAAAGATTTGGTCTTCCGAACTTTCGAGGAAGAACAAGGTGTCTGCGACTAACATGCTTGCCGTTCCAGTTCTACTTCTACTCCTTTGGAGTAGTGAAATGGACATTAGACGAGCTGCGCCAATTAGACAGAGATACCCGCTAGATGATGAATATTCACAGAAGTATTCATCCTAGATCGTCCGTTCCTCGTGTGTACTTCCCACCTCAACGGAGGGGCTGAGGTCTCTTGAGCCTGGCGTGTACGCATGGTAGAGTAACATTCTCAGATCTTCTCTTGCTATTTGTAAAACTTCACGAAACTGTAGGAGTGGAAGCAGGATTGTTCAAGGCAGCAAAAAGAGCAGCACATGAACTCGTTCTCGCATTCGACACCAGGCGAGGTGGCCGGCGAGGTGCTGATGTAGAGTCAGTCACCGAACTTCAGACAAATCGCCTGAAAGGCCGAATTAGAGCTGTCGAACAGGAAAATCTATTTCGGTAGCACGTCGATAAACCCCAGCAAAGTGTGTTCTAGAAGAATATACAAACACTGGGTTTATCGACCAGACTGACATTCGCCGGGTCAGCCGGGCTTAAGTCGGAGACCGAGGGATTCATTATGGCCTGTCAAGATGGTGTTATCAACACCTTGGTCTACCGCAGCCACGTGTGGCGTGTACAGGTTCCTGACATCAACTGCAGGACCTGCCGGCAGACCCCGGAATTGCTCATGCACATACTATCTGCATGCCCCGTATACGCGATTTCGGCCTACATCTACCAACATAACACAGCGTTACGAGTGCTATACTACCATCTAAGGCACTCGTACGGGGTGGACCAGATACCAGTGCTACCTTACGCCCCAGAGATATTGAGTCTGTTGTCGAGAACGAGAAATGCCGGCTTTATTGGAACTACTCGTTCCCGACTGTCAGGCTAATTCAAGCCAACAACTCTGACGTAGTCCTCCTCGACCATCAACTTAAAGTGATGTATGTCATCAAGTTCTCGGTACCTGCGGAGAAAAACGTCACCTTGAAGGAGGAGGAGAAACGGACCAAATATCGCGATCTCCAGTACGAGCTCCAAGTGCTGTACCCAGGCTACTCGGTAAAAATGGTTGTCCTTATAATCGGTGTACTCGGAGGGATAAAGCTTACTCTGCTGTCGGAACTGAAGACAATACCGGCCTGCCAAAAATCAGCCGAGTGGTTGGTAGGCCAAATGCAGAAGGGGGGTCATTCTGGGTTCTCTCCGTCTACTTAGGGCATACGATTCTGGTATCTTTTATTTGAGAAATTCCAAATATAGTTTTTAAAAACAGTTATTTTACCTGCCTCGGTGTTATTATAGGCTATTAAATAAATTAATTTGAGTTTCGTTAAGATCTTTATTACCGCACTGTTCTTTTCTAAACCACGGAATGACATAAATAAAAGCAAAATGTATTTATTTGAACAATAATAACAAGAACAACATTTATTTTTATATAAATTACCACAGCAATACGTTCATCGATCATTTTGTTACAACTGAAAATAATTTGATTTATTTTAAATTTTGCAGAACTCGGCTCATCTCCGCGTTCTGACAATCAAACTCGTTTCGTTAAAAATACCATAATCAAATTTGTATCGTTAATAATTATCACAAAAATCAACAAAATTCTAATTACAATAATTATGACTTAACAAAGAATTTTTTTAGAACAGAAATCGGAGACCAAATGCATGCTTGAAGTGTCTGTTGTAGTTTTTTTACATCGATGTAGCACGTGGGACCATTATCAATGTAGGGGTTTATTGCGATAAACCCCTGAGGAGACTTGCTGTGGGGTACATAACTACTCCTTTCTTAGCAGGAAGATCGGAGGGATAATTGTTTTTTCATTATGAGTAATAATAGGGCGGGCGGGAGTAAGATATGCCATCTTCATATCGCCGTCTAACATTTATGAAAGGTAATCGACTTTTATTGGTGATTGATCGATATGATAGATGCAAGTATTTTCTATCTTAGGGCATTCGATGTTTTCGTAAATAAGTTGAGTTGTGCTTAGTGTAAGGTTTTTGTTAGGAATATAATATAGGTGGAATAAATTATATATGATGGGGTCTATTAGCGAAAAATGTGTAAAAAATATTGTTTTGTCATTTCTATAGAATACTTGAGCGGATCCTAATTCGTGAAAAGACTATATATTCTTGAAATTTGGTAATTTAGACTGACCATAGAGTTTTGCGATTTTGGTTTCAAAAATTTTCATAGTTTCAACTGATATAATACTTGTGTGTAAGTATGCAACCTGACAAATAGTATTGCGTTTCAATATTGTCTAATAGTGAAATTAAATCTCTGTATTGCTTTTATTTCACGGGGTATATCTTCCAAACGACCTTATTGTTTTCATTTTCAATTTGTGTCCAAGTGACATTATATTTTTGTGTTATAGTTTAATTAACATCGGTTGTTTCATCATAATGGTACAGGGTTTTTGGTTTTTCTCTAATATTTTAATGGCGTTACCATAATATTAGAATAGAATAGTATAGAATATTTATTAATCCAGTAAGAGCAATATAATTGCTATAGGAGAAGTCAAACATTACATTTAGAGAGAAAACAGAGTTATCATATTATATACAAGACGATGTGTATACATATACACAAATTTTAAAAATATGTTTTAAAAATACATGTCAGTTAGAGAACATGTTAAAATATAAAAGGATTTAGAGAAACAACACATTCGGAACACCAAATTACGCATATACAATTGGATCAGTATTTTAAAATATACAATATCACATATTAAAAAAATAATTAAAATACTCATATGTCTATTACTTCTGGCTACTATCAAGATATATTCTTGAACAGAATAGGCACATATATATAAAAGATAAATTTTAACATTTTTCTTAAAAGCATATACATTTTTTGAGTTCTTATATATTAGTGGTAAATGGTTATATAATCTCAGCCCCCAGGATATTGTGGGCCTTTGAAGTTAAATTTAAATGTTCATTTGGAACATAGAAGTTATTTTTATTCCGTGTATCATATAGATGAATAAAATCAGTTGTTTCAAATACATGTTTATTCTTGAACACAAAGAGCAAAAGCTCTAGGACATATAAACTTGGTTGGGGGAGAATTCTATACTGCTTAAAAATTGCGACATGGATAAGTAGATGATACTCCTCCTATACATCTAACAATACGCTTTTGTGCAACAAAAACATCATATATACCAGCCGAATTACCCCATACACTAATACCATAAGTGAGTCTAGATTGAACTTGTCCATAATAAAATAGTACCAGACCAGATATACCCAAGACACTCCTCAATGTTCGAATTTGAAAGCATTTAGAGTGTAAAGTACTAGTTAGTTTACTACAATCATTTTTAAACGTGAGCGTATTGTCAAAAACTATACCGAGAAATGTTGTGCAGTCGCTTTTCTCAATGTTAAAATCATTCATTTTAATATATAATATAGGAATATGACGATTTTGACTGGTGTGAAATGTTATATAATTGGTTTTAAAGACATTAAAAAATAAATAGTTTAAAAACAAATTACGTTCCTCTTCTTGATAAAAGTTAAAATATAGAGTGGAATGAAAAATAATATTAACTGAAAATTTTTGTTAATTATTATTTACTAACTTTTTACAAATCTTATCACAGATAAGTATAACATATATCTTTTTAAACAATTATTTTCCCGGCTATTTGCCAAAACGCTGAAACTTGGATTACAAAAAAGATAATATGCACATTATGTTCAGTATTACTGACTCAATAATGTTATTTTTAATTTCAACTATTCTGTCCAGTAAAACCAAAAATAAATAAAACACAAGGTACTCATCAGTTGACACTCACTTTAAAAAACTTTAAATTATCTACCGACACGTGTTTCCGCCTGCATTGCTTCATCAGGGTAGCCAGCACATTTAAAGAATCCAAAGTAACCAAACTTGTAAACCTTAATGTAATAAACATTAATGGCTTCAGAGAACAGAATAATTGAAATTATATATTTTAACTCTTATCAAGAAGAGGAATTATTTCATTGGCCCTAATAAGGGGTATTTCCACTATATAATTTCAATTATTCTGTTCTCTGAAGCCATTAATGTTTATTACATTAAGGTTTACAAGTTTGGTTACTTTGGATTCTTTAAATGTGCTGGCTACCCTGATGAAGCAATGCAGGCGGAAACACGTGGCGGTAGATAATTTAAAGTTTTTTAAAGTGAGTGTCAACTGGTGAGTACCTTGTGTTTTATTTATTTTTGGTTTTACTGGACAGAATAGTTGAAATTAAAAATAACATTATTGAGTCAGTAATACTGAACATAATGTGCATATTATCTTTTTTGTAATCCAAGTTTCAGCGTTTTGGCAAATAGCCGGGAAAATAATTGTTTAAAAAGATATATGTTATACTTATCTGTGATAAGATTTGTAAAAGTTAGTAAATAATAATTAACAAAATTTTCAGTTAATATTATTTTTCATTCCACTCAATAAATAGTTGTTACTAAACCAGTTACATAAATGATTGACAGTAATATCAATCTTATTTTGAACTGAAACATGACACTTATCAGAAAAGAGCAGGGTGGCATCATCAGCGTATAAGGAAGCAAATTGGGAAGTTCATTTATGTAGATAATAAATAGTATTGGTCTTAGAACAAAGTGTTGAGGCACTCCAATGTTATTATCCAGTGTTGATGATATATAAAAGGTTTTTTTGATTTTGTAATTTTATAATTTATTTTCACCATCTGATTTCTTTCATTGAGATAGGTCACAAACCAATCATATGGTCTACCTCTTATGCCATAACTATACAATTTTTTTGAGTAATAGGTCAAGCTGAACACAATCAAAAGCCAGACTGAGGTCGCAAAATATTTCAGCCGGACTTTCGCCTGCCTCAACTGCCTCTAATATTTTTTTCGTAAAACGAATGTATTGCTGTGACTGTTGAGTAGCTAGAACGGAAGCCATGCTGATTATCATTCAAAACAATATTTACATTTAAAAAATTAACTAGCTGGAGTAACATAGCATATTCATAAATTTTCGAAATTATAGGTGGTACACTTTATAGGACGATAATTTGTCATATCTTCAGAATCACCTTTTTTGAAAATTGGCGAGATAGTAGATATTTTTAGTCTACAAGAAAATAGTCCTTCTTTAAAATATTCATTAATTATGCATGTTAATGGTTTGACAATATGTTCCGCAATTTTTTTAATTAAATTACCTGAAATCTCATCAGGACCAGAATAATGTTTATTTTTTAGTTTATGTTTTTGTTATAAACAACACGTCTTCTTCTGTTACATGTGAAATAAACATGCTATTAGTTATTTCCATTACATTATTATTAGTATTTAAATTTGTTATTTTTTGTTTCGTACGGTGCGTAAAAAAAAGTTGTTAAATTCCTCAGATATTGTTTGAGGTTCCTCAGTAAGAGTACCATTGAGATCTAATTTAATATTTTTATGAGTTGTAGTTTTGTCTATCAATTCATGTATTATGTGCCAGGTAGCTTTATTGACATTACTAGAATTGTTTATTGTATCCAGGTAAAACTGACTTGGTTTGAGAAATTAGTTTATTATGGTTCTTTTTAGCTATGCCATAGTTATTTTTTAAGTTAGGAATGTGTTTATATAAATAGTAAAGTTCTTTGAGTTTTTTACTAGATTCCTTAACTTCATAATTTACCTATTCTTTACCGGTTTTTTAGATTTTTTTTAGTGGGCATTCAAATAATTGAATGTTACTTCAGCACCTTTAGCTAAGTACACATCGGTCCAACTTTCATTCGATAGGGCGGTGATAAGATCATTCATGTTTGTAATTCCATACATCCTATTATTGATATGTATTTTCTATGAATTATTTCTGTCATTACCACAATTCATAGAATACAAAACCGTACGATGATCGGAAATATTATTATCATACACTGCAAACTTACCAATAGAGGAGTGATTTGTATATATCTGATCAATTATATTTCTAGCTGTATTACTAATACGGGTGGGTTCCAATATTCTAGGACTGAGATCAAATGGAACCAGCAGTTCTGAAAAGTTATGTGTTTTACTTAAAGAATTTACATTAAAATTACCTGCCAAGAATATGAGTAGTTTAGGCTTATAAATACATTCTAAAATCAACTGCATATTTTGCATAAAAATGTCATAATTACCACTCGGAGATCTATAACAGTTCAATAGAATAACTTGTTCAGAACTAGTCGTCTAAGTTAGATCAGATATTTCTATATTTTTTTTACTACAATATTTATTAAGATTTATACTTTGTATATTTAGTCCAGTTTTATACCAAATTGCTACACCTCCTCCTCTGCAGACTGATCTGCAATAATAGTCTATGAGTTCAAAATCAGGAAATATGAAGTTTGTTATACTGCCACCAACACACCAAGTTTCAGTCAAGCAAATAAACTTAATATTAGTATCAGTATTTAGGTAGTCAATTATGATGTTAAGTTTTTCTATTTTGAAACACTGGATATTTAATAAAAATAAGTCATAACAGGTTTGAAGCTTTTCCACACCAGGCATTATTTGTCCAGAGCATCGTCTTATTTGTGGAGTTGTAGAGAACGTTGTACTTATAAGAGAGATATCTGAGAGAGGCGTGGGTACAAAAAACGTCTGGTGATTTAATGTGACTGGTATTATCAATTTCTATATTAATTGGCTCCCTCAGCGACATATTAATTTCATCATTTTCAACAGAATCGTGTGAATTATCTAAAATATTTACGACACTTGTATTTAATTCAGGCTCAGAATTCAAAGGAACATTCATAGTAGAACAGTCATTTGTTATTGGCACAAAGATTAATGTTTTGACTATCTTGCTGGTTTGCATTACACACCTTGCTAGAGTTGGAGCAGTTACGCCTTTATTCATTTTATTATGTTTACAGTTGATTTCAAAATATTGAATATTTCCCTCTGTAATTTTATTCAATCTTATTAAAAAATCATCAAAGTTTACAGTTAAATTTGTAAATGTATTTGTTGGTAGTGTGATTACTTGTATAGGGTACTGACGAGAAAATAATATTAGTATCACATTTCTTTAGATTTTGACATATATATTTGAAGGATAGAAATTTCTTTTCCATTGCCAGCTAGTATAATAATAGTGTCTTCTTTTGTTAATGGTTTGGCTAGTTTGTCAATTTCCTGAATAACAACCGATAATGGTGCATTAGGTTTAATTACTGATTGTATATCTGATTTAACTAAATTTTTTCGTAATAGAGAATTCATTCCTTTGCCCAACTCATCTGACAAGAGTATAATTTTATTGTTTTTTTTGTTGATTGGCTGTTTTAACACGTTGAAAATATCTGTTATTGATTGAGTGCACTACATTACATTTATCAGTTTTGCTAGTTTCAATTTCTATACTTTTTTTCTTGCAGCACAGAAACATCAGATTAGTAGAACGTCACAATTATTACATGTAGTTTTATTACATAACATGGCTATGGTCTCTTGAAGATTCTTTATAATTTCATTTTTATTTTCTAATTTCATTTTAAGTTTGTTGATATTTCCTATTTGTTTGTTATTAATATCGTTTAGTTCCTCGTTTTTAGACATTTCGTGAGCCAATTTATTACATAGAGTCATAGTTCTGTTATTCGCTCTGATGCATCTAGAATTCCTAAAATCCATTTGTATCCTTTTCTTACTAAGTCCTCGTTTTGTCATATAGTTGGGTTTGATATCACTTAATTTATTATCTGCTTAGGCCGTTAAATATTTAGCATGATTAACATGTTAATCGCCCAAATAGAACAAGAAAAAATTTCCTACCGGCCCCAATTCTATTTTATATAATTTGTTTCTAATATATGTTGGTGATATATAATAATGTAGAAATTGATATTAGCCACATTTGAGTGCGAAAAAACATTTTCAAAATGAGAATCGGCTTTTGGGTCTCGGAGCGCCCGCGTGGTTTAGGTCGGTGTGACTCATATGTCAGTTCTCAAGTGTTTGCGAGTTTAGACTTGCTTTTCCTATGCTCGACACATAAGCGTATTTACCGACAGTGCGTTAGTGCATTCTAATACTTTGAAAGAGACGGTACTATATAAAATGAGTGGTGAATACGAAAAGTGTCAGACGCATTTGCAAAAATTATGGAATTAATTACTCTCTGAATCAGAGGAAGAACCCTTTGAAGGTGGTTCTTCAGATGAATACAATCCTGAATCTGGAAGTGAACATTCTGAGGAATATTCTTCAGATGAAGAAATCGTATAACAAAAAAGAGTCAAAAGGGAAGATTTATTAGTTTATTGCACAAAATTATAAAAGTTTTCCGTTTCGAAAGTCTTAGTTGTATTTTTATATTTTTAATTTTTCATTGAAGTTGGGTATCACTTTTACAATATATGTATTTTTTTTAGATCATTAGACGATATTTCTAAAGAACTTGAACCTAGCCAAAAAGATTTGAACGTTATTTCTTCAACATCTATGCAATCTCCTCAATTTGAAAATGTAGAATCCTCTATACTATAGAAGCGGTGATTGCTAAATATTGCACAGTAGATGAAAGTAAGTGAGGATGACGAAAATATAGAAGAAATAGTTTGGTCGCCGGTTACAGGGCGGACTCTAAAAAAGTTTGATTTCCAAGTAGACCCACAGATGAGATTAGGAAAACTTATTTAGTAAGACGTCCTATTGATTTCTTCAACATATTTTTCAATGAAGATGTAGTTAACCTCATTGCTACCGAAACAAATCGTTATGCACAACAAAAAAATCGCTGCAGGGATCCAACAAAAATCTCGACTACATAGATGGAAGGATACCAATGCAGATGAAATAAGAATATTTTTTTCGCTCTGTCTGTGGATGGGCATAGCAAGATTTCTTAAAATGGTAGACTACTGGGAAGAAGTTTTTTAAAGGCAAGTAGAATACCTGAAAAGATGTCCAGAAATCGATTTGAATTGCTTCTACGTATGCTTCATTTTAGTAACAATGAAGATGATAATGCTAATGATCGTTTGGCAAAACCCGTTACTGAAACTTTTGACTGATAAATTCAAAGAAGTATATATCCCAGAACGTGAAGTTTGCATTGATGAAACTCTAGTCCCATTTAGGGACGCCTCATCTTCAAACAGTACATTAAAAATAAACGCTTCAAATTTGGTATAAAATTGTACAAAATTTGTTGCAAAGGAGGTTATACTTATAACTTAAGAGTTTATTGTAGAAATGATAAGGATCCGAAAGTAAGTGCATCAACAAAAATTGTATTAGAACTTATGGAACCACTGTTTCATCAAGGCAGAATTCTCTTTACTGACAATTTTTATAGAAGTGTTGCCCTTGTTCAAGAGTTTCTAAACAGAAAAAACTCACTTGGTAGGCACCCTCAGAAAAAAAACGGAAATTGATTCCTACTGAGGTAACAACTAAAAAACTAAAAAAAGGAGAGATTAATGCGAGGGAACATAATGGAGTAGTTGTTCTAAAGTGGCAAGACAAGCGAGATGTACTTTGTCTTAGTACTTACCACACAGCAGTTACAACAAAGGTAATGGTAATGGTAATGGTAATGGTGGGGGAGGTAAAAAGACGAGGCGAAGAAATTGACAATCCCACCAATATTTGCGATTATGACAACAGTAAATCTTTCATCGATCTATCTGATCAACTAAAGGCTTAATCAACACCCCTAAAAAACTTGGGTTTGAGTTGTTATTAGGAACTTCCTTGGTAAATGCATATACTCTCTACAAAAAGATAACCAAAGATAAAATATCCATAACAGCATTCAAAGAGCAGATAATTGAATAGTGCAGAGCCAGCTATTTGTGAAAATGAATAACACGTTTTAGATGAAGTGCTCTCTAAAGATCGTCGTAGATGTGTTATTTACTACGAAAAAATAAGCAACAATGAAGGTCGGAAAAAGGCACAGTTGAAGACGCCGAAGTCTAGGTTTTATTGTCAACAATGTAAAAAATTTGACTGTTTATCATGCTCTTTTGAAGTTCATAAATGCCAAAAATAATTTATATTATTTTCAACTTATTTTTGTAACAACTACGTAATCAAAACAATAATAAAGTTATTTTTGAATACATTTTTTTAGTTTGCATTATCCTTGGAATGGAACAAAAAAAGTTCCGGGCTCAAAACTTGTTTAAGACCCCACATTTCAATATTCCATAAGTAGCAATGTAATACGTGACCTATACGGAGGTTCACAGAGCATAAAGTGGAAACAAGTAGTGAAGCCCATATGTGAGTCACAGGGCCTGGACGATTCCTCGAGTTGAGAACCAAATGTTGGTTCACATGGCGATTAACGTGTTAATGTAGTTTCGTAATATATGTTTGACTAAAATTAGGAGTGAACTTGAAAGAATGTAGGAGATTATTAACCCGATCTTTTAAATTCGAACTTAGATTTTCTAGTAGATTAATATTAAGAAAGTAGATAAATGTATGTTGGTTATTAGTCATAAAGTGAAATGATAATATATAATATGGTTAATTAGCTCTTCCAGTTTTATTTCTTGTCCGATGATTGCTAGAACCAGGAGTAGGATTGTTATTAATTGCAGCATCTGCAACAATATCATTTGATATAATTCGCCGTTGTAGTTTAACTTTGGATTTATGATAGATTCCATTTTGTTTTGTTACGTTTATCTCTGTGGTAGACTTTGGTAATGTTTTTTAGAATTTCGATTTTTTTTCGAGGTTTTATTTCATTTCTATTTTGAACTAGTATGCATTTTTACTAACATCAATATCTGATGGTTCGTATTGGTTTGCGTTTATTTAACTAAAGTCTTTTGCTTTAGCATAATTTTGTTTAACCGTCTTGTGTATGGCTCGCATATTTTGTGTGTGTGTGTGTGTGTGTGTGTGTGTGTGTCTATGACTCAATATAAGTTTCCATTATGCGACTATCTGTTTTATCGAATGGATCAATTTGTTCAACATTACCTTTTATTATTGAAAATCGTGTAAATGTAGTGAGTGTTTTGAGTTATTATAATCAATAATTGCGTACTTTATTTGAGTTTTAATATCCGTTTTCGCCATCGTCTGAACATCGTATGTATCACCTAATAAAGTCGAGTGAAATCGTTTAACAGGACTGTTACTATTAGAATTTCTAGCGGTGCGGTGGTGTACTTATATTTTATGTTTTGTACAGAAATTTTTAAAAAGGTTGTTTTTAAATTCTTAACTTTGATCACACATTATTTTGTGAGGTATGCCAAAGTGCGAGATAAAATGGAGGTTGTTTAAGGTGTCAGTTGAATTAATTTGAGTTGGGTGTGCTTGTCCAAATCTTGAAAGTTATGGTTAGGAGATAATTGTTTTTTACTTGAAATGAGTCCATCTAAATGTGTTCAAATATTTTGAGTCCCTGTGGCGTTGGTTTAAGTTTAATAACATTGGGGTCTTATTATAACAGAAAACAATCTACGGAAAAATCACTTCGTTACAAAGTTTAAATCAGTATACTTAAAAATGCAACATAACGGTTGTCTATAATCAAGATAAGTATATTAACTACATCTTTAATATTAAACTTGGCTTTCAACTGAATTGAATTAAAATTTGACAAAAAAGCGATATTTCCATATTCCCTTCACGTTTGAGATACGGAAAAAAGTTATTTAGAGAAGTTGTCCAGATTCAAAAAGTACCTCTAGAAAGAGAGTTTCATTCAAAAATTAAATTGAGTAATTATTTTCTTAATTTCTATGCAATCCAATATTTTATCTTTTTATTTTCGTCAAAAGCGACGTTGGTATCAAATAAAACGCCTTTTTCAAAAAATTTTAACTATTATATTGAAAGAAAACATACAAACGAGAAGGAAATTTAAATTTAGCTCTTTTCGACAAAATCGCCGTCCAGGTTTCCATACTTTTCAATTCTTCGTTTATCAATTTTTGTGGCTCACCTTAACTCGTTTGGAGTTATTTCTTAATAAGCTTACCAAATTCTATTATAAAGCTCCTACTAGTTTTTGTGGCCTCGTTCTATGGACCTTATTTTTAATGGTTGCTCAGAAATTAAAGTCCATTGGCGCAATATCTGGAGACCTCGGGGGCCATTCGATCAGACGACTGTTTCGCCCTATCCATTTCAGGCGAAAGCATTCATTCAACCACACTCCTATATATTTGGCGTTGTGAATGGACGCCCCATCCTTTTAAAACTACATGTCATACCTTATGGCAATGGATAAGGCTTCAATTCCATCGAATTCGTTATTTAAGAAATTTAAATATCTTCAGAGTTAAGATTATTGGTCTAGGCTTCAAAAAAATTTCCGGTCTGATTAAGTAGTCTGTTTCTAGAGGTACATTTTGATTCTGAACAACTTTACTAAATAAGTTTTTGCCGTATTTCAAACGCGAAGCAAAACATAGAAATATTGCATGTTCTTGTGACCACAGCAGGATGGAATATTGATTTAAACTTGATTGGCATATGTGAAAAGATGCGCTTTGGAAATTTGTACAAATACAATATATATATATATATATATATATATATATATATATATATATATATATATATATATATATATATATATATATATATATACATATATAATAATAATAATAATAATAATAATAACAAAAATAACACACTTTATTCAAAAAAGACATACATCATTTATGAATGGGCGAAGTTCAGCTTTGCACGTGCAGGCTGTTCTTCCACTTAACCCAACGACGAGGCAAAATACATAAAAATATCGTAAACTATGATAATGTATTCCAAGATTATATTATATATTTATATATAGACACATAATAATATATACGTACATATATATATTTTTTATAAACAAATTCAAAAATCTTAGTTAGGTATAGCAGGTTTCATGATAGGCAGATCAGATTAAAACGTTTGGAGAAAGACGACACGGAGAGAGACTTAATTGCAGAGGGAATGGAATTATACAAAGTAGCAATATTTTGGGAGAACGATCTTTCAAATATCGCTGTGTTATGCATCGGTGGTGTTAGAGTACCCTTGTGTCTTATGTTTAAATTATGCACGTCAGTTCGAAATACAATCTTCCTGTATAAGTATCTGGGACTATTGAATAGTATTATTTTGTGATATAATGTAGCACAATGTAGTTTCCGTCTGTTCTTCATATTTAACCATTTGGCATCAGGTAATTTGTGACTCACCGGCTCACGTTTTCTAATTCCATATACGAATCTCAAACAATAATTCTGAATTTTTTGTATGCGTTGAGAGGAAATTGCTGTCAGGCAAGGCCCATATACAGTGTCACAATAGTTAAAAACGGAGAGTACTAGTGAGTCACACAAGAGTAGTTTAAGTTTTTTATTAAGAATATGTCTGGAGTTATATAATAATTTTAATTTACATATAGCTTTTTTTATACAATTTGAAACATGTTGTTGAAATCTAAGGTCCGTATCGAGTATAAGTCCTAAATTTTTCACCTCATTTTTTATAGTTATTGATACATTATTTATTTTTATGTTGACATTTGGGGTTAAGTTAATTCTATCAGCTTGACGCCCGAAAAGCATTACAGCACACTTACTTGGATTTAAATGCAAACAATGTTCTATCGATGTATCGTAAATTTTTTTAAGTTCACTACTAACAATATCGCAACTGCTGTGAAAGTTATGAGGATCAAAAGAATAAAATAATTGTGTGTCGTCTGCATACATCTGTATGCTGCATTTCTCGGTCAAAGAAGGCAGAAAGGAAGTATATATAGTAAATAAAATAGGTCCTAGTATGGAACCCTGCGGCACTCCACATGAAACATTTACACTACCTGAATATTCCCCATTTAAAACAACCTTCTGTTTTCTACCCTGTAAATAATTCTGAATAAAAGTTACAGCAGTTGTGTCAAAACCTATATATTTCAAGATTAATAATAGAATATCATGATTTATTGTGTCGAAGGCTTTGGAATAATCAAGTAGCACAAGCATAGTACACATACCGGAGTCAGTGGATCGAAAAATATGGTCAGTAACATTTTAAAGAGCAGTTGCGCAACTATGTCCTTTTCTAAAACCAGATTGCGTTTCTGGCAGAACTTGATTTTTTTCAATATGTTCCACTGTTTGACTCTTGACCTCATATTCTAATATTTTAGACAAGACTGGTAATATACTTATCGGCCTCACGTCATTAAAACCTAGCGGATTTGCAATTTTGGGCAGAGGAATTATATGTGCTACTTTCCAAGCTTTAGGAAAAACTAAATTGTTTAAGCAAAAGTTAACAATATGACAAATATATTCGAGAATAAAAGGACAACATAATATAATGAAATTTACGTGCATACCATCGGCACCAACAGCTTTAGATTTAATGGAGAATAAATGTTTAGATATTTCAATTTCAGTGACGGCCCGAAATATAAGAGACGAGTTTACCGTTTCTTTAATATTATTGTAGTAATTTGCAACATTGTTCATGTTGGGTGCGATTTGCGGTACAGAGTTTAGAAAGTGCTGATTTATTGAATTAACATCACATAAATTTGGCGGTAAACCTTTTTTGTCTTGTTGATTACGAATGTGCAATTTGTTAATAGTCTCCCAGACTTCTTTGCTATCTTTTTTCTGAAACTGTTGGTTTAAAAATGCTTTTTTCTCCCTTCGAATTGCACCAGTAGTATAATTTTTTAAATCTTTATACTCCTGCCAAAGTTGAGGAGAATTTGTTCGCTTAAATTTATTGAGTGCTTTATCTCTCAATTTAATAAGTTCGTTTATGTTATTAGTAAACCAAGGATTATGTGGCTTCTTATTATTATATGTCTTCAGAGGTGCATGCATATCCATCAAAACTGTAATATTTTCATTAAAAAAAGTTACTTTGCCGTCAAGGTCAGCTATGTCATAAATATTGCGCCAAGGTATAGATTGCAGATGAGCGTAAACTAATTCTCTATCAATATTTTTCAAGTTTCTGTACATACGAGGTGTTAGTTGATTATGCTGTGTTGCAAAACTTATGTGAGCATAAACCATTTCGTGATCAGAGATGTTAGGCAAAGAAATAGTACCACTTTCCGTAAAATTGCATTCCTCAGACATGACGACATAATCCAACAAAGATGCACAATTTAATGAAATTCTAGTTGGGCTATCAATAACTTGTTTTAGGCCAATACTGTCTATGATATTTAAAAAGTTTTTAACAACGGTATTATTTATATTTAGCAAGTCTATGTTGAAATCACCCATACATATAAAGGTATCAAATTTCGGCACTGTATTAACTAGGATATTTTCAAATTCACTAATAAAAAGATTAGAATTAAAATTTGGGGGTTTGTAAATACATCCAATACACAAACTCAGCTTATTTAACTTAATACTCACCCAGAGATCCTCAATAGTTTCATTGTTATCTAGCAAATTAAAAGGAATGCATTTTTTTAATATAAATCCCTACTCCACCTCCCTCGCCCTCTCTCTCTGTCTCGTCTCACCAAACTAAAATCATCAATAGCCACCATATCTGAAGAAATATTTTTATTTAACCAAGTTTCACTGACTGCGATAATATCAAATTCTGTTGTGTTCAAAAAATCTACAAGGTCAAGAAAATGTGCAGTTAAAGAGTGAATATTAATGTGACATATTTTTAATGGTTTCTTGAAAATTTGCATGATGCCTAACTAAGAAAAAGTATTCTTTGTATACAATAATAGAAAAAATAAACAAACAACCTTAAAACTAAATTTAATATATTTGCCCCTAAAAAGAAAAGTAAATGGCAACAAGAAAATGAAAATAACAACGCGCCTGGTATCCTGCTTTAAGTTATGTTAATACAAATTTATTTTATTTGGAATTCAAGCAGTTTTTTCTGCAAACAAAAGATTAAGTAGAAATATTTTAAAATTACATTTTTGGTGGAATAAGTTGTAAAAGCAGATACCGTTTTATATTTATTAAGCCATGAATTTATAAACAATTCCTTACATACCAAGTGTGTTTTTCATAAAACAACACTGCAATAATTATAGAATTCGTAACTGTATGAAAGACTTTTTATTACGATAAGTTAAATTAGTTTCAGTTTAAAAGAAATTTTGTAGTATGTATCTATTATTTACTAATATTACATTTAAAAGTGAAAATTTATAAACCAAACATATGATTAACTATATGAAAAATTAATATATTTTTAATTATATAACACTTAGTATTGAACAGTAAATGTACAATTTTTTTTTCTTAGTTTTCTTCATTTTCCGTGTTTCCCGTATATTGACTTTCCCTGTATAAAGTGATTCCTTCTGGAGTTTTCACGTAGATTGATCCATACTTAGTCCAGGTGTTTGTATGACCATATTTCTCTGCTGCTAAATTATATAGTTTTAAATTTTCCTGTGTCAGGTCCTCTTTAATTATTATACCGGTTCCTTTTAGATTCTTCTTAACTTTAAAAATATCAAGTTTATTCTGGTAATTAACAAATTTCACGATAATTGGCCTGGGTTTGTTATTATTCCTATGTTTTCCCACCCTGTGACATCTATCAATATCTACCGCAGTTATTTTTGTTCCTAATTTCGATTCATTAAAGTACTCTGCTACATCTCTTTTTAGGTTCTCACCATTTCTTTCCTTAAATCAAAATACAGCTATATTTTTATCGCGTGATTGTTGGTCTAGCATGTTCAGTTTTCACTTGTAGATTTTTTCATTTTGTATTGCTTGTTCTTTGAATTCTTTAAATTCTTGTTTAGTTAATGATATTTCTTGACGTATTTCAGAGAATTCATTTTCAAATTTCTTATATAAACTGTTTGCAATTGACTTACTCAGCTCTTTTATAACACTTTCTTTTTGTAATGATGTCACTATGACTTGTTCTACATCAGAAATAAATTGTTTTGTTAGCACCATTATGTTTAATTGGTTTTACTTCCTAACTAACTATTTGTATTTGTCTTCACTTAATATGTTTAGTGTTTTTTATTTTATTTAATAAACTGTTACTTTTATTCACTAGTACTGTTTAGTTCATGTTTCGATTCTCGGTTTCCAATTATAATTTGATATGTTTTATAATAATGCAGAGCTACCTATGCGCACGACTATTCACTTGCCGCCATCACTTTTTCCTGTATATATATATATATATATATATATATATATATATATATATATATATATATATATATATATATATATATATATATATATATATATATATATATATATATACATATATATATATATATATATATATATATATATATATATATATATATATATATATATATATATATATATATATATATATATATATATATATATATATATATATACATATTTCGTTGAAACATTGTAAGATTGCTAAGATATCGAAGTGAGTCTATATGAAACATGCTGTATATAAAAATTGCAATAACGGGTCCTGCTTTTCGATATCCGCTGGAAGCTCTACAATATATTGAAACATTCCTAATCATGACGTATAAATTTAGCTTGCCTTATTATGCTGCCTGTCTCGACCACATGTGTTTTCCCTGTGTCGATAATATGTTAAAAATATAATTTTTATGTCTCGATCATCACTGACAAACAAATGTTTGTAAGTGCAAGTTAAATAACTTTTACTATTAGTTCTTAAGTGTGGTTTGCTAATTCTGGTTCACAAGTTCCATGTCTGAGAACATGAACATACATTTTAATACATTTTAACTTGTTACTGGAATAGTAAAATTGTGAGATTCAAGGATTTTTACTTCAACAGACGTTTTAATACTTTTTGGTAAGAAATATCTTTATTAAAAATGTGTAGATATGAAATTCTATTTATAATTCTCTCAAAACACAATTCTATATAAACATAATTTATTACCATTATCGAGATAAATAATTTTAAACTTTTTCAATCGTTAGCAATCTTCCAATCGTTGTCAATGTTCAATTTAATATTATTAGATTCCCATGACATACACATAATTTAGTGGTCAGTCTTTATTTAACAGTTGTTAATAATGATGATGTGTTTATATGCTTCAGCATACGCAGATGTTGTATGTACTTAGTGTATTTTTATGATTTATGTGATGGAGACACTAGAGCTGCCTGCCGTGAATATAGAAAACGATTTCCAAATGACATTAACCATCGAGAATCGTATTTAGCAGGACATTTCAACGTTTATATACTACAGGCAATGCTGTTGCAAACCCCAATGGACGTGTTCGAGTTTATAATGTTAACGATGAAGAAAATGTTACTGATGCCGTAACAGATAATCCCAATCGATGTATCGCGGCCCACCAAGTGTTTCAAACTATTTGATTTGGCGGACGCTTAATCATAAGGTAGTGCATCCATATCATTATCAGTACGTTCAAACGCTACATGATGAAGATAATGAAAGACGAATGCAATTTTGCAATTGGAGTTTGGACCAAAACAGCAGATAATATGTTTGTTTTTTATATTTTGTGGTTCGATGAAGCGACTTTCCAAAGTGTGGTCCCTCGATAATCCTCGTCATATTAGAGTAAAACATTTTCAACGATGCTTTAGCATGGGCTGGAATTTTCAACGATACTTCATTGCTAACCGTGTTTTTAAATCCCCCGCCTTAATGCAAATCAAAACTTATTTTTACTTCAAAATTCTGAATCACTTGCCACTTCCGCAGCTAATTTGGATGTGGCACCACCCTATTATACCAGAAATACGTTAATTGGCTGACCACCCAAATTCTTAATAGATGGATTGGACATGGAGGCCTTGTTCCATGGCCACCAAGATATCCAGATCTTACTTCTCTCGACTATTATTTCTGGGAAGATATGAAACAAAAAGTTTATAGCATTACTATAAACACACAACAATAATTACAACAAAGGAAAATAAATGCTGCTGATGAAATTAGGAATTATCATGAAGTAATAGCAAGAATATATCCTTTATCCGTCGATGCAATTGTTGTATTCGTGCACAAGAAGTACAATTTGACATTTACTTTAATACTGTTTGTTCGTATTTTTTGTTTTCCTATTTACGATGTAAAATATCTTGTATCATGATAAAATGATGTAAATAATGGTTGCATTTCATGGCAATCTGATAAATATCATTTGAACATTTACTTCGTTACTGTTTGTTCTTTTTTTTTCTATTCAATGTGAAATAGCATGTATCATTAGATACAATGCACAGTGGCCCAAATTTAGTTGAGAACGGAACTAATATTTTTTTTCCCTTGAAATGTCTTAAAAGCACTAAGGAATCATGGGAAAAATATGAAAAAAAAATCTTGGCTTACAGATATGGTTTTTAAAAGGGGTGGCATGTCGGGAGCACTAGGTTCCGTATGTCTGTAGGGTTTTTTGACTACGACCTTGTTTTAACCATTTAAAATTATTATAATCATTCTGTATATTAAACGGAATGATTATGAAATAAAAATAACGAAAATGAATTGATAATATTTAGGAGCTTAGGGGTAGTTTTGAAGGAAACACTACACTTTTTTACAAACATTTATTTCAAACAGGTCAACTTATGACTCAATTCAAACGTAGAATAACAAAAATAGGTCAGTTAAGTAATTTCAGTCACTTTCACTGTCGTCATCTGTTGATGATACATTTGTGGTTGTATCGCTTTCATCTGCCGAACCTTCTTCCATAACCGCTGCACAAAGCGGTTCAGTTTCCGGCTTAAGATCTAGTTCCTTTAACAGGCTTATAACCTCTGAACTAAAAGATGAGAGTTTCTTGTTCGGCAATTTTCTTGAAGATGATATTAATGGATCCGACGAAAGTAGTAACCTATTCAATAAATCTTCATTTGTAGTCACCCTCGAAAACTTTCTGGTATGAAACTCTCTAAACTTTTTTTAAATCTTTATTCCGAGATTCCTGAGCTTCCTCAGACAGTTGCCCAATGGGTAATAGTGCAGTTCTTATTATTGCAGATCCGTGAAGGAGAATTCTATGAACTGACGCAGGCATGTAATACCATGGATACTTTTCCACGAACAGTCTGGCCGTTTGCACTGCATATTTGTCGAAAACCTCACAGTTAATCTCGTATCCACAAGATAATGCAGATAGTATAACGCCGAACCTTCTAATTATCTCTTCATGAATACCAGTTATGGAAGCCGATTGAGCTGGATCTTTAAAAAAACGTCGCTGTATTTCCGTCATTTGTACTTCCACTTCCACCAGGTTTCGGAATGTCTACTAATAACCCCATTTTTTTCATGAAATCTTCTTGTAATTTTTTTTTCGCACTTCAACAATGGATTTATTTTCTCCTCGTATCTGCCACTTTTTTGTCTCCAATCTGTATGATACATGTAAAAGACATTCAAAACATCGAATCCATGCATGTAAAGTTGATAAACCAAATTGAAAAGATTGTTCGTCTGCTTTTGTAAAACTGCATCAATGTTATTCATTTCAACAGGTTTTGCTTTACATAAATGGCAGATCTGAGCAGAAGATGTGTCAGTAAGGGCGTTACAAACCTTTCCGTTTATCATTGACATTATGCAAATATATCTAATTCTGATGTCTCGGTTCTGAACTGTACAATTAGTTCGCTGAAGTTCTGCTATTTGAGCTTCAATGTGTTGCATTTCTGCCAAAGAAAGTTGTGTGGTTTCCTTTTGAAACTGGAAGCGAATCGGTCGACAATACCTTGTAGAGGATGGCCTAGGATTCTGCCATACAATTCGATTTTCTTGATCTGGTTGCTGCGAATAAAGTTGAAGTGGTACCAAAGATGATAAAAATAAATCACCATCACTTAATCCCATCTCCTCATATCGTTGTTTATACCGTGAATGTCCAGTACTACCATCGCAACCCCATTTAACTAATAATACCAAATCCTTCGATTGTTCTTCAGTCAAACTTAAAATAACTGGTCCCTGTAATTGAAGTATACGATTTGCAGTGTGATCTAAAATATCTTGAAGCCGAACTCCTGCCAAGGTTTCCGTAATAGTGAACGCTTCTTTCGGGGGTAGCATCTTCTCTTAGCTTCCAGAACTCTATGGTAGGCGGGATAAATATCAGCGTTATGTTTTTTCCCCTCTTTTCTTAATAGTAAATACGGGTGCTTTTACAATTTTCCTTCGACAATAAGTGAAACTGCTTCATCTTCATTGTATGGTATAACATTTTTCCGTTCTCTAGTCTTGAGCCATGAAGATCTTATCTTTCTAGCACGAGTAGGAGTTGTGAACACAGCTTCTGAAATCAGTTTAGAAGCTGCCTGTTGACCCTTTTCTTTAAGACTTTTGTTGGCAGCAAATGTAAGTTCCTCAGCTTCATATACTGCTGCTATATTTTCCACTCTCTTTCTTTTCGCTCTTTCTCCTATTTCTAAAAATGATTTCTTTGGACGACCAGTTGATGTACTTGGTTGTGGCTCTGCAGAGGGCTCCTTTCTCTGAACCAAATCTGATTTTTCAAAAACAAATGCTCCATTTAACCAACTGTCATTCCTTTTTAAAAATCGATCCACAGTATTCGCTCAATTTTCAAATTTTTCAAAAACTTTACTGCAAAAACGACTACACTCCTTCTGAAGACGTCGTTGTTCGTCAACATTACCCTCTATTTCAAAGTATTGGACTAAATAATTGAGTAGATGCTTTGTTTGAATATTGCGGTTTTCTCTGGATTTCTGTCGTAAAATATCGAAAAGTTGCCTTCTCGTTAACATTTTCAATAAAGGACGAAATTAACTAAAAATTAAAATATTAGTATTAACATTATTCGTAGCATTATTATTAAATAATTATTAATTATTTTATGCCATATCACGTTTAATGTATGTATAGAAAAATAATACATTCTCACAGAGACTCAAAATAAATCAAATATTTTTAAACTGGGCAGTGGTGGTCCTCAAATATTTGATGTTTTTACTGACACTTCAAGCTATTTTTTTAAATATTTTTCGAGAGCGGTCTACGTGAAATTTAAAATTTACACTGATTTGAGTGAGAAACAATGCAGAAGTTAATGCTTGTGAAATAAATAAATTGCTTACCTGACTAAACTGTCCAATATATATTTCACCAAAATAGCACACAAAATATTAACTACCACCTCTGAACAAACTCGGGCTACTAAACAAACTTTTATTCCATTAAAGCGCACTACATAAATGCTTGAGTTTATCCAGGCGTACAAAGCAGGCAGATCGCCGTAATGACCTGAAATTCTAGGAAGGGATGGTCTGGGTATTTCCGCATGCGCCCCTAAAATTTTATTGAGGTACAACAACCTTGAGAAAATGGGACTTTTTTCCGCTTTTAAACCAGATCGGAACCACTGTGCAATGGTATAAATGATGGTTGTATTTTATGACAATCTAATATTAAATTGAAAATTTGTAACATCGGTAACAATAGAAAAATCGTTAAAACTGTTTATCTCTATAATAGTAACGAATCGGACACATATTTATATCAACTTTTAGTTTACGAGAACTTTCGCCACCAACTGTTTGCGTTTGGCACATTCGAAGTCAAAACCTTGTATAATTCATTCCTTCTTAGTTCAGTATGTACGTTTGACTATTATTAGAGTGCCTAGATTCTGGCCTAAGTAAACATAAACATTACTTATTTTTTCGATTGTATATTAAATGGTACAAGTATGAGAGCCTTTTTGCCTAATACCTAATACCTAAATCGCATATCCAAAATGAAATTTTAACTATCTCTGAAATTAATTAATTTCACTAAAATGATGAAAAGTATCCATTTAGTCCAGTATGTAGGGACTTTTGCCCTGCAAAAGGTGGGGTAGTAATAATTTTTAAATTGTGTGTTCAGGTCTGGGCCTTGACAAAAATCTAAGTTTTCGACCTTGGGGGGGGGACCGCTCGAGCCGCCATCTTAAATAAAAGGTTTTTTTCCTCACATTTTTTGTATAAAAATTTTTTTTTGTAAGTCTATATGTAACAATTTTTTTTGGATCCCATACCATTTTTGGACTTGGTGGTACGTCCGGAACGCATAATACCGCGCATCGTCCTTCGTTGGTGGCTCGAGCGGTCCCTCTCCCCAAAGTCGAAAACTTGGACTTTTTTGTCAGGGCCCAGACCTGAACAACATAATTTAAAACTTATTACTACCCCACCTTTTGTAAGGCAAGGGCCCTTTTTGGCCCCTACAGACTGAATTAATTATGTACTATAAAGAAACATAAATTATTTATTTAAATATTCTGGGTATCTACAGCTGGGGCTCTGAATTGGAAAACTTTTTTTATTTATTGATTTATAAAAAAGTGGTCTTTATAAAAAAACGCTTTTCTTAAAAAAACACTCTTAATCACGTGTTCATATGTTACAAGGTGTCCACGTATATAGCAAACATTTGTTTGTTTATTTTTATTGATTTATGAAAAAAAGTGTAATTTTATAAAAAGTTTTACTCCTCGTAAAGCTCCTAAATACCGATTAAAATGTTGACTTATCTATTAGGTGTTAACGGGTCACTTCCATAATTAAGAAAAAAATTGTTTGGGATTATTTTTAAAATAGTTGTATATGTGTAGGAAAAAAATAATTCTATGAAATTAATATTTTAATATTTATTTAGGAGTTTCGAAAAAGCAGCACGATAAAAAAATAACTTTCCATCAATCTAATTCCCTTTAATTGGTATTTTTAAAAAATCATTTCTAATGATTTGTATGGTTAAAAGGTTTGTAAAATATGAAACTTGATTTTTAGACGATTATGTTACTCAGTGATGAACAGTAAAGTAATTTGAAAATACTAACAACACTTGTTCTATCGCCCAACTTGGCTTCTAAGTTTCATTGCGGTAGTTAATACTTATATTTATATGGTAAACTGCAAATAAAAACATGGCCAAGTGACATTATAATAAAAAAAGGAAAAAAATATACTTACTGAGTAACTGTGTTGGTACCTCTGGAGTATTGTCCTGCTGGCAGTTAACCAACAGCATGATATTTAATTGAATTGACTGACCCACTCTTTATATAGATCAATTGCATCGGAATTTTTCTATCTTAGTTGTCCCTATAGCTTGTTGACGGTGCAGGTGAAAATAACATTTAAAGAAGGTACGTCAAAAACATAACATAACATATGTGTATTAGTTATAAACAACTACTTTTATGGTTAATATAGTATTTATTATTATTAAAAATTATGACAAGATAGATTTTGTCGTCAATAAATAAAACTAAACAGTAAATTTAAATTGTTACCTTTTCCTACGGTAAAAGTGAGAGAAAAAATCTTTATAACGGAAAATTTTTAATTTTGTAAATCATTATTCTTTTGCTTTAAAATGAATTGAATATTTTATTACCTAAGTCAATTTTTCTTAGTATTAGCCAGATGCAGATTCTTCAATATGTATATAGTATTACACGTTTGTCTTTCTAAACTTAGAAAATAATATACATAACACTACGACATTTTCTGATTTCCTGTTATGTATGGAAGAAGTTTATTTATTTGCTTGATACCCATAGGATATTTTTTTACGATAAATATAAATATAGTTACTGAAATTGATTGGCAACCGTACCAATTTATTTAGAGACATTTTAGCCAAAGTTTTGTAGAAATAATATGAAACATAAATTAATAAATGAAAACAAACTTGTTAAATCTATAATATCAGATTAGACAAATTTTAAATACACGGAAATATATGGACTTTCAAACGGCATTCATTCATTGTAACGCAAAAATTTTCCTTAACTTAGCGATTTTAAACGAAGAAGAATTATTGGCAGGCACGAGGCTAACACATCTTCGACGCAATTACACGTCATGTTACCTTGTTAAAATGTCGTTGATATATTCTACGTTATCCCGTGTCCCTACTATGACGCATTCCCAACTGGCTCACTGATCTTATACATTTAAATTGTATGACTAAACAATCACATTACATACATGATTGTTTATTAAATTTACCTTTATAAGACCACTGTGCTAGTTGGGTTGTAATGCAAAAATAAAAACATGGAGTGCTATTTTCCGCGTTACGCTCATTGATTGGACATGGATCTTATGGACATGTCAATTTTGTAATAAATCCTGGGCCATGGGTTCCCAACAAATTTACTGGATCTATGTCACGGTCATCAGACCAATGATAATATATGGATCTATCTTTTGGTGGCCTAAGGCCAAAGCCAAACTGTCCGATTTGTAGAGAAGCATGCTTGACCATAACGGAGGCAGTTACACCATACTGTCAGCTGCAAAGGAAATCATCCTGGACTTACCCCCTCTGGACTCACCCCCTCATATATAAGAGAGAAGCCATATGGGCAACGTATAGACTGCAAGAAGCGACCATCAATGTGCCACAAACTAGTATCATGGAGCCGAATAGGTTGCTGGCTATCATAGAAGGTCGCAGCATCCTGGGAATATCCTCAGATACTATGCCTACCATGATAACCACGAGCTGAGCTTTAATATTTTTTTTCCCGGAAGAGATTTCAGGCTAAGGTTTATGCTATTGAACTGTCTGTGCAAAGGCTGGTATATATGCATCCTGCGCGCAGATCAATACAAAATTTCTCAGATAGCCAAGCTCCTACTGATATAACTCTAAAACTGTATGAAACTCTCAGAACGCACTAAGTTATTTGAGCAAAAATAATAAAGTGACTCTAATGTGGATACCTGGTCACCTTGGTCTGAGAGGTAACGAAATAGGCCAGAGAAGGAGCAGGATCATGAATCATCGGACCCGAACTGATATTTGGCATATCCTCAAGTACTGCCTAGACGCCTATCTTAACCTGGGCTGAAAGGAAAACTCTCCAGTAGTGGCAAGAGTTACTAAGATTAGTTCATTCGAAGGCGTTTATAAAATATACTTTGAAATCAAGAGCTAAGAAAGTTTTAGAATTACACAGGGTAAACCTTAAAACTCTAACTGGCCTATACAGTGGACACTGCCGACTAAACCATCATCGGCATTAACTCGGCCTGGCAGGGAAACAACGAGTGTTCCCTATGCTTGGAGGATGATGAGAAGACAAACCACGTCTTATGCACTTGTCTCGCTGTTGAAAGAATCCGATACTGAATATTTGGCAAAGGACAACTGCTGCCAGAGGATCTGGACACACTCTCACCCAATAGCGTTATCAGTTTCAATAAGAAACTGAACTTATTGGGTGAAATATACACTGAAACTGAAACTCCCCTATAGGAATCTTCGACGAAACGTAATATCATGATTTAATTTTTTTAACAGTGTTTTTCATCACAGTAATGCGATGCGTCATTATTAGATTTACTGTGACAACTTCGAGATGCTTTTGTTCAAGTTATAATATATGATATAATATAATAACACCACATGTAATTACAACCCCTTTATCAGTGAAGGTCTGAAATGACTTTGTACGGGAGAGGGTTACACAATAATAGACAACGGACACACATCCAATATCCGAGTATACTGAGACTAATTTCTCTTTCCGAAAAAATCCCAGTTCCTCGACTGGGAATCGAACCCGGAACCCCCAGGTTTCGAGGCAAGTACGTTACCTCTAGACCACGGAGCCATATACTTTTACCCTTCAAATCTCATGACTTATCATTATCAATAATAGCTTGCCGCCTCTAACCATGTACCTCAACGCTTCACAATATGCTGTGGTGGTAATGGCGTATTCGGCAATGCATTTTCAAATAATTTTCTTCGAAACGGCGCTTTTGAAAATGTCTTTTTCACGCTGGCTATTAATCTGCTTATTGCGGGATATCAGTTTCTGCAATGCGATGGAGTCCGTGGTTCTATTCAAATAAGAAATAAAATGGAAATATGATAACAAAAATTGTTTTGTTCTATACTTATATAAAAAAATGTATTACAAATAACTATAACATATCTTTTTAAACAACTACTTTCCCGGCTATTTGATAAATGAAGAATATTATTAAATGTTATTTTTAATTAAATCTATTCTGTTCACCAGAAAATGAGATTTTTTCTCCGCTTTTATCCTGTAATATCTGTCCTGAAAGTACAATTTTTTATAAATCTAGAAAACATGATCCCACTTTATTATTTATGTTTAAATTAGCGACGATGGATGTGGTCAAAAGCATTTTCAATGATTTAAAATCAAATGCCTACGGAAGTGACAATACAGTGCGTCCATAAAGTAACGCATAAATTCATTATTAGATAAATAAACAATATTATTGAAAATTCCCGAAACACGTCGATTTCTGATTTTAATTTACTGTTTTTTCAAATAATAATTTAATATACAGGGTGACCTACCTTCGAGTAATGACGTCATCACCGGTTTTTTAAATGGAACACCCCACTTTTTCCCAATTTCCGGATGTCCCTTGCTGAGCTGTTTCAAAAAATGTATCACAAGTTGCTTCAAATTGGTACAGGGTGGGCAACAATACAAAGGGTGTTTATAAAAATTTAATTAGTGTGTTTTTACAAAAGACAATTTACAATAAATGTTCAAATTGTTTTCTATTGACCGCTAGACAATGACCTAACAGGGCAATACATTTTGCAGCACAGCGGGTGTTATGTTCAACATTTCTTGCCTGATTCGGTTTTTTACCTCACGTATATTGCCAGATCTGTTGGTATAGACTTTAGATTTTAAATAACCTCATAAAAAGTAGTCTAGTGTACTAAGATCAGGTGATCTAGCGGGCCACTCCACTATTCCCGTTCTTCCTATCCACCGATCTGGAGTTTCGACAAAAATAAAGCAAATTGGATGACTCAAATTAGATAATATATACAAATATATCGGTACCTACTTATTAAATGCAAAAAAAAATGATAACATAAATGATATTCCGAAAAATCTTCACTTAAGCAACTTTCATAAACAAATTAAGCATTCGTTGCTGGCTCTATACTGAATTATTAAAATCTTGTAATATACAGGGTGGGGAAATAGTGCATCGGACCTCGATATCTCGAGTTCTACGATAGCTAGAAATTTTTTAAAAATTGCAAGTAAACTAGATAAAAAAGTCTATAACTGGAAATTGTTTTCGAAAATACAAGGGCGAGCCAAGACGAAATTACGGGACCACGTGCCTTTTTTAAATGGAATGCTATGTATATCAGTATATTTTTTGAAGCCTCTTTCTAGGCTCTATTCATTCCTATATTATTATTGGCTATCTCCCAACCACTTTGATGTAATGAATTTGAAACGAAAATGGTTGCAATTAGCCATAGGGAAGTACTTACAAAAAATATTCGTTTTTCATTTTTACATCACATCGTTGAAAAATATACAGGGTGTTCCATTTGAAAAAAATTGAGAAAATTCAATTTAAAAAGTTCTTAATTGAATACTAATTTTTGCCCACCCTGTACATTTTTAGGAAATAAAAATGATTCAAAAACATTAATTAGATGTCTCGTAACTGGTATTCACATAAGTTGTTCTTAAAACCCATAATTGTGACTGTGGTGATTTCTTTAATATCCATCTGCAGATGGCATTATTTCAACAAAAAAATTCATTACATCAAAGTGGTTGGGAGATAGCCAATAATAGTATAGGAATGAATAGAGTCTAGAAAGAGGCTTCAAAAAAATGTACTGATATACATAGCATTCCATTTAAAAAAAAGGAACTTGGTCCTGTAATTTCGTCTTGGCTCGCCCTGTATGATCGAAGATAATTTCCAGTTATAGACTTTTTTATCTAGTTTACTTGCAATTTTTTAAAAAATTCTAGCTATCGTAGAACTCGAGATATCGAGGTCCGACGCACTATTGCCTCACCCCGTATACAATTATAGGATTGTCTTAATTTAGATTATATTTTGTTGGGAAAATTCATTTCGAACGGGGCACTGGCTGCAGCAGTTAAAATAGCTTTCAATATCGGACTAAAAGTGGAACAAATAAAAAAAATATGTTTTAAATATTCTTAGTTATTTGAAACATTTGACAACAGTTCGGCACATGTTCATCGACAATATTGGGCAATGTTTATAAGAAGTTTTATAAATTATTAACGGTAATGGTGCCAAAGATTATTTTATATAGGCAAACCATGCCTTGATTAAAAATTATCGGTCATTATTGTTCAGATGCCAAGATAATATGAGAATATTACAGTAAAGAATATTAAATATGACCGTATAGATGAAATATTTATATTAGTTAATCTACATATAGCCAAAAATGGAGTTACAGGGTGTCCCGTATTTAAACGCTCACTACTGATACTTCATTACTAGATATGAGCTGCAACTCCAATTTTAGATTTTGGAAAAATCTGATTACTAGATACGGTTATAAAATTAAATTTTAACACTTTTCCGTTATCTTGATAACTTCATTATTATTCAACTAATGAACCTGATTTTCAGTTTCAGAATTTTAATAACTTTTTAATTTTTGGAGTTCATAAAAAAATTAAAATGATGATGTAACAAAGAAGGAAGCAATAATAAGCATTTAATAACTAAATTTTCCAAGAAGTTACTTTTAACTCTTTTTTTAATTCTAAAATTAAAGTAACAGCTTATCCCCCAAATGTCTGTCATGTTTTCATGTATGAAGTAAAACTTGGTGTCCATGAATTAAAAAAAATAATATAAAATTTGAAAGAGCATGTTGTCGCAGGAATATACAATGTGTGTTCGTTAAGTTCAAACCTCGGGAGCGTAAACTAGGTTCAATTCTAAGACCAAAAAGTACAAAAGTGGTAGGTCCATTTTTATTTGTTTCGGAGTTACATGGCTATGAAACTTTTGAAGAGTAGAAAGCAGAATTAAATTCATAGACAACAAAAACGTATCTGACTCAACAAATGTTGCTATTTTCAAAATATTCTTCCCCTGCCTGCCTACAAACTTGTGCGCTTATGCCGATAGATTTCGCGACTGTTCTCTCCTATTTCTTGGGCAGCCTGCTGAATACGCTTCAATAATTCTTCTCGGCTATTTGAAATTTGTGCGTACAGTTTGTCCTTCATTCCCAGAAATTAAAATCAAGGGATTATAATCTGGTGATCTAGCAGGCCATGCAACAGGACAATCAGGCCTAATTTATTTTGATTAATTGGTGTTTACGAAATTCCAGACATCAATTCCGTAATGTGAAAGCACATATCTCTTCGTATTATCTGTAGAACATCCTCCAAAAGGTAGTTCTTCAGAGAGGAACTGCAGGTAATTTTCTACATTTAATCTGTGAGGAAGAACGTAAGGTCTAACTAACAAATCATCGATTCAGCCAATTCAAACGTTCACGGAAAATTCTTATTAAAAGTTTGACGTACCTATCGCTTTGAGATTGTCTGTTCAACAAGATACGTTTTTATTTAGTATATGAATTTAATTCTGCTTTTCACTCTTTAAAAATTCCATGGCCATGTAACTTCGAAACAAATAAAAGTGGACCTACCTTTTGTGTTTTTTTTTATCTTAGAATTGAACCTAGTTTACGCACCCAACGCAACGGTTGAACATAACGATATAAATTGTCTTGTACAAACGAATATTTATCGCACTTATCGGTCGTCACTTATCATTTGTATTAAATTTAAAACATTTCGAGCTTTACAAAATGAATTTTTAATAAAGCGAAACTTGTAAATATGATTTTTATTTTGGGCGTATCAGATAGAAATTGTTTGCTTGCCAATAGAATTTGTAAGCAAAGGTATCCTGAAAGTAGGATTCTTGATGTTAGCAGCTTCCAAAACCTTCTCGATAGACTTGTGGAAACTGGAAATGTCGAATATAAAAAAGTGAAGGAATAAAACGTGTTGTGAACGAAAAAAATGAGCTTTTTGTGGTGCTGGCAACGATTGAGAATTCCCATATTAGTCAGAGAGAAGTGAGCTCATTAGTAGAAATAAGTTGGTCGAATTTTAAAAACAAATAAGTTTCATACATATCAAATTTAAATGCCAGGACCTATCTGATGATGATTTTTAAAGGCGTCTACAGTTTTGTAATTGGGCCAGAGATAAAATGCAAGATGTCACCTTCTTCAGTAATGTTTTATTCACAGATGAGGCAACTTTTCATAAAAATGGATTTGTTAATAGGCACAATTTTCATTATTATGCTTCGGAAAATTCTCACATTTTTAAGCAAGTTGATAACCAACATAGATGGTCTATAAACGTTTGGGGAGGAGTTATTGGAGAACATGTAATAGATCCACATTTCCTTGATGGCACATTGACTGGAGCTATTTATCTTCATTTTCTGAAAAACTATCTGCCACAATTATTGCTGAATCTTCCTGAAAGTGTTCTAAATAGCTTCAGCAAGATGGTGCTCCACCACATTATTTAAATGCAGTTAGACACCGTTTAAATAATACCTACCCACTTCAATGGATTGGAAAAAATGGGAAAAAATGGACCCACTAAATGGCCTGCTGGATCCCCAGATCTTACAAAAATGGATTTCTTTTTATAGGGATACGTGAGGGAAATTGTTTATAAAGACACACCAACAACAGTACAAAATATGAATATGAATTTAGATCTATTACACCGGCAATTTTAGGAACAGTAGAACCCTCATTTCAAAATCCCCTAGAGACATGTGTCAATCAAATGGCGACATGTGGAGCACTTATTATAATTTTTTCTAAGGATCAGGATCTTCCAATTGTAGATTGAATTTCTTTTTCTTACGTGAATGTAGCTTAGAAGTTAATGTACACCACCACCACGGGTAATACGTAATAAAATTTTAATATGTTTACACACATACACATCTATAATTTTATTGTGATTATATTGGTTATTAAATTCCTTTGCAATTAGAGAAAGAGATGTTGGTGTTAACATATATTAAATGTATGATAAATATAGATAAAGAAGATAAAACCTTTCCCAACAAAAATAGTAATAGAATAGTTTCGCTTTCAAAACCCTGTATCTCTAATAAACTAATTTTAAATACATTTTTATTAAACATTTCAGTAATTTCTATCCAGTAACTTACACTCAAATTTTTTGATTATGAAATACCTACCTAGAAAATGGCGAATTCGCCAAGACCAATTTTCTTTATTATATTAATTTTCAAAATATGGTTTCTTTGACAAATAATTGTTAAGCTTTTACCTAATAAGTTTATTACTAATTTATGAGTTAGAATTATAATAACATTATTTATTCTTCCAGAATGGTATGATGAGTAATGGCCTCACAATATAAAGAGTTAACGAATGTAAGTACAGTGTAAATAATGCTAGTTATTTTTTATTTACTATTTTTACCTAATTTTATGCATGGTTTGTTTTGCATGCATACATTTTAATGAATTAATAGTTGAATGAAATTAGGCATGCTGCCAACAACTTATTATAGACTGGTTACCGATATATGCAATTCTAGCTCACAGATTTTAAAATATATATTTAGTGCAAAATATTCTGCAATATTCTGAAAAAAAAAAAATCGTGAAGTGAAAATAGTGTCATTTATAAAGTTGAGCGGTTTTCATCCTATGACAGTCCAGACTATCAAACAACTTCGTGTAATACATTATTTTATTGTCCTAACGCTCCTTTCACACTATACGGTTTTGACCGTACGGCAAAATGCCGTACGGCTGTAGGTATGAAGAAATGCATGGGACCTTTCACATTATACGGCGACGGTAAAATGCCGGTCCCGTGCCGTGCAGCAGCCGTGCCTTGTCAGTAAACTGGACGGCCGCCGTACGGCGCTTTCGACACAGTGGCCTACATGACTAAATGCATGCTTTCACATTGGACGGTTTTAAGTCGTACGGCATCGACAGCCAGTTGTGTATTCAGTGTTTAAGAAAATAAAAATATAGTGAACAGTTTAGTTGAAAGTGAATAAGTAATAATAATAAAATATATCCTCGGTGTATTGTTTTGTTTACATAATAATTTCAACATGGATCAAATTGATGTTGAAGTTTTGATAACTTTAGTCGAACTAAGACCTGTTTTGTGGGACAAAACTCTAGATGTATATAAGGATAGAATTGCTACCAGAAATGCTTGGCGGGAAGTTTGCTCAGCACTTAAGCAAGATTTCAATGAAATGGAAGACAAAGATAAAAATGTGTTTGGTAAGTATATTTAATATTTATTAAAAAACTATAAAACCTGTGTTAATTTATATTTTTGACATCTGCCATGGCACGCTTCCAGTATTTGTCATAAAATATTTACAAAGCGTGTTCCTAATGGTGTTAGCTGTCATTCCTCCTCTTATGTTAGCATCTTGGGGCAAGTCCTCCAAACCAGTGATGGATGTGGTATCATCAACTATAAATCCATCTCTGTCACGTACAAAATTGTGTAAAACAACACAGGCTTTAACAATTTTTACTGCAAAATCTGGTTATACATTTAAAGCTTGGTGAAATATGCGCCACTTATTGCTGAAAATACCAAAAGTACATTCCACATTCCTCCTTGCTCTGCACAATCGATAATTAAATATTCGTTTCTCGACTGTTAAGTGTGTTCCCCCAGAAGGCCGTAACAAATGTTTGTGTAATCCAAATGCTGCATCTTCGATGAAAAAGTACGGTACTTTTGGACTTTCCGTACCAGGTAGACATTTTTCGTTTGGCAATTGCTGCGAATTACTTTCTATTGACTTCCATAAACTGGACCGTTTGAATACTGCAGAGTCACAATCTTTGCCATAACTTCCTATGTCAACATAGACAAACTTGTAGTTGGAATCCGCTACAGCCATTAGAACCACAGAATAATATTCTCTATAATTAAAATACATTGATCCGCTATTAAATGGAGAATTAAGACGAATATGTTTTCCATCCACCGCTCCTAAGCAGTGGGGGAAATTGGCAACACTTTCAAATCCAGACGCAATTGATTCCCATATCTCTGTTGTGGGTGTTGGTATACATTTTTCCCGCATTGACGACCAAATTGCTGTGCATACATCATTAACTATTTTACTTGCTGTAGATATCCCTATTCTATACTGAAAATGTAAGTCAGTGAAAGAACAACCACTCGCCAGATACCTGGAAAAAAAACATTTAGTTTTCTGCGAAAAAAAAAATTACAGTTTTTTTTTTAGAGTTTTCTTTTTTGTTTCAGGTAAAGAAGTAATAGGTAGGTGGACTAATCTACGAGACTCCTTTGTTAAGTCGAACATGAAAATTAAAGCTACCAAAAACAGTGGTTCAGCGGCAAAAAAGATTAAAAAATTTGTTTATTCTGATCAACTGCAGTTTCTAAAAGAACTGTATGAAGTTCGACAGACGGAGGATAGATTTCAATCGGAAAGTGCTGCAGGGCTGGAAGAAGGTACAGAAACACAGAGCTCCACTGAAAATATTGAGAATGCCTCTCAGCCATTTGATACACCACCCACACAACTCTCACCCAAAAGCGTACGTCGCACAAAAAACAAAAAACATAAAAAACTCGATGAATTCAAATTGAAAATGTTAAAAATTCTGGAAGCAGACAAATCATGCAGCAAAACGTCATTTTTGCTTAGTCTCAAGCCTCATTTGGACAAATTTGATGAACAGGATTATCTTCAGTTTCAGCTGGGAGTACTCAGAGTTATAGAAAATATAAATGAAAGAAAAAGACAATGTTAGCTCAACCTTCTCCATTCACCTATCACATACCTGCCATGCCCTACGGTCAATTTTATGCTTATTCTCATTCACCTATGGCAAACTCAGCCCCCATGTCCTCCTATCAAACGCTTCATGTTCCAGCTACACTAAACCCAGGTTTTTCTCATCCTTGAGAAGGTTTTAACAATCCAAACAGTTCTTATCCAAGCAGTTCTTATCAACAGGAAAATGAAGTGCAATTACTGTATTCCTCACCTTCCACTAGTAATGATGAACTGCCACCATCAACAACGGAGTTCTACAGGCATTTCGGGGAACGCGTTTCTTCACAGAGTGACAATGCAGTCAGTCCTGCTACAAATTCTTTAGATTCAACTGTTGATAGTATTGACTTTTCTTCCCCACAAAATTAAGTGAAATAAGAATGTAAAAACAAATGAACAAATAAATACTATTGCTTTTTATGTATTTACTTACCTTAACGTAATAGCCAGCATTTGAACAGGTTGTATGCAATTTCGAAATTGTGTGTGTTGTCGCTGCAGTACATCCTTAAGTTTGCTGTGTAATTCGTCAAAAGAAGTAATATACATTCGAAAATCGTTGAAAAATTTATTTTCGTCGTTCCTCAAATCTTCAAAGAATGTATAAAATAACCCAACTTCGTCTCTCCTCTGATTAATGGGGTGCACCCAAAAAAGACGATTTCGTTTTACTCTTTTTCGTCGATGATGAATCAACCACAAAGCAATAATTTGTTTACGGTTCATACTAAACTGTTCTCTGGTCTGTGTTTTTATTTTCTTAAACACACATTCACAAATGAAATAAAAATATCTAGGATTGGTCACAGCAAGAAATTGTACAATGTGAAAGGAACAATGTCATGGCAAAAAGTCGTACGGCATTTTGCCGGACGGTCAAAACCGTATAGTGTAAAAGGAGCGTAACTCATCAAGTTTTATTTGGTATTGGGCGCTAGCCGATTACTGATCGTGTAGAATAAGTAAAGCTGTTTTTAAGAAGTAATTCTGTAACTCAAGCTCAAAGAGATTTTCGTAGAAAATAATGATGCTCTTTCTGTGAACAGAATTCGAGAATTGGCTATTCAGTTTGATAGAAATAATTCTAAGAAAAATGCTAAACGCAGACCAAAGACCGGACTATTAACAACTCCTGCTAGAATTCTGAAAATTAGGAATATGATCAGCGATAATCTAAGTTATTCCACACATTAAGTACATAAAACATAAAACACACCACATAAATTAGACAACCCCAAACCAAAGCCAAAGCAGCACGAACAGGGGTTACATAATTGAAAAAACACGGACACCACATACACACAACTAATCTCTTAGACTTTGTCAGAGTGAAAACCGGGATTTGAACCGGGGAAGTCGATAGGCAATACACCCAGCTACGTTTGTCACTTAACGCTCTGGCCTACTGCGCTACCGAGTTAGGTTACGTCACATCAAATTTACCTCGAGTATCTGAACAGCCAGGAAGCAAAAATGCAATGCTACAACATCGAAAAAATAAGGAGAGAATTTCGGAATTCATATTTTAGTATATAATGGAAATTTTCTAGCATGCAATATTATCGAAGTTACGACATCTTGTTTTAAAATTTCCACCTAATAAGTTAAAATTTCAATTATTTTAATTATTACCATTCATAAAAATATTACAAAAAACTTGCATTGAAATTGTGAGAAGCCAAAAAAGAAAATTATTACGAACGAGTTAATTTTTAACCGTCAAAAGCTGACAACACTCATATCAGGCAATATCCATCCCAGTTCAAAGTAGGATGAAAAGGCGTCGCCTGGATGTGATTTCAGAACGGTAAAATCGTACTCGTCAAGGTGTGACGTAATTACACTCCCTCACTTTATGACGCGCCCGGGAGAGGTATCAGAACGCGGTCCTGCTCACAAAATTTTAAAAAAGGGTTTGCGTTTATATCTCTACAAATCCTGGAATGGATTAGAACCTTTGATGAGAAGATACACTGACCTAGTTTTTCACGAAACACCAAAACACTATATATTGCACTCGACGCGCTTTTCCCCAATCAAGTTGGCTTCATCTGGAGATGATTAAAACTAAACTTATGGTAACAAGTTACCCTATGTATTTATACCTAAACGATTGTAGCGTTGCCTAACATGCGTTTGAGAACAACTATAAAATAGATATTAGCAATTTAAGATTAATTAAGAATGTAACAAATACTAGACAGCTGGATGCATTTGAAAGCTTGTAAATCACAAAGTGTATAAATAGTGTGAATAGTGACAGAGGGCCTATCCCAAATAGCCCTCTTTATTGGTTCGTGGGTCACGGTTCACCGAATAGAGTAGATTGTTAGCATAAGTATAGTTTTAATCATCTCCAGATGATGCCAACTTGGTTGACGAAACGCGCGCTACGTGTAGTATATAGTGTGTTGGTGTTTCGTTGAAAACTACGTCAGTGTTATCCCTATAAATGGCAAAAGGCTTAACAACTTCAACCTGGTGACGAGGTTCGCAGATTTGATTATGAACGATAAAACTCATTTTAAATTAAGTGGCGAACGGAATAAGCAGAATCGAGGTTTTTAGGTTGCAGAAAATCAATAAATTGTAAAATGAAAAACCACCGCACCCACAAAAGATTATGGTTTGGTGTTGATATATTCTGTTGGTATTTAGGTCTTTATTTCTTCGAAGACAACAATGGAAACACAACGTCAATTTAAAACGATATGCAGACATTTTTTGGGGGTCTGACCATGTATATGTTTTTGGGGTCGCTGAATCTGAATCTAAGATCTATTTAATCCGATCACATCAGGATTTTGCCATAACCTCAAAAAATCCATAAATTCAGCTATTAAATGCATATAACCCTACGAATGAGGTTGTAATCTGAAAACCCGAGCTCTTCAACCCCATAACCCACTTAACCAAAAATCTATCAACTCCAATAACCACGTACGTCAGACATTTAACTTGACCTCGGATTCTGATTCAGCGACCCCAAAAACATATAGTAAACATGGTCAGACCACCAGATCAGAATTTTTTTTTGTTTGGTTATGTTATGAATCACCTACAGGTTCCTGATAGTATGTGGTTACATTTCAACGGGATAGAATTTGACCACATATAGCCAACGTAAGTATGAGTGTACTGGGAGAAGTGTTCCAAAATCTGTCCAATATTTCAAAACGGGGATGTAGATTTTAACGTTCCAGATTGATTTTTATGGGAGTATCTGAAGTTAAAGGTGTTTATTAGTCCTCTACATGGTTTGAATGAATTAAAACATAGACTGAACATTGCCAATATTCCTGCCGAATGCAAATGGTGGCCATTTATTGGACGTAATTTTTAAAACAAATTAGGAATACATTTCAAAATGAAATCTTGAATGTCTGCCCTAGGTTAGTTGGTTGCTGGGTTGGACTTGGTTGGATGGTTTGGTGGTGTATCAATCAGCTAGACTAATGTATTTGTTTTTTTGTATATACCTACGTTGAATAAAGTTTTAATTAGTTTAATGTTTATTGATGTTTTATTGATGTCAAAAAGCTGTGCTCAGGCGAGCGTAGATCTGCCTTAACAATACTCGTATTCGATACGAAAGTTAAGCAACAGTAGTCGCAGTCAGTAATTAATGGCAACTCAAGTAAAACTCGGCGACCTCGTACAGTCTTCTAGTGGGCGAGGGTTGTGTAGGTTATATGCCATCTTTCAGAAGGGATGTAAAGCAGTTGATCCCTTGTCTATTAAATGTTAGACAAGTAAAAAATCCCTACTCTTCGACAGAGAAGATTTTTGGCAAAATTTCCAGGTTGGGGTTAGCTCGACTTCTAGCGTCAGTGATTGGCCCTGGTAGCGAAAATAGGCCGACGTTACATAAATAATTTAAAAAAATAGCTCTGCTTTATAAATGGCAACACTTTACATTATAAAAGAAAGCTGTTAGACAAATTTATCGTATTATTTTGACATTAAGCTTGTTAATTTACAAATTGATTTTCCTAATATAAAGTGAATAGTCCAAGGGCAAAGATAAAAAAAATTATCAAAATCCTAAAAGAATTTTGGTAACTATTTTATTTTTCAATCGCGTGTTATTAGAAAGACATTTCAAGTTTTCTGCCTGAACGTTAGCCAATTTTAGGCAACAACTCGTTTTTTCTTCTGCATAGGACAGAAACAGATCTCTACATAAAATTTAAACTAATAAAATAATCTACAAAAAAATGCCATATAATTTTTTTTAGGACCCATACTTTCGAAATAGTAGCTGCGTTAGGTCTTTGCTGAACAGAAATGGTATAAAGCTGAATTTTGGCATGGAGGTACAAAATAAGTCCCCATTAACCCGACGTCTGATGAACTGAAAATATATATACCTAAACAAGGAATTACAAGTAGTTCGGGAAAGTCTTGACAAGGAAATTCAAAAAGAGAGTAGAATTAGAAGACAAATATGCTGAACTAAATGAAAATTACATAGTATTAAAAAAATCGCTAACGAAAAAATATTGTTATAATATTTGGCCTGGAAGTAAACGACGTCGAAGACTTAACTGATTCTACTATAAAACAATAAATTATATAATTTAGATCTGAATTTAGACAAACACAATATAGATTATATTTACACTAGAATATAAACGGAAAGTAATAAAGTGTTTTCTGTTTTGAATAAATTCAACCACTAAAAGCAGAAACATTTGAAGGGTACTAATATAAACATCTCGGAGGAATCAACCATATTATAGATGTACTTAAATAAAATATTAAGACAGCACATAAAACTAGCTTCCGAAAAAAATTGAAATGCCTATTTTTATGAATTTGTATGTAAATAATGATACAATTGATACCAAAAACAAATCTAAAAAAAGTAAATATAGTCAGAAATAGGTTAGTTTTCCATTTAATCAAATATTATGTTTCGATTATTACTAAAATTTCAAAGTTTTAAGAGAATGTTTTTTATTAAAAACGATAATTTACTTCTATAAATGTATAACTGTAACATGATTTTTTTTAGATAAATCTTTATAGATTAAATATATGATAAAAACTGGAATCATTCTTGACCGAATATCATAATAATATGTTCATGAACTTGTTTATCACTTTTTCCAAATAAATGTATTGTTCAAAAAATATTTAACACATTATTAAAGCAGCAACCACAAAAACTTATATAAGACGATAACAAATTTCAAAAACATAAAACGTCTAAAGAGTTTATTAAAGAAAATGTTAATAATACTTGGATCACACAAAGCCTACCAATAAAAACCGAAAAAATTAAAATAAAAATTAACAGATACCCCTGATATATTCTTCTTCTGTAACTAACTTTGTATTTGAAACAAGAATGTCCTTTACAAGTTCCATATACGTTGTTACATCCAATGTCATTTTTTTACAAGTACATGTATTTAATGAACAATAAAGTGTGCAGTTACAATGTTTCATTTTTTGCAGTTCTGGTGACGCAAGCATTTATCAATTAATCTAGGACACAATGTCATTGGACATTGTTTATTTTTCACCCGAAGATTGGTACTACATTGTCATTAACGTTTCATGTCTTTACTTGATCATAAACTCTTAGTAAATAGTATAATATTTAAGATTTGAAATTGGCGAATACGAATTGAAATAAAACGTGTTATTACCAATAAATGTTTATATATATATATATATATATATATATATATATATATATATATATATATATATATATATATATATATATATATATATATATATATATATATATATATATATATATATATATATATATATATATATATATATATATATATATATATATATATTTGGGTGGGTCAAAAAACCGACTATTTTTTTGTACTTTATACTCTGAAAAATCGGTTGCTAGTCATCTCTAGAAAATTCTCACCAAATATGAGCTCTTAATTTTGATAGAAAGGTTCTCCGCTTTACAGTTTTCCATTTTTTCCTCAGTATTAGAAACGAAAATTCATATCTCTCTATCAACTGTTCGTTAAAAAATATCTCTCATATTCTTGTAGGAAATGGAACGCTCTACAAAAAAGGTCTCTTAGAATTTTTTGGTAAACCTCACCGTTTAAAAGATATCAAAGGTTGAAGTTTGATTATTTTGAGACAAATTTCTGTTTTGCTTATGAAGATATTCATCGTCAAACTTCAATGCACGCCAATTTTAACAGTTTTGATTAATAATTCGGAAAATTTCAATTCAGTGTATGAGTTTCAGGGAAATTTATACAAATTTGAGTTTCTATCGTAAAAATAACCATTATAAAGTAGTTCTTTGTTCGAAAATTTATTTGAAACTTTTATTCTGATATTTTTATAAATTTTATATTTAATAATTTAAAATCCCGATCGTGTTATTTTTTTTTTGAAAGTGTGTGTTCCAAACGTATTTCAAATTTTTTTTCCACAAAATATACATAAAAATTTTTCGTTCTAGGAGATTATTGTAGGGGTATTCATTTAACATCGATATATCGAATGTACTCGATGTTTGCCATACGAAAATTTTTTACAGTGGAAGTGTACGAATATTTTATAAATGTTTGAAATTCACTTAATAATTAAATAAAAAAACTTTCTAATAACCAATTGAACATTTTTTCTCTTTAACATTAATACTTTTCATTATAAATTTCTAACAAGAACGTTATTTTTTCACGATTTAATGAATCATTGACTCTCAGTCAGAAATAATGCACTAATTTTTTTTTTTAGATGTAACTAAACATGCTTACGACTAAAAAAACTAGAAAAAATAGTTTAAAACATTTCTCTGTTTATAGAAACTCAAATTTGTATAAATTTCCCTGAAACTCATACACTGAATTGAAATTTTCCGAACTATTAATCAAAAATTGTTAAAAATTGGCGTGCATTGAAGTTTGACGATGAATATCTTTTAAACGCTTAACTTAATCGACAAATCATAAGAGACCATTTTTGTAGAGCAATTAATTTCCTACAAAACCATGATTTGCGCATTTCATACAAATTTTTTGTTAACGAGTTATAAAATTCATAAGCAAAACAGAAATTTGCCTCAAAATAATCAAACTTCAACCTTTGATATCTTTTAAACGGTGAGGTTTACGAAAAAATTCTAAGAGACCTTTTTTGTAGAGCGTTCCATTTCCTACAAGAATATGAGGAGAGATATTTTTTAACGAACAGTTGATAGAGAGATATGAATTTTCGTTTCTAATACTGAGGGAGAAAATGGAAAACTGTAAAGCGGAGAACCATTTTATCAAAAAATTAAGAGCTCATATTTGGTGAGAATTTTCTAGAGGTGACTAGCAACCGATTTTTTAAGAGTATAAAGTAAAAAAAATAGTCGGTTTTTTGACCCAATATATATATATATATATATATATATATATATATATATATATATATATATATATATATATATATATATATATATATATATATATATATATATATATATATATATATATATATATATATATATATATATATATATATATATATATATATATATATATATATATATATATATGAATAGTGGTGAGAGGGTATGAAACTTCTCATATGGTCTGAATGCTACTATCCGACCGACATCCTAGATGTCTCTGTGGCGGATAGCGACTTGCATCACAGCAAGTACCGAGAGCGCCGCTCTCGGTACTTGCTGTGATGCAAGTCGCTATCCGCCACAGAGACATCTAGGATGTCGGTCGGATAGTAGCATTCAGACCATATGAGAAGTTTCATACCTCTCACCACTATTCACTTCACCTTAGTTGGTATATAACTAGCAGGTTGGCCACTATCATTTGTCTGTTCCATAACCTATGGCATACTGAAGAGAACAAACAAGTTCGAAATCGATCTATGTCTGGTTAGGAATTGACAAATGATATTGGCTATCGATCTATCATGATTTGAAGGTGTAATTCAATGCAGGTCGGGGTATTTGCCCGCTGAGTAGTTGTTTCCTTCAAATCATATTTAATCATATATATATATATGTATATATATATATATATATATATATATTCAATGCAGGTCGGGGTATTTGCCCGCTGAGTAGTTGTTTCCTTCAAATCATATTTAATAACACATTAGTTTAGTCCACCTGGGCTGGGGTCGCCGCTCTCGGTACTTGCTGTGATGCAAGTCGCTATCCGCCACAGAGACATCTAGGATGTCGGTCGGATAGTAGCTTTGAGACCATATGAGAAGTTTCATACCTCTCACCACTATTTACTTCACCTTAGTTAGTATATAACTAGCAGGTTGGCCACTATCATTTGTCTGTTCCATAACCTGTGGCATACTGAAGAGAACAAATAAGTTCGAAATCGATCTATGTCTGGTTAGGAATTGACAAATGATATTGGCTATCGATCTATCATGATTTGAAGGTATAATTCAATGCAGGTCGGGGTATTTGCCCGCTGAGTAGTTGTTTCCTTCAAATCATATTTAATAATACTATATATATATATATATATATATATATATATATATATATATATATATATATATATATATATATATACATATGTATATATGTATATATACATATGTATATATATATATATATATATATATATATATATATATATATATGTATATATATATATATATATATATATATATATATATATATATATATATATATATATATATATATATATATATATATATATATATATATATATATATATATATATATATATATATATATATATATAACCAGCACAAAAAGGTAGACAATTACATAAAAAGTGGTCATGTAGCATGCGTTTGCAGATGACACTACAATTACGGTATCTGCGGATAGCCCTGAGAAAGTGGATTCTGTCTAGGCAGATACTAATTTTCGTTGTGTAATTAACCATTAAAAATATAACCAAGAAATCAGAGGCAGAATCTTTTTTTGTAAAAAAAATAAACGTAAAATGTTTACTTAAAAGTAAATAAAATATTGCTGATAAATATAAAAACTGACTATTGTTTTAAGATTAATGCATTAATTAGCATTGGCTTGATTGAGTTGCAATATGTTATACATTGAATTATATTTAACAAAAAAAATGCTCTTATAAAATTTTGAGAGCTCTAATAATTGTCATTGGAATATTTATCATTAAATAAAAAGCTGAAGTTCGAACATTTTCCTTTCCAAGACGGTGGCGAAAACTCGCGACTGATTCGTAAGATCTGATGAACTATTACTCCTAGCATTTATTTTGAACATCTGTACCAAAAACTATCTTTATACCATTTTTGTCTCCTATCGAGATTTTAAAAGACCTGTTTTAAGTTAAATTTGGAATTATTTCAAAGACTAATGTACAAATGCATAAAAATATAGGATTTAATAAATTTGAATTAAGTATTTGTAACTGGAAATATTCTGTATAAAATAATGGTTCTGAAAATCAGATGTTTAATTATCATAAAGATTATTAGATTTTTTTTCGTAATGTATATGTTTTCAGAAGGAACGCAAATAACAGTTAGTCACCCAGGGCTACTCACAATATAAGGAACATACTGTTATGATAGATAGAGTTCACTTAGGTGAATTGGAAATGGCTATTGAAAAATGTCTGCTTTCCTTTATCAAACCACAGGGTGATTTATGAATTTAGCCCAACACTTCTTAAGGTCATATCTTTAAAACTGCTTGCTAGAATTAGCTCGTATTCTGAGCATGTAGTACACTACTGATTGTCAATTTGCATGTATAGTCAAAGATAGAAAATTCCGGGACCGGATTAATTAATTTTATTTCCTATGAAAAAATTTACCTTGTCTATTCTATTTTTTGATTACAGTTTTATATTAACCATGTATGAAATCACAAATTATTTCAATACAAAATGTTTTCATTCAAATAAGAGAAGAAAATGTACTTTTGTTAATTTATTTTGTATAGCTCTTTGATTTTGACAAATATTAATCGATTATTTAAAATTCTCCAGAAGTGTGAAAAAAGTAACCAAATATGTGTGTCGCTCATTTTTATTTTCGTGGAAAAAATCTAGTTCCAGATTATGATGAAAATGGACGTTTTGATGTCCGAAAATAGAAAACTTATCCGAATCGGCATGCCTGTATGTGTCTGTGTGTATCTGAGTGTCTATGTGGCGCTAGTCATTGTTGTTCTTTTATTTTCTCAAACACGCCTGAACGTAGAAATCTGAGAATTTAGATATAATATCTGGAGTCCAGAGAAAAACCCTATTGAATATAGATGAAATTGGTGCACCAGGGAGGCATGTCTCAAGGAGTCTAAAAAGAGTGCGTTGTATCAAAAAATTTTTCAAATAAATATTGTTCAGAATGAGAAAATGTGCCAAAAAGAAAATTTGTCATCAGATTAACCGCTACACGGTCTAAAATTAATTTCATTTAATTAAAAAAATAGTCGGTTTCTACAGTACTTTCTCATCATATCCAATTTGAATTGAGTAAAAAAAAAATTATTTTATTTTATTTCGTTTATCTCGGATATCTCGTTTATTTTGTTTATCTCATTTATTCCATTCATCCTATTTACCTTATTTACCTTATTTATCTTATTTAACTTACTTATTTTAATTATCTTACTTTTCTTATGTATCATTCTTTGTCTCATTTATCTCGTTTATTTTATTTTTCTCATTTATCTCTTTTATCTCGTTTATCCTATTTATTTTATCTATCTTGTTTACTTTATTTATCTAGTTTATCTTGATTATCTTTTTTGTCTTATTTTTTTTATTTATCCTCTTTATCACTATATCCTTTTTATTCTATTTATCCTATTTATCTTATTTATCGTATTTATCTTGCTTATCTTATTTAACTTAATTATCTTATATATTTTATTCATCTTGCTTATTTGATTTATTTTGTTTCTTTTAATTGTTCTGTTTAAATAATTAAAATAAACGAAAATTAAGCTTTAATTAAAATAATTAATTTCTCTCATGTAAAATTGAATATTATGATGATGAGGAAGTACTGTCGAGAAGCACCTAGACCAATTTTGGTATGTAGTTTCATAATTTAGTATCAGAAATTGAAATAAAATTATACTGGGTGAATTTTTTCATAGGAACTCTAGAAATAAAAATTACAATCCGACCCCTGAATTTTCTATCCTTGATTATACATATAAATTGATAATTAGTATACTAAATACACAAAATATGAGCAAATTCTAACAAGCGTATGACCTCAAGAATTGTTGGGTAAAATTTATAATTCAATGTGATTTCTATAAAAAGAGCTCAAATATTTTTTACAAGCCATTTTTAATTCATCTAAGTGAGCTCCATTCTACCATAAGAATGTTACCTTCGTTGTGAATCACCCCTTTGTATAATATATAAATATTATACTGGGCTATATTGTTTTCACTTAGTGTTTCAAATACGTTTTTATGATATTTACATCTCATGTTACCAAAAGAAGTTGAGTGACAAATAACACAGCGCACTAGAATAAACAAAATTTTTAAATCTATAGGATGAATAGTTGCAAGATTATTTCAATATTCATAGTAAAACTGACATTTATTTTCTAAATATAATACAACCGTTTGCACACATTAGATTACACAATTACGTTGTTTCAGAACTTGAGTAAATTTTTAAACAAAGTTCTTTTCCTCTGAAAAAAAAACTCATTTAAAAAGTATATTTCTTGAAATGTAATTCTTTATTAATAAATTTCCCTTTTTTTCATTTGGTTTTTTCAAATCACCAAATTATTGCAGACTTAACCTTTATTATAATTATATTTTTTTCAGATCATTGTGTGTTAGGTTGGAGTACAAAATATGCCAAATCCGTTGCGACTCCTATAATGTTGTAAATAATTTCAAATTCAATTAGATAAATATTGATACAGAATTTGGCACGATCCGTAGGGAAATTGTTGCAATCCTATCTTGAAAAATAAACTGAAAATACACACGTGCTTTCCAGTCAAGGTCTTTGTTATAAAAAAAAGATAATTAAAAGAATTTGAACATGTGAGATAAATAACTCATTTTTACCAACCATTAGCATGTGGGTTTAACAATTCGGTATGCATGCAATAAGTTTATATTTGAAGCACTGTTTTTATATTTGTTTATTGTTTGTGTTTTGTTTATAGATCACTACAACAACACTGACACGTTTACATAGCACACTTATTCGAAAAGAAGTGAAGGAGACCGAACGAATTTGACAGGAAAGAATTGGCTATGAAATTTTATTTACGAAATCCAGTACGTTATTATTTTCTTTTGAATTGTTTCGCTTTTAGTTAGCTAAAACATGATACACTATCATTTCTAACTTTCCTATTTCACCAAACTGAAATCATATGTACAGCTGATTTTTCCAACGATATCTTTTTAAATAAAACAATCAAAATTAAGGAAAAAGTCAATAAATTGCCCTTGTCTTTGGACATGGGTCAACTAATTTTCCATTACGTACTTTTAATACATATCCGTACCTTAGAGCAGAAGTGTAGTAAGTTCAATTTGGCCCTACACTATCTTCTCTAACTTTCCTATTTCACCAAGGTGAAATCATATGTACAGCTGATTTTTCTAACGATATCCTTTTAAATAAAACAATCAAAATTAAGGAAAAAGTCAATAAATTGCCCTTGTCTTTGGACATGGGTCAACTAATTTTCCATTATGTACTTTTAATACATATCCGTACCTTAGAGCAGAAGTGTAGTAAGTTCAATTTGGCCCTACGATATCTTCTCTAACTTTCCTATTTCACCAAGCTGAAATCATATGTACAGCTGATTTTTTCAACGATATCTTTCTAAATAAAACAATCAAAATTAAGGAAAAAGTCAATAAATTGCCCTTGTCTTTGGACATGGGTCAACTAATTTTCCATTACGTACTTTTAATACATATCCGTACCTTAGAGCAGAAGTGTAGTAAGTCAATTTGGCCCTACACTATCTTCTCTAACTTTCCTATTTCACCAAGCTGAAATAATATGTACAGCTGATTTTTCTAACGATATCCTTTTAAATAAAACAATCAAAATTAAGGAAAAAGTCAATAAATTGCCCTTGTCTTTGGACACGGGTCAACTAATTTTCCATTAGGTACTTTTAATACATATCCGTACCTTAGAGCAGAAGTGTAGTAAGTTCAATTTGGCCCTTTTGATATTATCAACGCATTGGTTTTCAAATTTAGCGGTTTATCATTTCATCGATTAAATTAAGGAAAAAAAATGATGAAACCTTTTATGTAACTATTAGTCCATAGACAGTACGTAGCAAAATTTTAGTATCAAGTGATGGTAATAATATTCTATTAAAAGTATTATGTCCAACATAATACATGTATTAAGTCCATTATGGCGCACTTAATGACTGGTATGTTACATAGCGAAAACAGTGACCTCATTTACTACTTCGGTTAAGTGTCCTTTGCAGAACAGGATCTGCAAATGATCATGTGCTATTTTTATATACTAGTCAATAAATTAAATAGATTTCTCAAGTTCCTTTTAATAGAAACACAAAGATAAAAACTGTGACGTCATTGAAATGAATATCTTTCAAAGAAAACAATAAATCGTACAATACCCCTGTATCTCTATAAGAAAACGGATGAATGAAAATGTTTGGTTTAGTTTTCATATATGTTACGTACAAATCTCTCGACTTTAATACGAAAGGGGACACGGGCTTTTGTCTTTCAAAGAGTTATTGGTTCCCCTCCGAGATAGTTTGAACTCAATCAATTTGATGAAATTTAAGTTGTTAAAATGGGTCCCCAAAAGATTTTATAATTTATATCAAAACTTACCGTTAAAGGATCAATAGAAGATGGCGATGCATAATATTTTTAATGGATTAGTAATGCTCTGTGTTTTTGACTTTAATTAAAAAAAAATTAGACATTTACAGCAATACCTATATATCCATTCATTCTGAAAATTTTTTATTAATCAAAATTTGGTACGTCAATTTCGAGCGTAAAAGTGCCTTATGTTCTCTTAGAGAAAAATGCTGTTGTATATGGCAATTCACTGCAATTGGCAGTAGCAGTAAAATTTTTTTTTGCATATTGGAAATAGTTATTTCAAATGATAATAATTCAAAACTATTATTCTTGCAAATATTTGGTTAAAAAAATCTTTAAATCCCTCCACTTGAAAATTAACATTGCATGACCAGGATTACAGTTCTGCTCTGAGGTACGAATTTAGAAGGATATCAAATTTTTTTAAATTGGAACAACTATCATATTCACACTACTGCAATTAAAAATCAACAGATAAATAAAGTTTATTTTTAGTTATTATAATTAATAACTATTAAGCAATTTTTTTGTTTATTTGCTCAGTAAAACTAAAAATATTTATGTTTAATAGCATATTAGACTAGTAGAAAATGAAAAAAGTCAAAGAAACTTTACTCGTAATAGTTTTTTACTTAGGTAGATGTTACTTTGTTAAATTAAGTATCTCGAGTAAAAGGTCCTGGGGGGGGTACTCCCCCTTCTTAGGGACAAAAAAATTAAATTTTTCTTAAAAAAATCATGAATAACTTTACTCTTATCACTTTTACGAAAATACATCAAGTTTCAAATTTGTTTTCTCAGTGGAATTTCCTGTCGTAATTGGTCGATTGTTTTAAAATTATTTTTTTGTTAATTTATAACTTTAATAAATAAAAAAGTGTAAAATCAAGTAAATCCTATTATTTCTTTGTACAGAATGTTTCAAAAAACATGCAGCAATGCTCAACTTGAGATTCAAAATCCAAAAATAATGGAAAAAGCTCCTTTAAACATGAGTCCGGAAACGCTTCGTTACTCAGATATAGAGTGTTAAGAGTACCCAACAAAAAAATATAGTTTTTTCCAAATGTCTAAAAACTACCTCTTGGGTTTTTTAGATTGAGTGAACTGTTTTTGAGAAAATTGACAAAATACGTATCCGTAAAACGTTAACATGGAAAACATTGACGTACATTTTTTAAAAAATTATATTTTACAAAAAAAAAATTAGGTACCAAGAATGTGCATGAACACACATTGTGTCAATTTTCTCAAAGACGGTTCATTCAATCAAAAAACACAAGAAGCAGTTTTTGTTTAGATAGAAGGGACAATTTGTAAAAAAACTACAAAACTACAGGGGCGTATCATACTTGTACACAACAGCATTACTGGTATTACCCATACTCACGCTCCTGATGGAAATAAGTTAAATTCATTTAATTAAAAAAAAATACTTTTTTATGCATTACATACGTACTCCAAGATTCAACACAATACCTCCAAGCACTTTTCAGATTTTTTTGGAAAACGATATTTTTTTCTTTTAACACTCTGTATTTCAGTAACGAAGCGTTTCCAGACTCATGTTTATAGGAATTTTTTCTGTTATTTTTTGACTGTGAATCTCCTGCTCGTTGCTGTATGTTTTTTTGAAACACTTCGTATATAATATTTTGTAATATTTATATATTTTTTTATTTATTAAATAATTAAGAAATGTACGAATGTCTTGCTTATCTGATAAATTCAAATACATGTTTATTGTCGAATTCTAAAAGAAACTTAAAGAAGAATCTTTAATTAAATATGTAATAAACATAAAAATAGAGACTGTAAGAGATAACTTTTTTTTTAAATACTAAAATTGTTATTTGGATTTTTCGTATAATTTTCATCAGAATTTTTAGACTTCTTCAAAACGTCCTTGCGATTCATCCTCAACAAAATTATCAATATTATTTTCTAAATCTTCGACTACATCTAAGTCTTGTAGGTTATCATCAGGTTCATTAAGGTTGATGCTATTTTCATAATCTTTACCAGTACATATTCTACACATTATAGGGCATCTGCAACAACAGGTTGGGCCACAATCTTTTGAGTACTTACAAGCAATGCTTTTTAGAACATCATCTGGTACTGGATTAACTTTCAAAGGTGTTACAATTAAACCATTATTTACTATTTGTCCTCTTCATTCCACCCCCAATTTTCAGGACGCAAAGTTTTATTGTCATCTTTGAACTTGGTGATAAACAAGTTGAGAATGTAAACTTTATTTTATAGCGCGAAGAATAGCAAAAATTTTTTTGCTGACATTACAAAACAGACTAATACAAACAATTGCATATTTTTGGAAAATATATGTTTTTATTTATTAAATTAGCCAAAAAATAATTTTAAAACCTAACAGGCCTACATCGATACTGAATTCAATTTAGAAATTACTTTCATAAAAGTAATAGACAACGATTTATTAACGGTTTTTTAAAGAAAAGTTCACTTTTTACACCTAAAAATGGGGTGGGGTGGGAAGCACAGGACCTTTTGCTCGAAATTTCTTGGATATTAATTTGACATAAAATAACACCAACTTACAAAGTGAAAACTTTTCCAGGTAAACTGCTTTTGCCTTTTTTTATATATTTCTACTAGTTTATAAAGGTGGTCATTATCTGTCATCTTGCATGGCTAACTTTTTTTATTTGCAGAGTCGGTTAAATAGGTAAAATTGGGCAGAATTGTGAGAGCAATTGATTGCTATATTGAAAATTGTGGTATGTCTTCAGGTTGCTGAATTACACTGAAAAAACTGAAAATAGCCGATTTTTGTAATGTTAAATAATTTCTAAACTGTTAACTTTAGGAAATCCGTGAAAATTGTTATCGATAGATATTTTTAAGTAGAATTCAATAAACCAATTTCATTACTGACATGATTTCCAAGATACAACATAAGCTTGCTTTTTTTTTAAAGGAAAATAAATGATTTATTACCTGGAACTTGGTTATAATTATAGGAAAACCTCAAATGTTCGAAGTGGCCGCCATTTGCATCAATACACATAAACAACAATAGTAACCAAAAAAGATAAACATACAAATGTTTATATCTTTGAAATCAGAAAAAAAATAAACTGTTTATGAGCCTATAGCCAACCATGGTTTCCATTTAAGAAAAAGCAAGTTTATGTTGTATCTCAGAAATCGTGGCAGCAATGGAATAGGTTTAATAGGTTTATTAAATTCTACATAAAAATATCTATTGATAAAAATTTTCAGGGACTTCCTAAGGTTAACGATTTCAAAGTTATTTAACATTACAAAAATCGACCATTTTAAGTTTTTTCAGTATAATTCAGCAACCTGAAGGTATACCACAATTTTTAATACAGCAATCAATTGCTCTCACAATTCTGTCCAATTTTGCCTATTTAACCAACTCTGTAATTCTGCAAATAAAACAATTTACCCATGCAAGGAGATAATGGCCATCCGTATACTATGTGTAAGTATATACTGTGTGATCAACTTAACGTGTTCATATTTTAAATCGATGTAGAAAGTTATTTGAAGTTAAAAAAAATCTTGAAGGAAGTTTTAGGGTTTTCCTCAAAGTTTTTTGCTGAAAGTTAAAAATTAATATTACAACTTGGTGGGAATAGATCAATCAAAAACAGAAAAACTACTTTTTTATTTTAATCGACGTTTCGCTAACTTTCATTAGCATCCTCAGGATAAAAGCGAAACATCGACCAAATTAAAAAAATAGTTTTTCTGTTTTTTGATTGACCTATTCCCACCAAGTTGTAATATCAATATATAGCAGGTCACTAAACCTTTATGAACTTAAAAATTAAAGATCATTCTTAGTTAGCTTAATTAGCAAGGGGTGAACATACTTTAATTTTTTTTAAATAGAATACCCTATATATTATTCTAATATTCGATAGAGATTTTCTTCCTGATTTCAGCAACATATAACACTTCTAATACATTGAACTGATTCTGCGGTTGGCTCCTTGTGAAATATTATTAAATATTTTAAATATATGAAAGAAATTTGCTTTTTAATGTTTCAAAAATATTTTATTAGAAACTCTACACGTGTTTCGGCTTTTTTAGGCCTTTTGTCAAGTATTCCCTGTACTCTTGACATAGACCTAAAATGCCGAAACACGTGTAGAGTTTCTAATAAAATATTTTTGAAACATTAAAAAGCAAATTTCTTTCATATATTTAAAATATATAACACTTCATATTTTCCTTTGATTTATTAGACAAAATAATTATTAATATTATAAATACGTGGAAGTTACAATACAATCGAAAATATTATGTTGGCTGTGATATCATTGTTTCGATGATGTTTGTAACGCTTACATTTATAATATTTATATTTTGTCTAATCAAAAAAAAAAATATATGAAGCGTTATTGAAATTAGGAAGAAAATCTCTATCGAATATTAGATTAATATATATATTTGAAAAAAAGAAAAAATTATATTAGCTCTTTGCTAATTAAGCAATGCCATAATTTTTCAGTCCCAGAAAGAAATTTTAAGGAAAACCTTATAACTTTTTCCAATATTTTTTTGCTTTTCAAATAACATCTACATCGATTTAAAATATGAATACATTAAATTGATCACATTGTACAGTATGGAATGAAGTCATTTTCTTCGTTGATACAAAGTTATCGAAAAAAAAAACCTCAGGCACGTCGATATTAATTTCAACTTGCACAAAATTTAAAATTGACGTAATCACAGCTTGCATGATGACATCATCGAGTTTTTTTTAAATGGACCAAACTTTTTTTTTATAATTCAATTCTCTATTCAATCATATGCCTATATGCCAATAAAATAATAAAGAAGTCTTTCACACAAAAATAAAAATATCGAGTACAATAATAGAGTTATACACATAATAAGAGAAAACTATAAAGGAATGTTGTTTGAAAGTATATATATAAACATCAAAATTATGTAATTAGCTTTGAGAAATTAGATAAACAAAAAAAGAAAACTATTTAAAGCTATTTCTTTTCTATTAGTTTTTAAGAAGCGGATATATTTTGGCTTTTTTTGTGTAAACAAAAATATTTCTAAGTCGAATTAAATCAATCTCACTATTTAAGAACTTTTCTTTACGAGTATTAGTGGAAAAGTAAATGCAATTACCAGAAACTGAAATTGAAAAAAAAATCTAGGAAATGGGGAATGTACATGAAAAGCCCAAAAGTGGTCGTGGAAGAGAATACTAAGCTTATTATTCTTTTAATTTGCTTATTATTCTTTTACTTTCATCGGACGTTTTTCCAATTTATAATGCTATTAACACTGGTAGATGAAGTTGCCATCTACTTATTGATACTCTACTTTTACGTAGAGACTTGTGATTTTGAAATATTTTTTGTGGTCGTGGCGTGTACCTACTTCGCACTGAAGAAGGCAAAAACCAGAAACCGGTCTGCGAATGATACACCCATTCTTCCATTTATTTGGTAAAAATCTTTTACTAGTGGGTAATCGCAATTAAAACTTAATCACTTCTCTTAGTATGATACAAATTTCTAAATCATTAAACAGTGTGTATGGCAGATTTATTTAATTTTCAATTAAATACATTGAGAGGATTTCAACTTTGATACCTATTTAGATATTATTTCTAGTATTTATTACTATTTTGTATATTTTTTATATTATTCTTTTGGCGGTTTTAGAAAACCATCATATGTTTGATGAGTTGGTTTAGATAAGAATGTTAGTTGTTAAACGGTATTTGGAGTCTTGCACTAAAAAAAATTCCATCCATATAAAATTTAACTTGTGCACGAGCTAAACGAAGACAACTTCGATCAGCGAATTCAGTTTTGTAAACTGATGCAGGAGTTGCGTAACGGTAAAACCGATCTATAAAAATATTTTATTTTTGGATGAAGCCACCTTTACAAAAAGAAGTGGATGGTAAAACACCAGAATTTCAGATATTGGGCAAAAGAGAATTCACATTGCGTAAAAGAAAAACACACCCAGCTACCCCAAAATGTAAATGTATAGGTCGAAGAAAATAAAATGTGAAAATGTTCTTCAGTTTTTTTAAAGAGTTTTTGGTTTCTGCTTTAATAGAACTGTATCCTCATAGTGTATTAACGGATACTTTTAGGGATGATCTCTATTTTCACCTGTGATGTGTACCACTACATTATGCCGTTCCTGTTACGTTTATCCTTAATGAAATATGTTCAAATCTCTGGATTGACAGTCGAGGAAACGTGATCATTGAATTGCCAGCAAATTCCCCAGACTTTACGCAATTAGAATTTTTGTAGAAATATTTCAAAACTCACGTTGACGTAAATAGTCTTCGTAACTTAGATGGACTAAAGCAAAGGATATATCAACACTTACGTTATATATGATTTTGAATGTACAAAGAAAATTCACTGACAGACACTGCAAAGTTGCAAACAGATTATGTGTCCAAGTATTGCTTTCCACGTTTTAGTTTTTTCTAGCTGCCTCCGTTAATATTTTATTGGCATATGGCGGCATATGGTTAAATAGAGAAATACAGACTGTTGAAAAGTTATAATGATGGAGTCAAACTCTATTAAAGCTAGTAGCAAAAATTTGCCAATACAAGGTAATTTAAGCATTGGAGGAAAAAGTAATTAGATACACTGAAAAACCACGTGCTTTACAGTATAAATAAATAATAAAAGTAAAATGACCCTGTTGAAATGAAAAATCGATGTGTTTGAGATTATTTTCGATAAACGTATCAGCGGAGCAAATGAATTTAGCCCATACTTTTGTTACATATAATAAATATGAGGAAACATTAACTCACGATGTTAATCGTCACATCTGCTTCTACATAAATTGTTTTCTATTCATTATATATCGCTAAATTTAAAAATGCTATAGGTAACTGGAGAAATCCTCATTGCATGGCAGAAATATACAGCTAGTAGTTCCGACGAATTAACCTTGAAAGAGGGAGATGTAGTTGAACTTCTAGATACAAATGATCCAGTTTCATCCGCAAAGTAAGTAAAGAAAATTGACAAAATTATTTTGTATTAATAATAAATAAAAATATGATAGCTGATAACGTAAATACTTTCTCAAAAATTCTCTGTTGGCGAGTCATTAAAGAAAAAATAGACTTTAGTGATTTTTGTACCTTTATAAACACTATTAGTACAGAGATTTACTGAATGAAAATGATGTTAGTAATCACATAATTCCTTTTTCCAATATACTTAGTTGAAATTCACACTTTCCGTGTTATTCATATGTGACATTTTCACTAAATTATCTATTTTCATTTAATGAAATGGATAAAATGATCAAGGCCGGTCATTTCATTTCATGGAAAACTCACTGACTGGTTAATAAATCTAACTGAGGGATAAATATCTGACAATGATGATCTGTATTCATCAAATTCTAAACAGCTCATAACTATTTGTCGATTCTCTTGAGACTTTTGTACAAATATTTTTTTGAGAATGTAACTAATTTCACGGTATGATGTGTCACACATATTTTTTTTTTACATAAAATCAATATGAGACCGTTTTATCCGGCTGTTAAAAGATTTAGAGAAAAAATCAGGAAGTCAAAAGACCGGCCTTAAATAAACAATCTTTCTGGTGGTACTTTTGCAATACATGAAAATATAATATATTGCACGACTCAATTAAAATAAAACATAAAAGATTTCACATTCTTATGAATATGACATATAGACAAAGATAAAATATATATACATAAAGATACGACGCTTCATCAGCAGCCTTTCATCTTTCGTCACTCTCTTCAATGACTTCGTTCCTTTAAGAATGTAGCAGAGTGACGTATACATTGCGACCAATAGTCATAATGAGAAATATGCATAATGCATCTTATTCATAATATAAACATTTTAGACTAATTATACTTTTGTCAAAGATTAATAAAGATACGATGTTCCATCGGCAATCCTTTGATTTCTCGCTAATGTCATCAATGATCTTATCCGTTTAAAAGGTTATAAGTGACGTATTTTGCGAGCAACATTCATAATGAGAAAAAGCCATTATGTATTTTGTCCATAATAGACATTTGTGGTGTGTGATTTCACGATGTCACTAATCAGTGACATACCCCATTGCTGCACATGCATAGTGCGTACAAATAACCATTTAATGGCTTTTAAATTGATACGATATCTATATCTCTCTTGAAAATAAGTCACTATCTCAGAGTATCGCATCTTTATAAACATATATTTAATCTTTGATATCGGTTCAGTTCCCAGATTCATTTGCCACTGGCCATTTACAAATTCATGAAATTTTAAATCTATTTTCGCCAACATCTTTTAACAGTACGTATCAATATGGAACTGTTTGTTTAACCATTGACCCTACGTTCTACTTGATATTCTTCTATTTACTAGCTTTGAAGCCCTTAAGGATAATCAGTAATTTGACCTAGAGATATAGGTAGCGCCCATAACAAGTGACAGTCAAGGAATTCTACAACTTCTTTATTTTTATTGATTGTGTAATAATAATTAAACCCATTAAATCAAAATCAAATAAAAAAAAATTCTCAAATTAAGTTTACAAAAATTATCTTCACTGGATACCCGAGTACCGAGCCAACCCGACATCCACGCGACGGCGATAATTAAACCCCATACACGTAATAAGTATAGAAACACAAACAACTGACTTGTGGAAGCACATGCATGCTTGACATTTAAAAAAAAACCGGTCTCGGCTAGGTGCAAGTCTATAGTACATTCTCATACTCATATTCAATTTGGCATGAGAGAAATACATTGTTTTATTTAAAAATATAGTCTTCACTTATTTTACTTATTTATATAAAATAAATAAAATAATACAAATAAGGTAAATAAGATAAAAAGATAAATAAGACAAATGACGTGGGTCTTTACCTTACCAACCTTATAAATAAAATAAGTATGACAAATAAGTCAAACAAGCCAAATACGACAAATAAGATAAATAAGACAAACACGATAAATAAGACAAACAAGGCAAATAAGACAAAATAGACAAATGAGATGAATGAAATGAGATAAATGGGAAATGAGACAAACGAAACTAATGAGGCAAATGAGACCATTGAAATAAATGAAACACATGAGATTAACAAATAAGATAAACAAGATAAAGGAAATAAATAAGACAAACAAGATAAACATATTTATTTTATATTGAATAAGATAAAAAAGAATAAAATAAATTAAACAAATAACACAAAAAAGGTAAATAATATAAAAAAGATAAACAAGATAAATAAGGTAAATAAGATAAATAAGATAAGTAAGACAAATAAGATAAATAAGACAAAAGACAAATACGACAAATTAGTTAAATAAGATAGACAAGATAAACACGATAAACAAGACAAGTAAGGCAAATGATACAAATGAGACAAATGAAACAAATATATGAGATAGATGAGAAAGTAATAGGAATTTCCTGTACGATGGCAAATTGGGCTAGTAGTAATCAGAAAAGAAAGATGGATAATAATATATTCTGGTAAATTTCTTTTGCCCTAAAGAGCTAAAATTTTTCTCGCTTTTAGAAGTGATGGGTGCCTGTTTCAAGAGTTTTAAGAAAACTGATACATTTAAAATTTGAAGACGTTTCAGTAATACAAGACGATACACATTTCTTCCATTTTTGTCAATAATTTTATGAGTTACAGATCTCTTTCCAGATAAATATCAAAAAGCAAATATCAACTATAGTTTATACCCCATTAAAATTTTTCATTGCATAAATTTTTGATTTATAGAATAGTCTCCATCAAAGAAATTAAACCTTAAGCGAGGAGTCGTGATTTAAATTTTAGGTGTTAAGAGTAAATAAGTAAAAATCCTGAAATGTAGCAAATTTCATAAGTAGTAAAATATGTTTTATCTTTTTCTCAAGCCTCGACCTATTGAACATAACATTGACTGCAAAATTTGCAAAAAATTAGTTGCACCGTCGAAATAACGTAGCTCAAAATCAAAGATATTAAAAAACATACTATGCCTCGTCATTTTCAAGCAAATGTATATATTTATATTTTTGATAGGTATAATGGATAATTCCTGACAAGTTGCGTAATTCCTGACAAAATGAAGTCCTCTCTTGGTGGCGAAAATAAAATTAAAGATTACAGTTAAGAATAAATAATAATCATACGATGAATTCATCTCATTGAACGTTGTTACTGAAAAATATGGATAACACAATGTCAAAAGTACCTACCTAATATTTCCGTCTTATTTTAACACTGTTTTATTATTAATTATAGTCCATGTGATAATTTTATTATGTTAAGTATATTTTGGTTAATTTTAGGCGGATGAAACTCGATCCTGACCTCGATACAGTATCTGATGGACTCTTAGACAATTCTGCTGCACGTCACAAACTCTCAGTCAAGCCAAGAAGAACACATGCCAGCTCCAGACATTCCCCCACTAGGTTAAATATAAATAAAAGGTAATTTTCTAGTTTCTAATTCAATTGTAAATGTCTAATCAAAAATAAAATTAATTTAGCACAATTTTGAAACTTCTATCTGGTGTCAGTATTCTATTTATATGTAGTACCTATGCTCTCATCTCATACATAGCTGTAGACCTGTAAGAAAATTGATCTTCTTCATTAATACTGGCTGACGGATGTAAGCTTCCGTCACAGCAGAAGAAACACTTCTGCTGTGCTTACATGCTATCTGGGATGCCGCGTTCCAAATATCTGCATTTCGAGTTGCACTAAAAACATTCAATACATGAAACCGGGTTTCAATTAAGATATGTATCGTGTAATCTATGCTTGAAGGTATATTAGGAATCACCATTAACGATTTAAAATCTACCCCTAATAGCACACAACGTCCTAGGGACGTCCATTCGAAGTCCATTTTATATACAGACGTCCATGAACATAAAATGGATATCCAAAGGACGTCCGTATCCGACCATTAAATGTACAAACTTCCAAGGACATAAAACGGATGTCCGATGGACGTCCATGTTTGGACATTTAATATACCAACTGCAAAAGGACATAAAATGGACGTCTGACGGACGTTGCTGTTTGAACATATTTTGAAATTGTGTAGAAAATGTTCATTTTGCGAATAGATGAACACTCACGTTTTATAGATTTTTTTGCAGGGATAGCATGATTTGATTGATTTAACTAAATAAATTCTTTTCAAATTATTTCCACTAGGTGGTGATATTCTGGTTCTAGTTCCTAAAAAAATATTTTTAGGTTTGTTATGTTTCCTTGTGAGTTGGTATATGGGCGTGTCCTATGTATTCATAATGATAACAATAAATTCAAAAATTAAATCTATTACATAAAAAGTGAAAAAGTAAAAACATCTATAATCATATCTGGATTATAAAGATAACATAATAACAGTATTGTATTGTATTAAAGTATTAAGGATACTTCGTGTGTTATGCACGTAAAATGAATAATATTAATATATGATGTGAAAGCTACAAATGCAATTCAAAATTCGCGCGAGTGGAAACGTACATGTTCCATGTTGCCAAGTGGAAAAATAATCAATTCTTGACAATTGATTTCAACATTCAACAGATAATATCTAAACAACTAAATAAAATCGTGTGTATCAGGTATTATCGCCATTTACTATTATTTTTTTTATACAAAGAGATGTTACAGTTACAATTATTATCATCTTATGAACAAAAATGATGCCTTGGAGGGAAATGAAGGTATTTGATTTGGCAACAATGCTAAGTAAGCGTCCTACTGAAAAAAGTGATACCTACATGATTTTGGCAGTTTATTTGCTAGATTTTGCTTCGCTTTTGGTGTAGTTTGTATAGTTATTTTGATTTTGTGAAATATAATATAAAATATTACCGTAAGTATATTCTTTAACGCTGGGTTAACTCGACATCTAAAAGACTACTAAGTTACTAACGTTTTGAAGTCGACAGCATAATACTCGTAGAAGTAAACAACAATACAAATCTAAATGTGATTTATTCTGGGGCATTAATATGTTATTTGTAGCATTCTCTTAATATTTCCTGGGGATTGCTACCCACGAATATTTCTAAGCTTGATTATCTAAAAAATTCAGTAAACCAGTGTGATACTGCAAAAATAAGTCTTTTGTCTGGTTCTAGTTGCCAAAAAACACCCTCTAAATAATTCTTTGATGTAGTCACAAGCGCGGAGGCTTATTTTTCCAATGTCATAACTGGATAACTGTATTTTTTTTAGATAATCGATAAGTTTGGAAAAATGGTTTATGTGATAGTGAGACCCAAGAAAGAAAAATAAACTAATATAGGTATTATGGGGTATTAAAAAAGATATCCAAATAATGTCCCATTATAGACGTCCTTCGGATGTTCCGTATGGACGTCCGAATATGGTTCAAAGTTGTGACATTTGGGCATCCCAAGGACGTCCATAAGATGTCCTTTGGACTAAAAAAGGATGTCCATGGGACGTACTGAATTATCTATAATGTCCACTGAGGACGTCCATCGGATGTCCATAGGACTACGTTGTGCTATTAGGGACTATAGAAATATACTTTTTATACCTATTTCTCTTATTTTATATATATATATATATATATATATATATATATATATATATATATATATATATATATATATATATATATATAACTGTATAATTGATAAAATATATTCAAATTTAAATTGGCTGGTGTTTTCTGCGTTTCTGCGTAGTGTTCATAATATTAATTATTTTAAATCATAAACATTCTATGATTTATTTTAGTAATATCAGGCCATATGAATAGTACACCGAGTCGTCAACATCAATATCAAAATTGTAAGAAAATGGTAAAAATATCATCGAAAAGCACAACACTCATTATCAGTATTGTGGAAAATGGGTATAGAAACCACCAACAAAACTCTTTGTTTGGCTTCCCTGGTGGAAATAGTTTCTGCCAATAATCTAATTTAGTCTTGCAGTGTTCTGAAAAACAATTCCAGAAGAATGAGTAAGTCTAAAAAAATTTTGAAACATTCTCAAAAAGTATGAAAAGATCTATGTAAAACTTACTAATCATTTTAAAGACTGAATTTTTACAAGTTTTTTGGACTCTTCTAAAATACTTTTTCAGAATTAATCAGATCTTTCATGAAAATTTAGCTAAAGTAAAAGTAAGACTTTTTCAGAGTTAATCAGTAAAATTTAAAACATTTCAGATTTTCGAAAAATTATTTACTGTAGGTTTTATCATATTTATTACTTCTCGTAAGGAATATAAAAACTTGATAGGAGGAGGGTTATTAGTAAAAAAATATTAATGTTTATATTCTATACATTTTTAAATTTTATTTACAGATTTTTTTTGATAATTAATTATATACGGTTAAAATATACAAACTGTTTTTATTAAATAATTACAAGACGATAATTATTATTATTATAATATATATAATACAAAGTATTTGAGATAAAGTTGGATCGTTTGGATCATGATGCACAGAGCATTCTTGATTTCTATCATTAGTAGCAGCATTCATTTAATTTCCAAAAATTCCAAATCTTGCACCGCCAAAGCCGTTGCTGGTAAAACAAGTGGGCATGCATTATTATTAATGTTCACATAACTCCGGATATATCTGTACTTTTTACAATATTTTCGATTGGACATACGTGCTTTTGTTTATATCGATATAATCCTAACAATCAACACTACACTATTATTTTATAAACGAACACAAAAGGCACCTCTTCTACATTAGCTGTTGTCATCATAGATAAAGTTGGCATCATACGTGGAACGTAGAAGTGAAATTGAAAGTGGGGTGATGGCATGCGCAACAATGCATCATTCGATTTAGGATGGCCAATCAGAACCCCTGATTATGACTGACTAGACGCCACAGAGAACGTCTGTGTAGTCTGTGCTAGACACGATAGACTTATGGTTTTAGAATAAATTGTGTATTAATATTGTATGTTTTATTACGTGTATTTCTTAAATGTTTTTGAAATATTTTGTACTATATATATTTATTATTAGTATTAATTAAATATTCTCGAAATAGTTTATATTATATTTATCTTAAAAGTATTTCGTTAATATTTCTTAAAATCACTTGTATTATATAACATTTTATTAAGTGTATTCCTTAAATGTTTTTGAAATAATTTGAATTATATGTATTATATTAAGTATTTCCTAAATGTTTTTGAAATATTTTGTATTATATATTTATTTGTAAGTATTTCTTTGTATTATATATATATTATAATAATAATAATTATCGCCTTAATATAATTAATTATTAAAAAAAATCTGTAAATAAAATTTAAAAATGTATAGAATATAAACATTAATATTTTTTTTACTAATAACCCTCCTCCTATCAAGTTTTTATATTCCTTACGAGAAGTAATAAATATGATAAAACCTACAGTAAATAATTTTTCGAAAATCTGAAATATTTTAAATTTTACTGATTAACTCTGAAAAAGTCTTACTTTTACTTTAGCTAAATTTTCATGAGAGATCTGATTAATTCTGAAAAAGTATTCTAGAAGAGTCCAAAAAACTTGTAAAAATGCAGTCTTTAAAATGATTAGTAAGTTTTACATAGATCTTTTCATACTTTTTCAGAATGTTTCAGAATTTTTTAGACTTACTCATTCTTCTGGAATTGTTTTTCAGAACACTGCAAGACTAAATTAGATTATAGGCAGAAACTATTTCCACCAGGGTTATATGACTACTGGACATTAAAACAATAAATGCTATAATATTCAACATCAACGAGGCTTTGCCTCTTCAGAAGGAAACTTGCCACACTCTCAGCCATTACTCTTCCCTGCACCAACCAGCTTAGATTATACAACATCTTTCGCTCGAAAAGGAACAGCTAAACCTTTTGCACTTCTCAGAAAATATGGCCAGACTGCATTTTACCTTCCTGTGGTTTTATTTATGTTGTAACAGAGAAAGGAATACTTTTATAATGACTAGTTTATGTGCAAACTGTTTATAGAAAATTCAATACAGTTAATATAAATGGAGGAATAATAATTTTAGTCATCATCAAAAAAGAAACTAAATCAAACCGTTGAACAACATAACGATCTTTGATGCCCCAAGTGCAAATGTTTGAATGAGTTATAAAACATAAATTATTGTATTTACTGAATTATAATTACCTTTGTATTTGACCTAGATGTATTACCATGCATAGCAGTGTATAATTCTATGGAATGGCAATTTCCAAAAAATACATCAGATATGTTTTCTTTTCTGCAGTTATTTCTTTTAATTTTCTACTACTGAGTTTGCGTTCTTGTAATTTAAAGCTGTATTTTAATGAACTTTATTAGATAATAAGCTCCTAATATGATTTAATTTTGATATTGTAAAAAGTTATTATAAGTAACCGATTAACAAATTGTTGGCACAATATAATTGCAACAGTATATCAATGAAACAGGAAATGAATCAAATCTATATAAATAAACATTCTATAATGGAAGCTTACATTATATAAATACCAATCTTCTTTATAAACTTGAGCATAATTTTTTGGTTTATTTCCATTTTGTATTTTGAAATTTATATAACATCACTGAAAATAGGTCTATATGTTACCATTAGGTAATCTAAAGGATTTATATTATGTCAGCTTGCATAATTGATGTAAACATAAAATTAACCACAACCACAAAGATGAAGCCTATGAAAACAACGCTCTTGTCTGCAATTAATTAAAATAAAATTAACATTTAAAAATAACCTTCAACCATAAATAAGGCATATAACCATTAACGCAAAGAAAATTATTTTATCTTTGTTTAAAATTATGTTTTACTGTCATACCAACCTAAAAAGTATTTCCTTGTGTTTTTGTGGTATTCCCAATAATTTCATTTTCGACGTTAGCTATGAGTGCTGTTGTGCTGTTGAAAACCTACTGCTGTATCAAAAAACATTAATATCAATGAATGTAAAGCGGTGTATACCATTTCATAGGTTGGCTAATCTGAAATGATTAACATCTTGTGGAATTTTTAAAAAATACACATTTGGTAACTGAAATGAAGTAAAGCATATTAATGAGGTGTATTCATCAGGTGGCAAACATAACTCTGCAAATTGCGATGTTAGACCTCTTCATATTAACAAATGCCGACATAGCATTTTCATATACCATTTATGTACTACTATACATATTCATTAGGTACATGTGGATATTTGATGTATGTTCAAAATTTATTTACGTATGTTATATGAACGTGAAATACGACATACACCTGTCAGGCATGTACCTCCAGATCAAGTACCAAGTATGCACACGTGGACCTAAATTTCACATCATATGGACCAAACCTTAATTATCCCTACATACCTAGAGTACTTCCTATGTACGTAAGCTTCTCACTATACAAAAAAGCACCGCGGGTTTGAAATACTCTTGATATTTAGGTTTATCGATTTAGTTTAAGCTATAGGGACTAGTATTATTGCATTTTACTCATAGACGTAGGATTGTATCATTGAGAAAAGCCCCAGCAAAGAATTCTCTGCTAAGATTTTTTTAACTGGCGTAACAATAATTTTATTTAGATTAGAAATGTCGGTTCACTACGTCAGATAAAACCACTTTACTGCGTGTAGGCCAGGCGACAGGTAGTTCAATAAGGAAATAATTAGTGGAAAGCTGGACATTGCTTTAATCGCTTTATTTGGACCCAGATATTACTCTCCCAAGTTTTCCCCCTCGAGCGAAGTCGGCGTTGGCCCTTCTGGCCCTAAGAAGGTACCATTTTTCGGTTTTTTTGCAAATATCTCCCAAACCAGCAACTTTATCAACAAAATACCTAGTGTAAAAAATAATCTAGAGTAAATTTGCTACAAAAATTTTCTTTACGGTTTGTCCCTAAAGTGAACCGTTACGATGCTACGACCATTCAAAGTGGAACCCTTTTTGATTCTTGCGGAAAAGTTATCGAAATCATATAATATGCCATATCAAAGTTTCTACATGTTATAAGTACATTCAGTTCAGATTCAGTACATTTTACAAGTAGACTTCATTACTTTCTCACCGAGGGCGCTGGCAACACTGTGTACGTGGGGATAGTAACACCTGCAGATGCAGCTGTCTTGCCGCGCTCGGCCTCCCATACAGCTGGCAACGCTGCTCCCATACCACAGCAGTGTCATGAACGATCTGGTTGAGTGATACGCGTTTACGGACAAAATAATCAATCAAGATTGTAGTTTGAGAAAGTGCGGCAATGGCCGCGGCTGGTAATCCAACCGTTTGTTTTATTTGTGAAAAAGGTTTAGAAGATGGAGACACTATTATAGTGAAGGAGAGAGGATTAAGAACCTTACGTGAAAGTAGTGTGAAAAGACGTGATAATAGCCATGTGCAATTACAAGGATTGCAGAATGCTACGGTTCATGTTAAGTGCCAAAAATCGTATACCAAAGACAAAAATATTGCCGCGGCAATAAAATCTTGGGAAAGGGCAACAACGGTCCGAAGCTCGCGATCGTGTGAACAGTTCGACTTCAAGGTTAATTGTATTTTGTGCGGCAAAAATGCATCCGAAGAATTTTTAAAAAAGTGTTATTAAAAAACCCATTGACAGTCGCGATACTGTTCATCGCGTGGAAACACTCCATTTCAAAAACACACTGGTAGAGACAGCTGGTAAGCGTGACGATGCATGGGCCAAGGCTGTTACTAGGAGAATTGCACGTGTAAATGATTTGGTCGCTGCAGAGGGTCGATATCACGGCTCTTGCGCGAAAACATTCTTCAAGGGTTCTTCCACATCGACAAGGCCACCTGGTTGGCCCGAAGATGAAAACGTCACTGCTGCTTTCGAGTACGCTTGCTCTTATATGGAACGAAATCGAGAAGAATGTCAATTCACATTCAAAGAGATATTCGAAGATTTTGAGGGCTATATTCCTAATGAGAAAACGTTGAAAAACAGGTTGCTTGGTAAATATGGTGCTGATATCATTGTCACAGCAAGAAAAAACAATGAATCGGTGATGTGTTTTCGCGACACAGGCTACAAAATACTCACGGAAAATTGGTACCATTGTCGAAAGATCGATGATCAGGAGGAGCGTCTAAGAATTGTAAAAGCCGCAGCAGACATAATAAGGGAAAATATAAGATCCACGATCTATAATACAGAAACCTATCCTCCATCCGATTCATTTTTTGACGATGCTGCAAGTGATGTTCCCCAATCTTTAAATTATTTCCTGGGAGAAGTCATTCTAAAAAAGAAACGCGCAGCGGAAAACACATGGAAGAAGAAGTGCACATCAATTGCACACGCTGTTGTAGCGGCAGTCAGGCCGAGATCATTTCTGTCTTCCGTGCAAATAGGTCTTGCGGCTGTTCTGTCACGAAAGTATGGTTCTAAAGCACTTCTCAATATCCTTTCGGGCCTAGGATATTGTGCTTCGTATGATGAAGCCAGGCTGTTCGAAATCTCCACTATACAGCATCCTCAAAGCAATATAATTCCTCAGGCATTCTCGCAATTTGTTTTTGATAATGCTGATGTCAATATCAACACTATAGACGGCTGCAAGACCTTCTATGCGATGGGGGGGATTCAGTGTATAACGTCTGCCCCAACCATCTCGAATGGTCGAAGAATTTCTCGACTGAAACATATCCCCACTGCTCGTGTTATAGGAGAATTTGGGCAGGTTGCACTAAAATCGTTCTACAGGACCGGTAATGCTGGACTTGCTGATATAACAATTGAAGATCTAGACCTGAAGAATCCCATCGAAAGTGGAGTGCAATTGTTACCGAGCGACTTTGCGTGGTTGTATGGCAAATCGAAAGGTGTGCCCAACATTACTGGCTGGAATGGATTCATGGAATCCCGCAGCTGGAATGCTGACAAATATTTATAACATGTAGAAACTTTGATATGGCATATGATTTCGATAACTTTTCCGCAAGAATCAAAAAGGGTTCCACTTTGAATGATCGTAGCATCGTAACGGTTCACTTTAGAGACAAACGGTAAAAAACATTTTTTGTAGCAAATTTACTCTAGATTATTTTTTGTAATAAATATTTTGTTGATAAAGTTGATGGTTTGGGAAATATTTGCAAGAAACCGAAAAATTGTACCTTCTTAGGGCCAGAAGGGCCAACGCCGACTTCGCTCGAGGGGGAAAACTTGGGAGAGTAATATCTGGGTCCAAATAAAGCGATTAAAGCAATTTCCAGCTTTCCACTAATTATTTCCTTATTGAGGCTTTTTTTTCGACCTGTCGCCTGGCCTAGTGTTTTTATTAGCCCTTAAAAAGTGCTTTTCAGCCCTTATTATTTGCTTTACTAGACCACTAAAGCATTTAGCTACCATTAAAAAGAAAAAAATATAAAGAAAAGTTTACTGCGATAGATAAAAATTTTTCCAGAATAGCAAAGTTTTGTGTTGATTTACGCCATCACAATACCAATCGGGTTCAATCGAGCAGCTTTGACCCAAGCGTCGAACATCGAAAGTTGAGTTTGTTGCTTCTTTGCTGCCATTTTTTCGCTAGGATTTAAAGAGTAAAGATACGAAGTGAGATTGAAAGACTTGGTGACTTACAAACATATTTAACCATTATTTTTTTGTGTTATAAATAAACCACAGAAGACTTTGGTAAATCGTTTTTTTGCTACCGGTTTTTTAAACCGCGACGTCAATTCTATCTATATATCGACCCTTTCATACTAACAAAATTAATGACCGATCATAACTTACATAAATACCCCAGCTTACGCAGGTGCATGCGTGGCTTAGCGAGATTAACTTTTTTGTTTACAAAACGATCTTGTTCTCTCCTTTGCATTTTTTTAATGGTGTATTATTAATGATTATTGTTTAAAATTAAAAATAATTCTACTTTAAAATTAAAAATTTAACATCTCATCTACTGCTTTCTAATCTATTCGGTCACTTTTTTTACGCTGGATTCATTAGTTTAACAATTTTCTTCTTAATATAAGTAGCTACAATATGTCTACGAATGGAGTTTTGAGAGATTAAAATGTCAAAACCTTCGTTTTTTTCAGAAAATAGTCATTCTATATAAAAATGTTTGCTTCATCAGAAAATATGACTCACGTTGACAACATTTAAGTTAGAATTTATAATAAGAAACTATTTTTTATTTTGACGCGAAATGTTAAATCAAAAAGTTGTTTCAAACATGATGTGGGTGATCAAAACTCAAGATTTCAAATTAATATTATATTGTTTTTTGTAAATTGAAAATTAAATGACGAAGTTTTTAAACATATTGTATTAGAGCTGATATGCATTTTGTCCTTTATAGCTAAACCTTTCTTACCGGATTACATATTATTATATAATTTTCCAGTTTTTTTTTCATTCCAAAATACCTACTCACTATCTAGAGCAGTGAAAAAATTAATAATGAATATGATAAGATTGATAAAGACGAAAGCTGGCGGTTTAGGAATATGATTACGCTCTTATTACCTCTAGTATTTAACAAATATTCAATGGAAAATTTGTATTTATGTGGGATGCTTACTAAATGTTAAACAACTGTTTTTATTTCATATTTTACTCTAAATATTAGAGGTTTACTCTTAATCTAATTTTATGTTTTTATAATTTTTGAGCACCCTTTATAAAAAACCTCAAATTTCTCAACATAAGTGATATTTTTTTAAAGAAACAAGTTTTTTTATAAAGAATGACTTTTCTTAGAAAAGTTAAAAATATTACTAGGTACCTACCTATTTTGTCCTTTCGTAAACCCCATATATACGGGGATATATCATAACCGGTTTGTTTTTATTGACATAGGTAAATCTACTTAAGTACCTATTTTCTGGAATGGATATATAGAAGCAGTGACAACTGCAATTTAGGAACTTATTTATATTTGGTGACAATCAGCTGATCTTATAAGAAAATAGTTAAACCGAGTTAAATTCAAATACAAATACTAAATTAATTTAAAAATCATTGAAAATCAATAAAAAAACTAAGAAAGGAAGTACTGGAATATAAAAAATTGGTGCAAACATGTTTTGGTTGTTGAATATCTTGATTGTAATGTTTCCTGGAGGCCAGATGCCACAGCTTCCTCGGGGAATAATAGCTTATTCGCAAAAATCAGACAAATGAATGACTCAGGGAAGCTACAAAATTTACCAATATGTAAGTGATGACAGAAAATATAGGCAAAAGTGATAATTTGGACACATAAATTTTGTTGGTATCCAAGATGGATCCCTGAGTTATGCATTTGTTTGATTTTTGCGAATAGCTGATGAGATTTTAAAGCGGTTTTAAAAATTGCCAGGGCAAAAAGACGACTGATTTTAAATTCAGTTTATTTTTTGTTTCCTAACTTTTTTACTATTATAGAAAGGTTTGTTAATAATTTATTATCAAAATAAATGTTAATTTTTTTAATTGGTTTTATTCATTTATGCCAAATCTTGACCATTGCTTTCAGTGCGCATTCCAGGGTACACCAGCTTTTTGCTTTTTTTGCTTATGTTTAGGAAGTTTAATTTTTATTATTCATTTATATCGTCTTGTTTGTAAAAAAAATATTTTCTTAAAAAATAAAGTTTTTCATATGATCTAAAGGTGAACTACCTATCTAGTCATTATGGTTAACATTTATGTTCCATACTTATCAAACATATGAACCCAGTGAGGGAGATACAAAATTCACCAATGGTGAAAGCGATGACGGACAATATAAACAAGTGTGTCAACTGGAAGCAGTTGATGAAGTTTTTGCAATACGTGAATTTGCTGGTATCTAAGGCAACTCTTCACTGGGTTCATTTGTTTGATTTGCTCGAATACATAAAAATCTTTAAAACCTAATTTAAATTACAAACAAAAAAATTCCTACACCTGTAGTGAAATATTGGTCTGTCATAGAATTTTTTATGTCTGAAAATTTGAGATCACTAATAGATTTTTTTAATTAGACAAGAATGTGTATTTAATGTTATTTTATGAATAAATATTTGTTACTGAAAACTATACAGGAGGTGGCTCATAAATGTTTGTTTATGACATTTACAAATAAATTTAATAAATAGTTTTGTTAAAATGTTTATTTATTTTATCATCGATTAATATTAATTTGTAATTGTCAGTTTTCATAATTATGATAACAAGCAATTTTTTTAATAAAAAATTATTTTTTTTCTCGAAAAATATAAAAATTTAGGAAAACATGAATTTATTCCGGAGGAAATTTTTTAGAGAAAGAAGCATTTTATGTCACCGTGCATGATGGCATAAAAAATTGCTCTGGAAAAAATGCATATCTTCTTAAATTTTAAAATTTGTTCGAGGAAAACTAATTTTTGATAAGAAATTGCTTGTATGATAATTAAGAAAATTGGCAAAGACAAACACTAATTGATAAAAAATAAATAACTTTATAACACAATTATTTTCCTTGTAAAACATTAAATATAATAAAAAAAAAAATTTCAGCGTTATTATATCTTCCTTCCACTCTATAAATATATGTATTTCTATCCGATAAAATTTTATAAACAGATAAACATTTTGAGCTACACGCACCTCCATGTCGATTTTTCAGCAAAAAAATGTTTATCCCCGCAGCAGATATGCTTTGTAATATACATCTGCAAAATGTACTCCAATCTACTCACGTCTTCAATAAATGGTTTACTAATGCCTACATTTGTTTTTAGCTAGTACAATCTTCACCTCTTGAATAATTCAAATAGAAATGTCTTGTTACATAGGTGTTTTAAATAAAAAACTATATTTTTTTTCAGATGGCTTATAAGAGAAGTGAGTGGAAGCAGGAAACAGGGATGGGTTCCATGCAAAATTCTGCAAACTGCTGATGATCCCGCACTTAGCACAACAGGTTTACCTGGAGATGCAGCGTTTAGAAGACAGTGAGTAAATTTTTTTACTCGTAGTGAAAATTTTGTAAACGTATTTAAGATGTTTATAACTTTTATTGAAGAAAAAGTTTGTACAGTCTTTGGTACAAAATAAAAATATTTTTAAGGCTTACTAGAGAGATATATTTAAATGATGCTATTGATTGATGCAGGACAAAAAAAAGGAATTACAAAAAAATTCGGTTTCTGTTAATAATAATTGGTAGTAATCTGGATTTATTAGGAAATTAGTTGAGAGAAGTAGATTTAGTAAATTCATTATCTGTTTCTAACGACATGTTTATTCACTTATAACATTAAAAAATAAAATAAGAGAAAACGACGAAAATTTTCTACAAAGATTTAGCTTGTCATTTTATCTGATTAATCATTTATAATTCATACAGGTTGTTCTCGGAAAATTAGCCCCATGACCAATTTGATCTAATTTTTTCCTTTTTAATTGATTTAACATTGAAATCTTGTTTTCGAAGCACCAATGAAATATCTTACAAATAGTGAAAATTTTTCAGAAAACGAAAGGTAAAGAAAGTTATTTAGGTATTAATGAACCTCCATTCCTTTTGGTATGAAAAAAATATTTTTTTTAATTTACTTTAAAAACGGAATGTCTCCATAATAAAAGGCCGAAAATTAGTATGATGTGTTGTACATTTGTTGATTTCACTTGAACTTTTACTAAAATGTGCAGTGTATAAATAAATAGTAACATCGTAGATAATGGTTTAGGCATAACGTTTTAGGTAAAATTAAAAGATATTCCTTTATTATTATCAAATAAATTAATATTAATATTAAAATAATGCATACATCTTTTCACTTTGAAAAAAAGTGAACACATGACATGGCTAAACAAATGAATAATTGCCAGTTTTAACGGTAACAGTGGTCAATTTAAAATTTGTTCCTTCAAATTTGTGCCTAGAGCATTTTGGCTTTGGTAACCTTCCTGACTGAATTTTGTTAAAATGCTATCAAAAGTACAGTAGCATGTAGATTTCAGCGGATACAAGAAAACAATAGTTTTTTTTAATGGGATCTGTATATTATTAAATTTTTGGAATGGTCCTTTGTTCCTGATTTCAAAAATATACCATATGTTACCCCTACCATATACTGTTTTTGAGTTATTAAACGTCGAATATCTTAGTTAAACTAGTTACCGTACATATAGAAAAGTTAACATTATTAAAGTGAGCTATGGAAATGACAACTATTATGTTTAACAAGTGACATTTCTTTAATGAAATAATCAAAATGGTTTACAGTGAGGAAGAAAAAAACCAAATATTTATACAAAATAGGTAACAAAGATTTATTTAGGAAATTTAAATACAAATAAATGATGACTCATAAAAGATGTTCGATGTGTCCACCATTATTGTCAATGTATAATTGATAACGTCTTCTTATATTCATAATTGTACTAGAAATGGTTTCATTATTTACGTTCAGATTGTTTATTTCATGTCAAATCCTGTCTTTAATGACTTGAATATTATTATTATTATTATTATTACTATTATTGACAATGTCTTTTAGAAATACCCAAAAAATGAATCCATAGGGGTCAAATCCGGACTGTTAGGTGGCCAATTAATAGATCCATATTGGGAATACATTATTCAAATGATCTCGAACGGGTAGGACACTATGCGGAGTTGCTCCATCCTGCATCCAAATCATATCATTTTTCTGTTTCTGGGATAATTACTTCCAGATAGGTAACTCCAGTTAAAGTATAATCATAAAATATAGGCCCAACAAATTTGTTTCTGAAAATTCCACACCAAACGCTAACAGTTTTTCTTCCTGATTTTTTTTATTGGTTTTACCAATCTTTTTCTTTTGTGCTTGTTTTCCGACGACCTTCGATTTTTCCTATTAAAAACTCCTGCCGAAGAAAAGGATGATTCATCAGTCAATAATATTTTACTAAAAAAAATCGGGATCTTCAACCAACTTTTGAATCATCTGGCGGCAAAAGTCCAACCTTTTCCTTTTATGAGCCTCTGTTAAAACTTGTACCAGTAAAATGTTATATGGTCTATAGCTGTTATTTTTTAACGTACGTTGGATTTTGGAACAACTTTTACCTAATTGATCGACTGCATTATTTATACTACATTCAGAATTTTCTAAAAAATAATACAATGTTTCAAAAAAAGTCTATTCGCGAATAAATATGGATGGGCTTACCTTCGAAATGAAGCTGTATATCTAGCTGTTCTTCCTGATTTGCTTGAACTACACGCTTTTTTCTACTAAAACTGGAGGTATTATTCATCTTTCGGTAAATATTTTTGAACGTATTTTCTGATGGTGTGGGATGATTTGGATATAACACCCTATATGCTCTTTTAGCTGCACGTTTATTTTTGTTATTTTGTATATAACAAGTAAATATTTGGACTTTTTCTTCCTCACTGTAAACCATTTTGATAATTTCATTAAAGAAATCTCACTTATCAAACATAATAGTTGTCATTTTTATAGCTCTCTTTAATAATGTTAACTTTTTCATATTTACAGTAACTAGTTTAACTAAGATATTCGACGTTTAATAACTCAAATACGGTATATGATAGGGGTAACATATGGTATATTTTTGAAATGAGGAACGAAGAATCATTCCAAAAATTTAATAATATACAGGGTATCCCATTTAAAAAAATATATTATTTTTTTTGTATCCTCTGAAATCTACACGCTACTGTACTTTTCATAGCATTTTTAACAAAATTCAGTCCACAAAACTTTTATTTAAAACTTTTTTTTCTATAGGCAATAATAACGATGATAAGGGGTGGGTAATTTATAATAAATAACCTTGTACCTTCCTTTTTTAAAATTAAAATACTATTTTGCACCTATAAGGTCAATGTTGGTGGTGCGAAATTCATTTCCTTTATGGTCCATAATCCCATCTAAGGCTACAATATACTATCTGCAAGTTTTTTATGAGCGTAAATCGGTAAACAACTGCATATTTTTTAGGGCTGTTGTGAAGGAACTTGTAGAGACTGAACAAGAATTTGTAAGGGACTTAGATCACGTAGTTGAAAGATATCTTATTCCTAGCGAATCTGGAAAAGTTCCTAAAATAATAAAAGACAATTTTGAGGTTGTGTTTGGGAATCTTAAAGAGATAGCAGAATTTCATAGAACGTAAGTACGTTTTAAAAAAATATATTATTTTTTCACGAAAATGTTTTTTATAGGGTGCTAATGGAAGGTGTAAAATATTATGCAAATGAACCCCTACTATTAGGCAAAACATTTCTTAGGTTAGAAAGGGATTTTGATAAGCATGTAAATTATTGTAGAGATGAGCCTATTGCTCAAGAATTTATAGATACCTGTGATGCGGCCTATGATTATTTTGCGGTAAGTACCTTAACCAATAATTATTATTAAATTAGAAAACATAAAAAAATATATGGTTCTATTTAAAAAAAGTCCTCAATAATGTCATCACGCCAATTACAGTAGCGTTATTCTTAAGTTTTCGGTACTTGTGTCATGCTTAGAGAAAAAGGCATTTTGATGCAAAAGTTCACGTTGGTTATCGCCGTGTATATAATTCTCTTAAAATAATTAAAAGCCATCTGAAATTACCAAAATTTTATTCCTTCAACCGGTGCATGTGTTTTATGCAGTAACAAGTGTCTTTCATCTTCAAAGATAGTTGTTCATTGTGTGGCTAATATATTATGGATTAGTGAGAAGATGATAACATGAACGTTATTCCTGTGCTTACCTTTTAGTTTCTAATGTAAAGGTACATATAAGATTGCCTTGTCATTTACTTACCAATATATGAAGCACAGTAGCACCAGGTATGTATATACTGTCAATTTTATTTTCGAAGGGGAAATTCATTTTCAGAATCAATGAGGGCAATCCAAACACTTTAGTTGGTCATCTTCCCATATAAAATGTCGGAAAGCCAGTATTACTCCATGAACTATTGGAATAGATAGAGAATTTTCTACAGTAAAGTGTTCCATTCGTTCTCGTCGTTTACAAAAGAAATTAGAAGAATGGTTTAGAAGCAATATTATAATTTCTAACAAAGAGGGAAGGCTAAATATGTGTGCTCTTTTACTGAGACTTTTGCAATAGAGACCGTACTATTAGAGAAAATTAGGATATGATGGATTAAGAAGATGTAGAGGATTGACTGAATATGAATTTGCTTATAACTATTTTTATTTTATTTATAATAATAATAGTAATAGTAATAATCGACTATTTTTTGCATAGTTAAATAAGTACAAAATGTTTATAGTAGCTACAAAATCACACAATAATATCTAAGTTAGGACAATAATCATAACTATACAAATGAGGTAAAGTTTAACTTGTACCTGGTTAGTAATAATTAAATAATAATTTTAACAGTAGGTGGGTATAATAAAAAAGAAAGCAAATATAAATAAGGCATTCCTTGTTTCTCTTGACAATATTATTGTCGTTGAAGGTAATATTGTTTGGGTTTAAATACTCCCGAAACATGGGTATACGATACTCTAGAATGTGTAATGTATGAACAGAATGTATATTTATTTACACGATGTAAAGTATGACGATGGTTAATGACATTTTTTAGGTATATGGGAACAGAAGTGGTAATTACTTTATACGCAAATACTCCTAAATGGTAATTTCTTCTATTGGACATATTTAACCAATTCAATTCTTTAACTCTGTGTGAAATATGGTTGTATTTTGGCAATTTATATATAAACCTACAAAAATGATTTTGTATTCGTTGTATTCGTGCTTTGTCAATAACATCCAAGCAAGGGCCATAGACGAAGTCGCTGTAATTAAAGTTAGATAGGATTAACGATTCAGTAACATATTTTTTTAATTTAAAGCTGTTTGCATATCTATAGTAATTTTAATGAAAGTTATCATTTTTCGATTAGTCTACTTACATAACTAGAAAATTTTAGTTTTAGTTAAAAATTTTACCCACGTTTTTATTTTCGGAAACTTAATAGATACAGCAGTGTTGGTAATGGGAATTGAGATCTTGTTCTTAGCTATAGTTGCATGTTTTTTGTTGCCAAAAAAACCTAACCGCTGACTTAGTACGATTGTTTAATCACTTAAACATACATTTTTCTTTATTCATATTATTTACCATATTTCCTTAATTATTTGTAAACCAGTTCAAATTTATTTCACAGTAATCAAAACAAAACCAGCAAAGACTGCAGCTAATTTAAAGGTTGCATCCTTTGTTATCAGTTTTACTAGAACAAGTTTATTAGGTGTATTATATGGTATATTTATTATGATTTGTTGTTATGATATTAGACAGTATAAAGAGAATTTATTTTTCTTAATAAATTAGTTTCAACCAATCTGTTGTTAATCATTAATACTCCTATTTAAGCCTAATTCAGCACGCGAGGCTGCGTCCAGGGGGTATTAATCACCACCACCATACAGTCAGAATTCCTACTGTATAAACTACCTTAATCTACGTCTCTGGCAGTGGTCCCTTCGAGCCGTAAGAAGCCACTGGTCACGAACATACATTGGTCCTTCGAGCAAAAAGGAATCCGCCAGTGGTCCCATTTGATTGCTGTCGAATCCATTGATACCCACATTCCAAAAAAAATCAGCTAGAGGTTCCATTCGAGTCCTGTCGAATCCATTGTTACCCACATTCCAAGTAAAAAAAAACAATCATTGGTCCCGTTCGATTCCTGTCGAATCAATTGGTCCTTCGAGTCGGAGTTTTAAATTATGACCAGTGGAAATGTCGTAAAGTTCCCGTAAATCAGAATTTATTAATAATGGTTGCACTTGTTTATATTGATTCGGGCTAAATAAATACACCAACTGAGTATCATCAGCAAAAGCATGGCAGTAACAATTACTAAATTATATAACTATATATATTGTATGTATAACAAAAATGAGTGGTCCAATAATTGATCCTTGTGGAATGTCAGCCAATAAAATTATGTTATTTGACAATTTATCATTAATATGTACTCTTTGTGAACGTCAGTAAAGTAAAATTTGATAAGGTTGATGGCAGTTTTAAAAAACCCTATGATATTTCAATTTCGAGAGAACTGCATCATGGTTAATAGTGTCAAAGGGTTTAGAGTAATCTAATAGTAAAGAGCGGACACTTCGCCTTCATCCCGATTTAACCAATTTTTTTTAGTATATCAGAGAGCGCAGCCATGGTCCTCTGGAATTTACGGAAGCCTCATTGATGTAACGGTAAAACATTTTTGTAAGTCAAATAGATGAATATTTGTTGGTGTACAATTTAACACCAACTTTTCGTTTTAATAAAAAAGTGATTTCAGTTATAGGTTCATTATTAATTTTGTATTGTTATTGTGCAATTTAATTTTTTGTCACTTTACATTTTCTTACTTGTTTTAACAAATTTTAAAACCTTCTTTTATTAATATTTGTAGTTTATGAACCGATGGTTTATTAAAATAATATGTTTTACTATTAAAATTTATAATTTAAAATATTACATAAACCTACTTAGTGCAAATAATGTGTAGTGAGTAGTACTCACTTAACTTTTAATCCTTAAATGTCTCTGAAACAGTTAATTTTAGCGACAAGTATACCTTTTTACTTTGAATTACTAAATACATCATAATTTCAATTAGAAATGTCTGTACAGCTGTTGTGAAAAAAATAATAGATCACATTTTTATCATTTAATGTATTGTATTGTATAACTTCAAAACTAATATGCAATTATAATTTCTCACCACAAGAAACCTACCGATTTTGAATCTGATCTGTTAATTAGTTTTTGATTTGCACCCAAAAAATCATTCAAAACAAATTTTTCAACATTTTGTATCTCATTAACTAGGCACAATTTAACTAAGCATGTTTGGTTAAATCTTTATATTTTGAGCCAAACAATCTTTAGTTACTCTATGGCTTCTTCTTTATAACTCACCCTCTACCTGAGTGCATCCTAGAAGATATTAAGGATGCAACATTTAACCTAGTACCACCTAAGTCAAGGAAAAATATGAGCAAGAATTCCGAACATTTGATGGATGGAGAAAAGAAAAATATGTTCGTGGTGTTAATGAAGATATTGTGCTTGCTTATTTTTTTAGTTTGGGATATATGTACAAGATATCTTCTTTATGGAGCAGGTATTTAATGTTGAAGTCTACCTTAACTGTATATGAAAGTGTGGACATATCAAAATTTATCAATTACTTTAAAATATAGGAGCAAACCTTTAAGTTGAAAAAAGCTAAAATACTTGAAAAGAAACACATTGAAGCATTTTCAATTCATGCACCTAATAATAAATATCTAATATATAAGGTATTATTCTCTTTCCTGGATCTTTAATTTTCCATTTTATTAAATTTTTTGTACTTTTGTAGATTGCTTTGTTATTCGGTATATCTGGGGCTTACCTTTGTGATAAATTAATGAAGATGAATATTACTGTTACAGAAGACAAGGCATCATATTTGTATATATCAGTACCATAAACAAAAATAAATAAATCACGCAGTTTCACGATCATCAGAGAAGGTTGTCCGGTTGTTCCTGTTGATATCTATAGGAAATATGTGTCTCTGCGTCCTAGTTATGCTTGTCACAGCAGATTTTTTCTTAATTAAAAGCAAGAGAAATGTTCGGCTTAACCAAGTTGAATTCAACACGTTATCAAAAATACCAAAGATAATTACAATTTACTTAAATCTACCTGAAATGGAACAAAACGCTAACCATTGTTTTGTACGATTCTCAACCACTCTTCTAGTTCATTCTGAAGCTGATTTAACGTCATTTGATGTAGCTAAAGGTTATATTGAAGATTCAGTGTTCAAGAAAATTGATGTTGAGAAGAAAATCTAGGGAGTTAGTTATAATAGAAAAACAATGTTAGAATAATTATTTAAAATTGAGTGATTCTGATTCTGCTGAGATGGCTTCAATAAAGGATACTGTACGTAAATAATCAGGTATAATTAATCTTTGGGGCAGTCTTGGAGTTGTTAATTTGTATATTCACTCTAATAATAAGGAATAAAATACTATTTTTTATTCTCAATTTGTATATTCACTCTAATAATAAGGATTAATGTACTGTTTTTTCTCAAATAAATTCTGTTAATTTGGTTTAGAGTTTTTACAAATAAATTATTGTGGGTCAATTCGATTTAATTTTGAACTCGCTAATGGGTGAATTTTCACTCACAAATAAACATCAATTTTGATTGCCTAAAAACATCAAGATAAACGATTTTTACATGAAGATGTTATTCATATTTTAAATATTTTGTTTTGAATGCATATTTCTTAAATGTCAATAAACTCATTCAAATAAGAAATGCAATTAATAATAGAAATAGCGCATACATAAGAACATAATAACTGCGTTTCTATTATTAGTATTATTAATAGCAAATGTGTCATTTTCATCTGAGTTTGACTAATCTCATGCCCCTATTTTACACTCATAGAAATTAGAACATTCTATTTTGGGAGTATCGAGAATTGCAATAGTGATCTCATGTTTGAATATATTTAGCGAACATCCCCAAACAGTTTTACAAACAAGCTGTTCGGTATGTTTATTTGATTTAATTGAAAATTTCTTTTGAAAAGTATAAATATTAATAGTCATACTAATTCTGAAGTGGGTTGGAACCTTTGATGTGAAGCTAACACTGACAAGGTTTTCCACAAAACACCATATATTGCAATCGACGCGCGTTTCTCCAACCAAGTCGGCATCATCTGAATATAATTAAAACTAACCTTATGCTATGTACTCTATTTATACTTAAACTATTGTAACGGTAGCGTAGTGGGCAAGATCGTTAAGTGAAAAATGTAGCTGGTTTACTGCCTATCGACTCTCGGATTCAAATCCCGGTTTCGACTGTGTAACTCCGCCCGTGCAGCTTTGGCTTTGGATTTGGGGGTTGTCTAATTTATGGTGTGTGTTTGATTCGTTGAACTGCGACTCACTAAACAATAGAGCGAACTATATGGGATTGCCTCTCTGTCACTATTGATACTATTTTTATTTGTAATCAGTAGTATGTCAAAAGAAAGTGTTCCCCAGAAAGTTTTCACCATTGTGGAAAATCTTTCCTCACAATCGTTTGATAAAAGAAATTGATCTCCTTAACAAGGGGTGAAATTCTGTGCTACCTGCTTCTGAAGGTATTCTAGATGAGCAAGTGTTGAAAGTTCAGTTCAATACCTTCCTGATTCCTCTAAAGGATTTATCAGAGAAGCTTGCAGGAATCAAATCTTCACAAATATTATCACTAAAGTAAACAGAAAGTCAGAATCCACAGAGGGTAGAAAAATGTTTAAACTGTTGCGGGAAAAAGATTGTTTTCACTTAAAGACCGATAAGGGAAATAAGGTTGCTGTTTTAGATAAAGAGGATTATTATGAAAGGGTAGACAACCTGATTAGTAATGATTCTTATAACAAACTTTCTAGAAATCCATTACCAAAAATGATTACTGAAGTAAGAAATGTACTTAAATCTTGTAAAAACCTTATTACGTCAGTTTTAAATAGGAAATTATATGTATCTAATCCAAGTGTACCTAGATTGTATAGCTTGTAAAAAGATACATAAACCAGGAAAGTCAGTGCGTCCCATTGGGCAGCAATGAGGGTAACGTGCTTGAATTCACCACGAGAGGTGCTAGTGTACGGAAAGGTCAATGTCACTGAACGTTAATGTTTAATATGGCGTTTTAACGCTAGTTTTTAGTAATTTTTATAAAAATTAGTTGAAAACATTTAACACAATGATGACAGAAGGAGAAAGTAGTAATTTACTTGCTCAGTAGGGAAATTATTGTACTTATCAGAAGTGTCTTATGTCATTAAAGTTAGGTTATATAAAGAATGAGTATGATGAAAACAACGAATGTACATGATTATTACTCACGATTTTCTATAGTAAACTCCTTTGGTAACGCATAATCGCCAGGATTAAAATGTTTCTTACAAGAACACGAATGTTTCGAAGGATTAAAGTTATCCCTATCAACCACTGTTTTAGGCGAGTTTTGTCTCTCTGAAGCATATGTCCGCCTTTTGTTTCCAAACAAATTGGAGCTGCACAACACTGAGGCACAATTAACAAGGTTTTTTATTTGCTGGTGTACGAAATAACTATAATAAAACAATATAAACTTTTCCCGCGCCTAACAATAACTTTTGACACGACCTTACTCGACCAGTGGCGCCACTTGGTGAGCCTGAAAACGTTAGCCCTCATTGGACCTCCGACTTACCACTTATCAAAATGGTTAACTGAGGAGTTCGAAAGTTGAACTACCTAGTTCTTCTATGATTAATTATAATGATTTCATTAATAAAGTGAAAAATATCCAGTTTGCAAGAAGGTGAAATTTTGATCTCTTTTGTCATTTGTTCATTGTTGCCAAATGTTTGGATGCCACAGATCTTGGACTACCTTTAGAATTTATTCGAATCAAACAATCTCAGTCAAGATGAAAAAAATAATATAATCAACTCACTAAACTTTGCATGAAACAAAATTGCTTTCTATTGAATGATAATTTCTTCGAACAACATAAAGAAATAGCAGTGGGTAACTCTTTTTCACCATTCATTGCCAGTCTTTTCATGAACAGATTCGAAACAGGGCCAAAAGAAGAATTAGAGTATTGTCCCAGGGTTTGGCTGAGGTATGTGGATGATATTTTTGCAGTGTTGAATATGAAAGTCACTGATATTGACAACTTTACTTCTAAATTAAATAGTCGTTTTGCGTCAGTTAAATTCACATATAAAATTGAAAACTGTGAACAACCACCATTTTTAGGTATATATTTATATATTAGCTATGATGTCAAAATTAGTGGGTAATAATTTGGACAATAACAGATATGTATATTATAATTGACTGTTTGCGATCATATATATATATATATATATATATATATATATATATATATATATATATATATATATATATATATATATATATATATATATATATATATATATATATATAATATCATGTATTTCAATATAGCTTAAAGAAATCAACATCAATTAAAATCAGGGTTAGATGTGGATGATTAAATGAAGTACCTATACAAATTAATAAACAATAAAGGTTAAAATCAACACATTACTCACTGTTTGCAATATGTTGCCTAATCAAGTAATGTTTACTGGAAAATTGTGAAATTATTAACACTTTAATCACAAATCGCTATCTTTACATTAAAACGTTGAAAGGAACACTTGTACTGACATAAAACTTATTGTACAGATGCTAAGGTGAGAAACCAGCATGCTCAACACATTTTAGCTTCTCACTTGTAATAAAATTCACAAATGAAATTAAAAAGGCACCCTAAAATCATAAAAATCATTCATTCAACTTGATGTGTAATAAACTGTGTTAGAATTAAGTAAAATTGTCAAAAATAGAGTAAAAATATTGCATAAAGTTTAAATTTAAGACAGAAAGAGACAGTGTTAAGGACAAAAACCAATTAAATAAAAATAATAGTGAAAGTTTAGTGTGTGGAATTAACTTTACATAACAGACTTAATAGGGCACATAATGAGAAAGGTTTTATAGCAAAATGATCAGTATGGAAAGAGAATTAAGAAAGATGTTAGAAAAGGTCATTGTAAACAATATAAAGAAAATTATATTTTTCCAAAATACAAAGCAAGGATATAAAAAAAAGAGGAAGTAGGCGAGGTGCAAAAAGGGATTAATTTTTGACAGCTGACAAGAGTAGAGGCTAAAAAAAGATTATTAAGGCAGAAGCATCTCCAAAAACTTCTCAAGAAGAGGAGAGTTTGAAAAACCTGAAGAAGAAAAGGTATGAATGACTTGTGGGAAAATAGAAATCAGGTAGAAAAGTCAAGAACAGATTTTATAGTGAAGAATTTAAAATAGACAAGGAACATTGTCTAAGTGCACAAAAACAATTTTTAAATGCTAATAGTGTTAACTTATTTGTATTTGTAAGTTTTTTTAGTGTTATGACCATTTTCTTACAATTGTCATATAGTCCTGTCAATTGAAGGGTGAAAATTTTATATAATTTAATTTAATACCAATTATGGAGTATTCAAAGCTATATGGTAATTGTAATTGAAAAATTATTAGATATTAAGTTAGTTAGCTACAGAGTAGGTACTATTAAGAATTGTGGAGGTGTTGAAATTGCACATCATTTAATACTAATTGTTCAGTAAATATTTTATATTCTGTGGCGAAATATATGTGTTTGAGTATGCAAGCTATTTCTCATGTATGATTTGTATGTGGGCTAATAATAGTCAAATTAAGAATCTTTTCTCAATTAGAGAAATATAAAAAAAAAAACAAGTGTCTTGCAGTAGTAACATTTAATAATAGCCAAATATAAATAAATCACAAAGTTATTTATCCAACCAGTAATGTGAGTCGGTGAACCTACTTATTGACCCTGAGTTGTCGAGAGCTCATAATAAAACAGATAAGTATAAAATACTTTGGCGCCCAACAAATAATAAACTTAATTAATTAAAATAAATTAAAATAATTACAAAAACAAAAAACGTAACAATATATATATATATATATATATATATATATATATATATATATATATATATATATATATATATATATATATATATATATATATATATATATATATATATATATATATATATATATATATATATATATATATATATATATATATATATATATATATAATCTTCTTATGAATCTATAATTATTTGCATATGCTAAGAAGATTAAAGAAAAAAGATACTATAAACAATGATTAAAATTTAAAAAAATAATAATAATTAGAAATAGTGGAAATAAGTTGGAATTTGACATGTTATATAGAAAAGATACCGATACTTTAAAATATATCCCTTAGGATTCTCACCATTGTGCCCAATTCAAAATGGCGAGTTTCAATTTTCTAGTTTATCACCTATTAAGCTTTCCCCCCAATAAAGAGAGGTTTGAAAAAGAAAAGGCATTGATTAACGATATAGCTGTGAGTAATGAATATACTACTGTAAATTTAGTTAATAAAATAATTAGAAAAAGTAAATATAAAGAGATCTCGAAATTCGACCTTCCAAAATGAAAGAGAAAATCCGAAATTTGTATCGATTCCATAAGATCCTCGATTCACCTGTAGTATTGGTGACTTTTAAGCCATTTGAAGGATATAGTTCATATCACGAATATTGGCGCTCACCACGGTTCATAAACAAAACGGTTGTCGCATTTAATAAAATTATGGTGGGGGACACATCAATGACGTCACAAAAGTCTTTTTCGCTTTTCGTTCGAGGTGTTTATTTTTGCATTTGTGTTATTTTAAGTTTTTATTATTGTTTTTTTTTTTCGATTTCTGAATACTTTATAAACAAGGTTAAAAACTAAAATAACACAAATGCAAAAATAAACACGTCGAACGAAAAGCGAAAATGCCCCTTGTGACGTCATAATTTTATGCGCCACCATAATTTTATTAAATGCGACAACCGTATTGTTTATGAACCGTGGGCTCTTACGTCATGCAATTTATGTACATTTTAAAGACATGTAGAGCTTCTGTTAGTTTATTTTATTATACATGCACAGAATTGTAGCAAATAATAGAAACGTATGTCGTCTGGGGCTATGACAACAGCGCAAACTGCTCCCAAATAAAGTGGCAATTGATTGATTTAGAAATTTGAAATTGATGACGTGAACGCCAACATTCGTGATATGAACTTTAAATTCAAGCCTCTCAAATTGTACTAACTTTGAATATTACTTTTCAAATCTCAGGCTCTTCACATATCACTTTTATTTTAATATTCACAAATTATGCTAATTATGTTTTTAGGGCAAGTTTTAAGATTCTCAAGTTGTTGATACTTACATTAAACCATCCTGCATCATTTATAATTCACCATTTTCATCTAAACTTCGTGTTAAAATAACTAGAAAATATGTATTCCAAGATTTTGTTATAGTGTTTTCGTAAAATCTGTAGAGTAAAACAAAAAATTTGTCGGGTATTCATCAAAGTGAAAGAGCTTTATTTAAATACAGCGGCGCTATTTAAATACAGGGGGATATTCTTAATCAAATTATTTCATCTTTATTATTTATTGTATTATTATTTCATACTCATGCACGTCATTGAATCCGCATTCATCTGCTCTATAGAATTTACGAAAACGCTATAGTATATGTACTATAGTTATTATTTTATTTATACATAATGTTATATTTAAATAAATCGCTGGGATATTTCTCTAGATCAGCTGTTTTCAACCAGGGGATACGTGGAGAAGTACATAATGGCGGTAGACCTAGGTATCTTAACTTTTCTACAAATACGTACCTTGTGAGAATATTACTGTCTTTACTGTGGCCGAATGAGTTGACTCAGTGATTGAAAAGTCTGATTTCTGGATTAATTGTCTGCGAAAACACCGAACTAAATTTTTGAGTATCTCCACGATTTTTTATTTATATAATAATAATAAATCGCCTTTATTTCAATTCATTACATAATTAAGTTCATTGTTAACAAAATAACGTATTACCTATGTGCGAAGTAACCTTAAGCCGGGTACTCATATGCGCTCCGTATCTGTATTTGTAACATGTATTGTAACGGATACTGTAACAAAATTTTGAATGTGTACGTCTTGCGTTCCATGTTCGCGAACTTACTAAGAACATGAAGAGCGATCCGAGCGCCTGTCGGTAAACGCCGCGAACACAAAGAGGAACGGTCCAGTGTTGTGGACGGTTCGTAGCTGGAACGCAAGTCAGTACGTGTCAGTGTTCCGATCATGTATCGAAACACTGCATGTTTCCAAGACAACATGTTGCTGTGAACTTGCTTCGAACACTGCGGGTCAAGATGATCGCAGGTCGTTACGTCGACTGTTCGCCTAGGCGTACATACAGCGAACTGATACTGTAACTGTTACAATACATGATACAGATACAGATACGGAGCGCATATGAGTACCTGGCTTTAGGCTACTCTTACACTTAACACACAAACATGGGGTGTTTTTACTAAATTATAAGAAAAAAAGAAATAATCTAGGCACACATGAGAAAAAAAAGAAGAAAATGCTGAATAATATACAAGAAAACACATGAACACATACATATATATGTATACATGTATATAAAATTGGAAGAGAATCATAAATCCTTTGCACGCATAGAATGGTTTAATCATTCTTATAATTAGAAACCAATAGCTCATATTAAAATTCATACATAATACAATGATTAACTATATATTTTCACTGTTTAGATAAAATATGTTTCTCTAAATTGTATTTAAAACTGTTAATTGTTAAACTTCTTAAACTGGAGGGTATCATATTGTAAGAGGCAACTGCATTAAATGTAAAACTTCTTTTAAATATTATATATTTTATATTGATGTTGTTTTTAAATCGAATATAATTGACCATCTAAACTTATACACTATACTTTCCAAAAATTTTAAACAAATTTTACTAGATACTCCTTTAAAGATAATTGCTAATTTGAAAATCAAACAAATCAAACCATTTCTTAATTATTGACACATCCACGAATTTTCATCTGAAAATTTCTTTAAAAAAAAAAGTTTTTAATATGTTTTTGCTGAAAGATCTTAAACAGTACACTTTTTAATGTCGTTTACAAGTTAACATTTATGCAGACATTTTCTTTATATACATTTATCAAAAATAAGTACCGGAATGAATTAAATGCTAAACCCCATTTGAGGCCTTACCTGTAACAAATCGAGCCAAACTTTCAAAAACTTTGTTCCTCAAAGCAAGGTCAAGGGTTTCATTGATATTTCGTTAACTGTACTATTTTTGTTTATGTTTCAAGACTGTACAAATACATATATACGAACATGTCTTTATTTGGGAATTAATGAAACAAAATGATTATTTCAGCTTTGCCTTGTATCACAGTAAAAGCTTTTTGGTAAATTGTGTTAGTTATATATCCGGTATATAAGGCGAGGAGTCAATTGAAATTTTATTTTGCAATGAATATTTGTCTAAAAATAAAGGGTTCGAGAATGCCATAACTTATTTCACTGGCTAGTGCATATAGATAGCTGTCGAATGAAATCTGCCAGACGAAATACTCATCACCCACGTACACTTTAGTGTAAAGAGAATTTAATTTTAAATTCATTTGAGATCCACATTTATTATTTGTGGTGAAATTTATCTTTAGAAATCTTTGACGCATATTTTTTTAAAATATTGATACAAAAACTGATTTTGTATTTACTATATACGCAGTAAATTAATTGAACATTGCTATCTACTGATGATGATAAATTAGTTATCAAAATATTTTAACAAGTGCTGACGTTGTTTTTTTTACACTACACTTGATTTTTCAAAACTTCCTTCATCTACTATAGTATTTACGTATCATAGTTGACAGATAAGGTTAAAATTTAAGTTTTTCATTTCTGGTAAGTCCAGGTCATAAATGTATAACTCAGACGTGGTTTTCCATACACGCATTTCGCCAACCAATTTGACATCATCTGGAGATGATTAAAACTGGTCAGTTATCATCTGGAGATGATTAGAAATGTTCAGTTTTAATCATCTCCAAATGATGTCAACTTGGTTGGCAAAATGCGTGTCTAGTGCAGTATATGGTGTTTTGACATCGTCTAGAGATGATTAAAACTGTTCAGTTTTCTTCATCTCCAGACTATGCCAACTTGTTTGGCGAAATTCGCATCTAGCGTGTATTAGGAAGCATCCTAAGACATCTGGATGCCGAAGAGACTTATACATATCTGGGTGTGCAACAAAGGCATATCCAGGATGTAATAAAAATAAGGGATTCTCTCCGCGGTAAGTACAGACACCGCCTCCGAAAGATTTGGTCCTCCGAACTTTCGGGGAAGAACAAAGTGACTGCAACTAATATGCTTGCCGTTCCGGTTCTGCTCTACTCCTTCAGAGTAGTAAAGTGGACGATGGATGAGCTGCGCCAATTAGACAGAGATGCCCGCAAGATGATGAATATTCACAGAAGTATTCATCCTAGATTGTCCGTTCCTCGTGTGTAACTCCCACGTCAACGGGGGCCGAGGACTCTTGAGCCTGGAGTGTACGCATGGCAGTAGTACTGAGTATGTGTAACGAGCTCAGATACTGATGTAGAGTCAGTCACTGAACTTCAGTCAAATCGCCTGAAAGCCCGAATTAGAGCTGCCGAACAGAAAAATCTGTTTCGGCAGCACGTCGATAAACCCCAATATGGTGTCTTCTACATGAAATATAACAGAAATACTGGGTTTATCGACCAGGCTGTCATTCGCTTTTCTAAGGTCAGCCGGGCTTAAGTCGGAGACCGAGGGATTCATTATGGTCTGTCAAGATGGTGTTTTCAACACCTTGGTCTACCGTAGCCGCGTGTGGCGTGTAGAGGTTCCTGACATCAACTGCAGAACTTGCCGTCAGGCTCCGGAATCGCTCATGCACATACTATCTGCATGCCCCGTATACTCGATGTTGGCCTACATCCACCGACATAACGTGGCGTTACGAGTGCTATACTACCATCAAAGATACTCGGAGGGATAAAGCCTACTCTGCTCTTGGATCTGAAGACCATACCGGCCTAGCAAAAATCAGCTGGCAGGCCAAATGCAGAAAGCGGTTATTCTGAGTTATCTCCGTCTGCTTAGAGCACACGGTTCCAGAATCTACAGTCACTAACCCTGCGGGATGTGGGGAGTACCTGTGTTTAATGTGCTGGCGCGACTCCCGTGAGGCGTCGGAGGCCACGTGGGGACAGCCCAGCGTCGGGAAACCAAAAAAAATTAAAAAATAATAATGATAATAATAATAAATTGCCTAAGTACAGACACCGCCTCCGAAAGATTTGGTCTTCCGAACTTTCGGGGAAGAACAAGGTGTCTGCAACTAATATGCTTGCCGTTCCGATTCTGCTCTACTCCTTCGGAGTAGTAAAGTGGAGGGTAGATGAGCTGCGTCAATTAGACAGAGATACCCGCAAGATGATGAATATTCACAGAAGTATTCATCCTAGATCGTCCGTTCCTCGTGTGTACCTCCCACGTCAACGGGGGGGCCGAGAACTCTTGAGCCTGGAGTGTACGCATGGCAGAGTAGTACTGAGTATGGCATGTAACATACTCAGGGAGCTCAGATCCCCTCTTGCGGTTCGTAAAACATCACGAAACTGTAGGAGTGGGAGCAGGATTATTCAAGGCAGCAAAAAGAGCCGCAGATGAACTCGGTCTCGCATTTGACATCAGGCGAGGAGGCCGGCGAGGTGCTGATGTTGAGTCAGTCACCGAACTTCAGCCAAATCGTCTGAAAGCCCGAATAAGAGCTGCCGAACAGGAAAATCTGTTTCGGCAGCACGTCGATAAACCCCAGCATGGTGTCTTCTATATGAACATAGAAACACTGGGTTTATCGACCAGGCTGACCTTCGCCTTTCTAAGGTCAGCAGGGCTTAAGTCGGAGACCGAGGGATTCATTATGGCCTGCCAAGATGGTGTTATCAACACCTTGGTCTACCGTAGCCGCATATGGCGTGTAGAGGTTCCTGATATCAACTGCAGGACCTGCCATCAGGCGCCGGAATCGCTCATGCACTTACTTTCTGCATGCCCCATATATGCGATTTCGGCCTACATCCACCGACATAACGCGGCTTTACGAGTGCTATACTACCATCTAAGGCACTCGTACGGGGTAGACCAGACACCAGTGCTGCCTTACGTCCCCGGAGATATTGAGTCCGTTGTCGAGAACGAGAAATGCCGGATTTACTGGAACTACTCGTTCCCGACTGTCAGGCTAATCCAAGCCAACAAGCCTGACATAGTCCTCCTCGACCATCAACTCAAAGTGATGTATGTTATCGAGTTCTCGGCACCTGCGGAGAAAACATCACCTTGAAGGAGGAGGAGAAACCGACCAAATATCGCGATCTCCGGTACGAGCTCCAAGTGCTGTACCCAGGCTACTCGGTCAAAATGGTCGTCCTTATTATCGGTGTACTCGGAGGGATAAAGCCTACGCTGCTCTCGGAACTGAAGATCATATCGGCCTGCCGAAAACCAGCCGAGTGGCTGGCAGGTCAAATGCAGAAGGCGGTCATTCTGGGTTCTCTCCGTCTGCTTAGGGCACACGATTCTGGTATCTACAGTCACTAACCCTGCGGGATGTGGGGAGTGGCTGTAGTTGTTGCGCCGGCGCGACTCCCGTGAGGCGTCGGAGGCCACGGGAGGACTGACCGGCATCAGGAAACCGAAGAAAAAAATAAAAAAATAAATTGCCTATATTTATAAAACTAAAACATATTGACATACAAGATTAATGAGTTGGCGGTATTCGACCTCGGGTCAATTCAAGTTTCAACCCCCTAAAAATGAGCATTTTTTACATTATTTGCAGTAAATTGAAAAATTTTGCGAAAAAATAAATAGAGGAAAAATTTAAGCTATTTCACACCGGAATGGTCTATCTACAATAATAAAAAATTTATGAGATTCGCACATCAATCCCGAAAATTACACATTTTTAAATATTATTGTTAATAACTCGAAAACAATTAAAATTACAAAAAAATACAGATACAAAAATAAAGGATAATTGAATTGTTGAACTTTATTTAACGAGAGCATTTTTTATCAAGATTAAAAAATATGTAAAACTACTTTTGTAATGTAAAATTTAAAAAATTACCAAAAAACAATTAATTTATATTTTTCATCCAAACTAACATTTATATTATAATATCAATAATACGTTAATAACATATTAAAAATTTAAATCATTAAGTAAAGTATTGTTGTGGAACAAAACATTGCAAAGACTCTTTATAGATAAAGTAAGATACTATAAAATAATCACTACATTAACGGTACTGTAAATATCGATAAAATTTCTACTATAAAGGTATCACTATATGCGCCCTAAGATAAAGATAAAAAGAGCTTCCGAGATTGCGACTAGCTTCAGGAGAGCAGATATCGGTCGTGGGTCAAAAGATGTGCCATGACCAACAAGTAGATCAATAAAATGATAAAATATAGTAAAATATATAAACTATATTTCAAATAATTATTAGTAAATCACAAATATTAATCACAATGGGTTAATACTCACTATATTACAGGGGCTATTATATTCGAAGGAATATATCGACAACTATATAGTAAGGTTAGATTCATTATCTTACAGCTGTTAGTACAGATAACTACATATGAAGATAATAATTAAGCAACGGAAATTGGTTAATAAATACTACATTACACGAGAAAATAAAGCACTTTATGAGTACTTGGTTAAACTTGAACTATATTACAACTTAGCCTATCTAAAGAAATATAAATTGTGTTAACAAGTAGTTGTACAAATGGCCCTGAGAATTTACATTATTATAGCGAAATGTTATGAAAAGTTCACAGCTTTTTGTGATAAATATCAATATCTCAAAACTATACGTTGGTGCAATTTGCTAGATCTTAGGTACACGAAGTATCGTATGAATAATTTCTACATGAAACTGAGCAATGATATGACCAAAATATTGAAAACCACAAAAATAACACTAACTTGATAAGATGAAGCCTTAACATGTAAAGATATACTTTACATTTGATGCCACAATAAGTGAAAAATATGATGTACCAGGTGAGTACAAAACCATATACAAATCTTAAAATAAACACGAACTCTAAATAGATATCTATTAACACTTAAGGTAAAAGTACGGATATTTTGCCCTCACTAACAGTAGGTTTTATTAATTTAACAAACAACTAAAGCTAACGATACCTATATTACATAACCTGCCATATCGATAACATTGATAAACGGAATACCAAAAATAAGATGCTCAAAACTTGTAAAATTACTGGGAGTTTTACACTACTACACGAAAAATACAGGAACCTCCGCTCTCAAAACAGTTGAAGGGAAGACGGTATGTATTTAAAAGTTAAATAACTATAGAATGAGCAAAGTAAAGCAAAATTGAAACATGAGGTGTTAAAATAAGCTGCGATAAATTCTACAATAAAGTTAATTATTGCAGCAAAAGCAAACATAATCTAATTAATAGTGTTTAAGTAAAGCTCAATGGCAAAAATAACGAAGTAAGTGCAGTCTTTGTAAAAATTGCCATTTAAAATATTAATGAAATTACTTAATTTTGGGGTAAAATATGCCACAGTATATCCAATTTTGGTCCTGTTACCATCCAAATTTAGCCATTAACAATGAGGATTCCATAAATAATTATAGATACATTTCGAGCACATACATGTGTTCCATGCGGTTTCCGGTTGACGTCACATATCCGAATTCGATGTTAGACCACCATATTTTAACCTAGTATTCCAAAATCATTGAAATTCATATCAAGGGTACTCTCAGATTAAGTAATTAAAAGAATTTAAACCATAACGTACATGTAGTACAATTTTTAATTTTAATAATCAAAAATACATATACTAAAAGTATATATATCCTAAAAATATATAATATGCTAGAAATTGTGCTGTTGGAAGCCTGGAAATAAATTTTGATTATTAATATCAGTCACTCCCCGCCCCACACTCGTAGAATTAACATACCGTATTACTAAAGGAACGAATCCATCTTTAATATTGCACAAAATTTTCTAGCGCATTTGCCTCGTTCAGTTAGTCAGAGATAAATGGTTCTCTACCGTACTTCCCTGTCTCTCCGAGTACGTTGGTCAAATGGCCAGCTACATATTTACTCGCGATATTATCATAAAACCCATAATACAATGATAATTATGGTCTTAAAATTCACTATATTCAACTATAAGATATTTGTTAATTCCAAACTATAACAACGTTATCTAATGCAATATTAATAATCGATCTGGCTTATCATTCAAATCTTAATTTTGACTTCTGCAGTTGGTTTTAATATTAATCTAATTTATATATTTCTTCCCACCGAGTTCATATGAATATTTCGCGATAAACTGTAGCACTCATGTTTAGGTAAATGAGTAAAATTTTCTGATAATTTATTATTAGAAACATGTAACGTAAAATGTTAACATTGTAACGTTATAACATTAAGTAATGTTAATTATTTCTAAGTGGAAATTGGGTAAATTTCTGATATTTATTTTTTTTATATAAAAAAAATGTTTAAAAATGTATTCTTAACCGCCTCTCAAGTCACCGAAGTAACTCCCAGAAAATCCTAGGATTTTGTGTTGATTAAAGAGAGACGAGGCCCTACAGTTTATTGGGGAGTCCAAACCACATCTAGGACATCGACAGTTCACTCCCATCTCAATCCGAAGCAAATTACTAATAAAATTTGTTGCTCCGGGATGGATTCGAACCATCGATATTCAGCACCGACTAAATAGCTATAAGCGCTTTACTCACTCGGCTACCATCATAAGTAACCAATAACAAGCTATATGTATACCCAGCAGCGGGTTTTCAGGTGTTTCCAAAATACCGCTTTGGAGATGCTGTACTTCCAAACATAAAAAATAAGTAACACAAATTTATATAATTCTGATAATTTTTTTTTCGTGTTTTATTATTTATGGAAATAAAAAGTTATGATGAATAAATTTCTATTCTTCTTTTATTTGTTTAGGCGTAAAGTAGATCTATGCAGGTCAGCAGCACTTTCTGGCTAGCTGTCGCGCGTCGCTACTATATACCCAGTAAACGTGTTTTTTAAAACACGAAATATTTAAACAAGGATTTATAACTATCATACGAAAAATTGCTTTTTCGATAAAAAAATATTTTCCAAGACTAATTCTGCATTGAGGTTACGAGTTGTCAACTTAAGAACTGAAATATACTGTCACTGATTACATAATTATTAGATCCATTGAGCGACCTATACGGACAAATATTATTTTATATATTTGACGCAAGTCCACAGGGTATATGAATAAATTAATTTTATCTTTTTTTCACGTATATTAGAATATCAGAAATAGAAGTTCAGTAAGTTGCTAATTTTACTCATCTATTTTTAAATACCGCTGCAAAAATTAGTACGTATATCCTCCCACTAAACATATGTTTATTTAGAAAAACATATTTTAATAATTTTATATTTCTATACACTTTTGGATATGGCAATAGACCATTCTAATATAATTTTTATTATTATTTCTATAATTATTATTTACACCTAATGATCATTGTTCATCTACTGACGGGATGTTCTACATATTTCAGTCAAGAGACAAAAAAAGTTATTTTTAAAATTTATTTATGTTTCTTCTTTTCCTACGATATATTTATAGAAGTAAGTACTAAATAAAATAAACCGTAATATATATTTTTAATTATGAAACATATCATGCGCACAACATTTGGTTTTGCGCTGATTAATGTGGAATGTGGATACACCACTTCATTATAATAGCCAGGCAAGTAAGTAAATGACAGCCAAGTAAGCAATCAAACTATAGTTGGTTACTAAATTCTTTCTTGAAATTGTTGTTTAGCTTGTACAGTTTGTAGTTTTTGTAATAGTACTCTGAATTATTTAAGTACCTTTCCCGGATTAAAGAAGCTAGCTCAACGTTGCGATTTTGTATGATGCTCCTTTTTTATATAAACACAAAGATTGTTGAAGAAGTTTTCATCTACAACAGGTATCTCAATAGTGCGTTATTTGCACTGTTTTTGTGTTCAGATGACTGCAATTAAACAGGAATCTATGGAGTTGGGTTTCGTATAACTCTTTCAGAATTGTCTGGAACTGTTTCATCAGGTCCACAAATTAATTTTGTTTCTGTGATCAGGTCTAAAAAACATAAAGTCTGTTTCATTATCAGATACGTATCGAGGTAATTCAAAAGCTCCAACGAAACGATGTCATCAATGATGATCTTGTAGTGGAGTAAAATCGGACCTCAATTATGCCGTTTTTTTTAAATTAAGGTATAACTAAATGGGACCTTCACCATCTTGTAGGGGTTGAATTTGGCTATTCGAAATGGATATCTACAACTTTTTTTTAGTAGGGACGAATTTTGTAAAATCGTTTTTTCTCCGCCGGAGAACTAATTCAAAAAATGTGTTTTTCAAAACATACATCGTGTTATTAAATCAAGGATTTAAGTTACGATTTTGAAATTTTTGTCAGTTACATATAAAACTACAGCGCTTCTAACAGAACCCACGAAATTTCTAAAACCTAAAGCCTTTTCGAGAAAATGAGCCCCAAATTCGCCATAACCAAATCCGTGCATTGAAAACTTCACCGTGTGAGGAACTATGTTCATTATTAAAAATTTATGTATATATATGTGAAGTCAAATGTAGACAAAGCTATAGAAAAGTTTTTAGAAAAAAATTCAGCTCGCTAGGTCTCATAGTTTTCGAGAAATCGAATTTTTAATGCGCTTCATTTTCACAGTGACAATTGCGCTCGGATTCCTTGAGTCGTAATGCGACCAGCTTGCCTATTATGTGGCGCGGCAGGGTTTATAATATTGCAATAATGTATTTTCACAAGATTGTACGTATTTTATTAGTTACCGCTACCTTTTGTAAATTGAATTTCTTACATGATTATATGTTCCCATAGAAACAAAAAATTAATGATGTCACGATGCATGTGCGGCAGATAAAATAATAATTTAGTAACCGCATTCAAAGCATTGGGGATAGAATTAAAATTCATACATGATAGCTAACGTCAAAATTATTTTATATTTCTATCTAATTAACGAGCTAATTAATAATAATATATGTCAACAGTAAGCAATAAAACTCTAGACCTATGTCTATAAAAAATTTTTGGCAGCAAAATTTCCTCTACTAACATAAGAACTTCTACAAGATGTATGAAATCTAAAACTCTTCATACCATACAATATTTCATTTTTATAAGTAAGGATATTTTCAGAAAATTCATCTTCTCTGGATTCAGCAGCTCTTATTATGCCTAATAGCCCTTTTTTAGTGGGTTTGTTAACAATTGAGTCTTTAGAAGGGTCACAAGCACTCCCACAAATTAAACATACATTTTCCATTTTCTACAGAAATTACAATTAATTTTACAACTAAAACTATTTCTATTCGCGTAGTTTCCATATAAAAACATACTTACCAAACTTTATTTTCAAAGATTTTGTAAATAATAAAGCAATACACGAGTAAAACAACTTAACTATACAAGATCCTACTTGCATCTATCCGGTGTGTACACTTGATTTCAAAAAAACTGGTACACTTTCTTTTAGCTATGTAAATCATTCGTTCTTTGATTGATATTAACAATCTTACAATGTCCCTTTGACGTTAATCAGTGGCGTTATTATTAAAAATGGTGCGACATCTAACAGATATTCAAAAATTTCGAATTGTTTCTAAAATTGAAGATGGTTGGTCCATAAGAAGACTTGCTGCTGAATACAATGTGAGTAAAAACCACGATAATGAGTGTTAAAAAACAATTGGGAAACCAACCAAACGGTATCCCGTAAAGTTGGTTCCGGTAGGCCCAGAAAGATCAATAATCAAGAAAATGAAAATCCTATAAATTACCTAATAGAAAACCCTTTTCAGACTGCAGTAAATGCAATTTCAGAGACAAATTTCCCTGCTTCGGTATCTACTGCTTGCAGAAGAATAAAACTACAAAGCGACTTGAAGAGTTATTCAGCGGTTAAAAAAATACAAACTTTCAGAAGAACAGAAGCAGGGTAGGATTATTTTTGCACTCAACTATCTCTTTGTCTTTTCTGACGAAAAGGTTTTTAAATCCTGTAACGATGGACATGTTCGCGTATATAGGCCTCCTTCCACTAGATACGACGAAAAATATACTTTCGATGCACAAATATCAGGAAGGTTTTCAGTCAATGTCTGGGCTTGGATGAGCCTAAATGGGTTAGGTGTGTGTTGGAACAGTGGTGGTCATCTCAATTCCATTAAATATATTGAAATATTAGACAATATTATGTTGCCGTCAGTAATAGAGGTGTTTCCGGAAAATAATTTTATATTCCAAGAAGACAACTGCTCCATACATACGGCCCATCGTGTCAGGCAATGGTTTCTTAATAAAAACATAGAGTTGTTACCGTGGCCATCTGAAAGTCCGGATTTAAATCCAATTGAAAATGTATGGGGACTAATGGTGAAACATATAAGAAAATTAAATAACCATCCAAATAATGCCCAATAATTGGAAGGGATAATTGAAGACGCTTGGGAGAACTTGTCGCAAGAAGTTGACCTTGCAAGAAATCTGATTTTGTCCATGCCTGCAAGACTTCAGGCAGTTTTAGACGCTAATGGAGCAATGACAAAATATTAGTTAATTCTGTATTACGTAATTGAAGTTCATTTATTTTATTTTTTTTATTGTATTTTTATGTTCAGTTTGCATTGTTTACATTTTTTTAAATCTCAAGTGGTATTTTTTGTGTTCTTATTTTAAAAATAGAATTATCATTATTCAGTTAGTATTTTAATTACAACCATTAGTAGAATTATCCGTAACAAATATTATTTTTTTAAACAATAATATGGCAGGCTTGAAAATGTTTTGAAAAAGTTATTTTCTAATTATTTTTTAAAATTCCATTTGAATAAAATAAAAGAGAAAGGTTTAATAAGTTTAAAAACACAAAGAAAACCGATCTCCTCCAAAAAACCCAGGTCCGGGGTAAATCACCTCTTCTCCACCCCCCCTCTCGACATGCCTGGCCAGCCCTATTTACATATGCACACAACTAAACTATTAAGATTTTCGCTTACAAGAGTTGTACCAGTTTTTTTTTAAATCAAGTGTACCACCGATCGTTTTACATTCAAAGTGTTAAATTACAAACACTCCGACGCCGACTGACTGACGACGGTCTGAGCGCATTATGTTTACTGTGAAAATGAGCTACGTTAAAAATTCGATTGCTCGAAAACTATGAGACCTAGCGAGTTGAATTTTTTTCTAAAAACTTTTCTATAGTTTTGTCTACATTTGACTTCACATATATATACATAAATTTTTAATAACGAACATAATTCCTCACATGGTGAAGTTTTCAATGCACGGATTTGGTTATGGCGAATTTGGGGCTCATTTTTCTCGAAAAGGCTTTAGGTTTTAGAAATTTCGTGGATTCTATTAGAAGCGCTGTAGTTTTTTATGTAACTGACAAAAATTTCAAAATCGTAACTTAAATCCTTGATTTAATAACACGATGTATGTTTTGAAAAACATATTTTCTTAATTAGTCCACCAGCTGAGAAAAAACGATTTTACAAAATTCGTCCCTACTAAAAAAAAGTTGTAGATATCCATTTCGACTAGCCAAATTCAACCCCTACAAGATAGTGAAGGTCCCATTTAGTTATACCTAAAAAAAAAAAACTACCAGAAATAAGCGAGATAGAGGAGCGATTTTACTCCACTATTGATCAAACTGTCGTGAAATATTTTTACATAAGTATATCATTTATATATGTATCAGTTAGTCGTAGAATATGTTGACGTAATTTACCAACTATTTCAACCTATTTAAGACTTAACCCACTCTACAATTCCTCTTGTTATTTCTATAATGAGTCTTACATTTCTTTTTTCTCAAATCTCTGTTCACTACTCCTGTTAGTGTTGATAAAACGAATGGTCTTACTAGTGCAATTGAAATCATTTTTAACATTTCCTTCCATTTGAATTTATGCTATAACTAATTTCAACTCTTGCAAAAAAATACATCAGATAAGAGAATCTATCTATATTTTCCGGGAAAATCTGGTGCAATTACACGTTTAAAGACTTTTCCAACAAATTAAAAGAAAATAAAAATCTGAGGATTGGTGACCGAGATATTAAAAATTTAATGGCAGGATCCACGATTGTCATATTTAAGTGTGGCACTATCTTGAAAGGATAGGTACACATTTCAAATGGCCAACATGTTCTTGTGCTCAGATAATCATCGAAAATACTTTGTATAATATGGGTGGAGGAGTTTTCACCCATGAGCCCTTGGTCATAGCCGATTATTGGTTTTTGAATAGTTTAAATGGCTTTACAGATTTGGAAAAAGTGACTTTAGTCTATTTCTCATAAAGTTTTCGTAAAATTAATGTCAAATCCATGCATAAGAAAGTAAAGTAGTCTTTTTAGCAACTACTAACAAAGCACTAACTTTTGTCAAAATATTGATGAAAATGTTTTCGAAATGATTGTCAATTACATTCTTATCAGCTCTTCAATAAACCATTATACGCACAGAAAAAAATGTACAAACAGTAACAACACTAATAACGAGTTAAAATCTGAAATTTAGTCTCGAAAGTGTCACCAACATCATGAATGTAATTAATTAGCACTGAATTTGATCAATATTCTAATTTAAATGTAGACAGACTATGCATAAACATGAACCTGTTTTGATTTTTATGTTCATCTATAAATAAATTTAAAAGATATTCCTCTGTAATTTTACTCATACAATAAATAATTTATGGAGTAATGCACCATACCCACGATGTATTAAAAATAGCATTTAGTTCAAAATAATCCAGAAAACTTCAGAACTTTCCACCTAACGTGGGAAATGTTGAATCAACTTCTGAAATACTAAATTTCATCACAAAAATTCAGACAAAATACGTGAAGTTACGGACGCAGAAATTGTGTTATGATACGACACTTAAGCAGTGGCGTAGCCATATCATTTGAGGAAATAATTAAACTTGAATATTAGGTATGGGTAGGTAATAATGAGTTTTAACATAAATGTTCAAGCAAAAACTACTAAAACAACTTTACCTACAAATGTTTTGTGTATCGCTGTAACAACCGATGATAGGAAGATATGAAGTGATTCATTTCCTCAGTACAATCCAGTTATATTTTTATTGACTTGAGGTAATAATTTAAGATGTAATAATCAAATATTGCAAAATTAGTATTATTTAAATTTCTTTTATTGATCTTAACATTATTCCATAGATGTTCTAATCCTAATTTTCAATTAATTCAAATTATTTGGTCGTCCTTCTGGGTAATATTTTTTAATAACTCCATAAAAATTAAGTGAACTTAAATCAGACGAACGTCATGGCCATTCAAGACGTCTTTGACTACATTAAAAACAAATTAAAAAAACCGCTGCCAATTATTACTTGGGGATCAGAACTTCCTCACCGTAGTTAAACTCGACGTGTGGTGGAGTTTATAATAAAAATAATTTTTGACGTTTCAAAAAAGTCACATTTTTTGACGTTTCAAGAAAGTCACATTGGTGGACTGTCACTAATATCTTTTTTAGAAATTGGGACCGATTTTGCTCATCAACGAACTCAATCTCGTCCTAGACCTCTAGAATGTGTGTACCAAATTTGAAAGCTTTATTTCAAAAACTGTAGCTACTGTCGCGAACCACAGACACACACAGACACACAGACAGAAAATTTTTTCTATCTGAAATTTTGTGTATCGTCATAATTCATCGAAATTCATCCAAAAATGCAATAAAATTGTTCAAAATTTTTTTCCCGAATACAAAACTTCCTCACTTTTTGGGGTGAGGAAGTAATTAAATGCCTTATTCAATATATTTTTCCATCTAACGTTTCTTGTATTTTATATCCCGCACTCTACATTAAAAGTTCTTGAATAAATTATAAATTATTTTAATGCCTGTGTGGATTATTATTATACGAAAACAATACAATAATTAGATATTTTGTTATTTTACTACCACTCTTATACTGATTACGCTTAAGGTTAGAAATCAAATGTTTTTAGCATAATTTTTATAAATAAAACCACAGAAATTAGACATTCCCCGAATCCAAAATCGAGGCTGCACAGACGAGGTTACACTTATGAAAAAACGTGAACACACAACTATTCCCACCGACATTGTAAGTGCCGGTGGCGGGATTCGAACCCGCAGCTGCGATGAAGAGATTATATAGTCCCACTTGCCATCTTGCGCTCTAGCCAACTACTCACATATTTTCGCATCAGTCATCTGTCAACCTATATATCCTCCGTTAAGGGCGTGTTTATATAGATTTGAGTACTGTTTACAATGTTCGATTTTTGTTATTAACTTTTTCTTAAAAACAACTTGACAGAACTGAAACTGCTCATAATATCTCTTATTTAAAAATTTACTTACTCCTAGGGTGTTTCGGAATTAACTAGACAAGCTTAAAATCTGAATTGAGGATAAGAAAAAAGTTTGCTATATTGGTATATCCGGGAACGCTTCGTTAAAAAGTTACGTCACTCCAAAGATAGAGGCTAAAATTAGATTTCTAATTTTTTTCTCAAATTTGGAAAACTGAAAGAAATTGATAAAGATTTTTTTACTAATATGGTTAAAATAACCATAATGTTTTTAAAATATTATATTAATTGTAGTTCTCTGAAGATGGTGTAATAAACCGAAATGTTAGAAAAAATTACTTATATCTGGCCGAAATTCCCAAAAAACTATATAAAAGATTATTTTATATTTTTCCAAATTTGAGCAAAAAAATAAAAACTTAATTTTAACCGCCATCTCTGGAGGGGCGTAACTCTTTAACGAAGCGTTTCCGGACATACCTCCATAAGGAACTTTTTTCTTATTTTGAGGTCATAAAATGGGATTTTAAGCTTGGCCGTTTAATATTGAAACACCCTGTATAATAACACAAAATGTGTAAATAAATAAATCGGCTCAGTGGTTCAATGTTAATACGTTAAGCCTGAAACCAAGGGGTCTCGAGTTCGAATCCTGGCTAGGGCATGAATGTATACTGGTGTTTTTAATACCGAGACGGTAGCATAGTTGGCTACAGCGTTTTTGTGTTACAGAACACGGCAAATCACTGTCTGTCTCTCATGAGTAACAGCTGCGGCATGTGGCAAATATCGGAGGAAATGGTTGTTTTGTGCATCTGTCCTGGTTGAGTGGTGAAATAGCAATGGGCTAAACTCCGTCAGGATGTTAATATAAATGACACCTTCAAAAATAAATAAATAAAAAAATAAAATCTCAAAAGCAAGAATTGAATGTATTTTTCACGAAATTTTCAAAATACCATATCAGGAATAATTTCACCATTATGTCAAAATTTAGTTCAGCTATCTACAATTAGGTGCCAAGGGTGCAGAGCTACACGCCGAGGACAGGGAAGACTCTAAATATTTTACCTTACAAAACAGTTACAAATACCTAGAACAACATTTCCTGGTATTCTCTTGAAATTAGACCATATATTATGTAGATATAATATAATTACTAATATTAGTATATAGGCAACATCAGTGAAATTATAATGTGCTATGATAAGCTGATTTATTTCTTTTTTGGAATAAATCGGGAATAGTACTGTATGGTACTGGACAAAAAAATCTTCCTCAATTGCTACGCGACGCAAATCGACGAGGTATACCGTGTCCTTATGGCCACTTTAGATGAGGACAAATCGTATTAAATACGTCATATTATATTCAGATAAATACTTTTAAGATGCTTGTGCAGGATGTCCCAGCTAATATGTCACTCGCGATTTTCTTGGTAATTTTCAAGACAAATAGTTCAAAAACTAATGTGATGTAGTTTTTCCGAGGACTCCGATGCTGCCAAGAAAGAAACTAGAACGTCAAACAAAAAAGTTATGGCTTAAAAACCGATTTTTTCAAAAAGTAAAATGGATTATTATATTTTTTATTATAGGGTATTACTGGAACAATTCCGTATATCATTTCTTATATCTGTACACATGAAAATGAATTTCATTCGTTTAAAAGATTTAAATCATATTATATTTAAAATCATTTTTCAACATACCATCCATATTTCTTACACATGTAATTTATGAATGGATTCTCTCATAACGGTGTATTTTATCGATAGTTAATATATATGTATTTGTAAAAAATATACTAAGTACCCATGAATAAGTACTGAAATGATGTTGCCAAATGTAACACATAACAGTGCTTTTTCGTTCACTATCTGTTTCAGTTTTTTGGTCTGTAAAACATCTACAGGGTGATCACATAAAAAGTAACATCTCTTCTAAATTTATTTCTACTTGTACGCAAAAAGTAGAATTTTTTGATTTTTTTTTAACAAAATTGAATGTAGAATAATGTCGAAATTAGTGTTTTTTTTTAAATGGGATATCCTTTATAACATTATATATCCCGAAAATACAACTTGTGTGCTTTCCAAAAATGTGAATATCCCCACTAAACATGTTAAGTTCTCAAAACATTGTTAAAGATTTACACTGTAAAGTATAAAGCTTGTTACCTATTTATGCATGGCACGGCGATGCGAAGCGAGGAGGAAAATGATACATAAAGATTTATTTCATGTATTCAAATATACAAATCTCAACCCAACCGCTTCTACGAGTCGCTTCACAGAGCAGAAATAATGGCCGATCCCCATTATCTACTCCGTCTTTTAAAGCGTAAAAAACGCAAATTCCATCCCTAGCGTCCCTCGGTGCTGAGGCCGTCACCGATCCTCCAGATCCTACCCCAAAAGCACGTACAACATTTTACCCCCAACCAAATTCACCCCCTATATATTAATCAGTCACTCACATATTTACAACAACTAGATAACACACAGTTGCCACCCATACAGGATATAGTAGTATTCACCCCATCAGAGGTAAAAAATAAAATTAATTGCTTGAATCATAGGAAAGCTCCTGGGAACAATAATATAGCAAACTACACGCTAAAACAATTACCATGTAATGCAATATTATATTTAAATAGAATATATAATGCTTGCCTTACACTTACATATATCCCAAAAGACTGGAAAATTGCAAAAATAATCCCTATTCCAATACCTAAAATACCATCTAACAATCCCAACAGTTACAGACCGATCAGTCTCTTACCGTCTGTGGGTTACTCCCTCATACATTCCCGCATGCTGGTACACATCAAGGACAAAAAAATCCTCAGTGATTACCAGTTTGGATTCCGCCCTGAACACTCCACCACCCAGCAACTGTTCCGGGTTAGTGAAACAATCACTACCAACAACAACAGAGGTCACCACACAGGGATTGTCGCCCTAGACCTCGAGAAGCCTTTGACAAAGTCTGGTATCCTGAACTGCTGTATAAGCTCAGCGTTGCGGGTTTCTCAGTGCGTATCATAAAAGTGATACGCGCATATCTATCAAACCGTCAATTCCGAGTAGCAGTCAATCAAGAATATTCCCAAAGTCACCCCATTTTTTCTGGCGTATCACAAGGTTCTTCATTAGGACCCACTCTATTTATACTTTACGTGGCAGACATACCACCCCCTCTAGACGATATAATCACCCTTTCATATTACTCAGACGATACAGCCATACTAGCAACCTCCATAAACCCAGACATTATGACAAACCTATTACAGACACAAACAGATGCCATAACCCCGTACATTCATAAATGAGGGTTGCATATAAATACTCAAAAAACACAGGCAGTCATAATAAGAAAAAAGAAAATCTAAACCTGAAAGTAAAATAAAAATACTTGGCCACGACATTGAGTGGTTGAGATAAATACAGTACCTAGGTGTAACACGACGCAAAAATGATGTTTGAAACACATTTTAAAAATATTAATAGTAAAATTTCATTTAAAACTATCATTATTTCCCACAATAAAAATTACACCACATCCTCACAAGCATCCCCAATTTGGTTTCCACTTATATCCCCAACAAAACAAAATAGTTTGCAAATATTACAAAATAAAATACTCCGGTTAGCACTTAGAACTCTAATTTCAACCCCAATAGACTATATACATAACATAACAGCAACGCCGACTTTCACATCTTATATCCTCCGGAGACTCCTTCCATCACTTTCAGAATCATTAGTAAAACATAAAAATCCCACACTATTAAATGCACTAGTCAGAAAATTCACAACTGCACCAAGACATCCATCCCTTCACTACATTTTCAACCCTTAACCCCAACCTAAAATCTTACAAAATAATAAGAAAGGATGCCAACTAAACAATAAATAAACCTAACACCAAAAGAGCCATTGAATTCAAAAGAGCAATAAAATAATTCAAAATTACAATAAAAGATGTCAACACAAAGCTTCACTAACACGCAGATTTCTCCTAACCGCAACAACTAAACATTAACAACAAGAAAACAACACACTAACATAGATATAAAAACCACTGTACACGCACGTAGTAGTTGTCAACTAATAAAAAATTGTAATAACCCTACCCGTTCTACCCTCTAATTTATACGAACCAGACCAGATACCACGTTAAAAAAGATAATAATAGTACCTCGTGGCAAGCGCCCCACAGACGGAAAGCCACTAGATGTACCCAGAATGGGTACACGTTTCACGATCAGCGCTACGAGCCGTGCCACACATCGCATCGCATAAGTGTGTGAATCTATATTTGAATCCATGAAATAAATCTCTTACAATGTTTTTCTCCGTGCATCGCCTTGCCGCGCAGTGAGTAGCAAGCATAACACTATGTGCAATATTAATCATATTATATAGTTTTGTGTATAGTTCGATAGATTTATAGTAAACTGCTCATAGGTTTCAAATCCAATATACCTAATACAATATCCTAGATTTTCAAGGGGTTGTTACATTAGTTACTTGGGAGGCGGTTAGAAAAACATTTTAAGAAATCATTTTTAAATCATAACGAGTATATCTAAAGATCCTGCTTATTTTACGTTTCCATAATATATAATTAAAATTTGGTAATAAATTATATTTGACATATTTTAATAAGTCTTTAATATAATGGCTTACTTTAGAGACTTTAATTTATATATTTATTTTATAAATTAAATTTTAAAAATTATATTTACCTTTTGATACGCCTATTGCTCAAAAAATTTTTTATAGGTCTATCGGTCGCTAACCTTTTTTCGGTGAGTGAGGGTAGGAATAAGTTGTTAAATAAGTTAATAAAATACACACAAATATGATTAGCATTGCTTACCAAATGGGTTATATTTTTTTGTGTAATTTTAGATATCTATTCAGTTTAATTTTCTACTGTATTTACAGTTGCATGCCAAATTTAAGAATTTACTGTTGAACTGAATTGAATTGAATAAAAATTTCGCACGATTTCTGAAATACTGAAATTTTGAAATTACGTATCTGTCATTTGTAAGAACTATATTGGAATATTGTTGTATTTTCTGGAGTCCTAATTATATCGTACATATAACCAATTTAAAATAGTTTAAAGACAATCATTTCTCTATTATTTTTATATAATTTAATACGTAATATGTGCCAGTACAGTGATTCTAAATAAGCTAAATTTCTACATACTAGGTTTTACTTATAAGTATATATATTTGCAGTTATACAAATTTCTTTAAATTATTGGCAACAGTTATGTAGTACTGATGATTCCTAGTATCGACTATGAAATTTTAATGACGGTCTTGATTTGGAGCCCCACATTGAGCGCCAATTTGTTACGGTAAAAAAAATACATAATGTAGTTAGCACAATTTTAATAAATAGGTTAAAGTGTGATAAAAATCTCAGAACAATTCACAGTTTTATACACAAAATGCCTATTAAAGTTTATATATTTATCAGGCATTTCTAGCCACATTTTGTTTTATTTTCTTTAATAAATGCTTCAATGATTTTAGAAAATTGTTTGATAATATTTAGATTTGTGATTTATATTTATCCTACTTCAATTTCTTATTTTATTATTATTTTTAGTTTTTAAAATTGTCACTATAGATTTTTTTCTAACATTGTGAAGTTAGGTCGCTCTTTGGCAATTATATTCTTATTTTTCTGCATGGTGGTAAGGGTAACATCGTAATCAGTTATTTAATATATCGTTATTTAAAAAGATTTTCTTATACAATTTTTTTCATATACCTATTTTATTGGCAATCATTTAAATTTGATTAATATTTTCTAAATTGCCTCTTTACAAAGTATACAGTATGTTCGCGGATGGGATTTACAAGAGGTAAAAATGTGAAAATGTTCAACTTTTCTAGAAAAAGTTATTCCAAATAAAAGTTTTTGTTTACCTAATTAATACAATTCACGTTGAGAAACTTTGTGTTCTTATGCAATGCGCTCAAAAATTATAAAACATCTTTAATTTTTTAAACAAAATGTTGATAGCAAACATGTTGTTCCAAATTATTTAGCCAGTCAATATCCAAAATTTCAATTGAATATTGGAATGTTTGTGAAGCAAGAGAATTATTAGTTAATACAGTTTATCAATTTTTGCCACCTTTTCTATTTAGCTAATTGTATGTAATTATCAGATAATCAGTTCTAAATTTATAAAATACCTAACAATGAAATGGTACTTATAGGAAGGCATGTTTCAAAAATATGCGTTATTTATTTATTTATATATTTATTTAGCAATACAACTACCCAGACAGAAAACTTCCAATTACAGGGCAGAAACTACAATACAGTTTATTACTAACTTAATTAACAATAACATACCTAATTGGATAATATTGATATTACACAAATTAGGGAGTATAATGCACCATTTCGGATCAAACATAAATTACCTTACCAGTCGTTACCGATATTTCGGCAACCCCTTTAAGTCACGTCCATCACATATCTGAAAAATTCAAAATTAATACTTCCTTCTCTTCTTTTCTTTTTGTCGTTTTTTTTCTCTCAAAAATTAATCATCTCTAATCAAAATATTTTAGAAAAACCAAAAACATTTTCAACAAGAATATTTTCATTATAAAAATTAGAAATTAAACGGTGATACATAGCCGTTTCATTTTGCAATTGATTTGAGGGGGTTTTTTGAAGGATTTTTCCCCTGTTAGCCTTAGAGTAATATTAAAAACTAAGGGCGCGTCATGTGTTACAATTAATTTAAGTGCAAAATGTGTTAGTTAATTATTTTAATTTTAAGTCTTAAAAATGTTAGTTATAAGGTTAAATAAGTTCCCCGAAGAACAGGAGTTAGCATAAGTAAAAAATGTAATTATCCTTCTCCGACCTCATCTCGTCCAACCGCTCAACTGCCACGTAGCTTAACGCACGTGGTTGTTTGACTGGCTCCGTATATGAAGATCCGGAGGGGAAATTATTTAATTTAAGAATAAAATTGTTTTGAATTGAATTGAATTGGACAATTTTGAACATTATTTAAACGAAATTAAAAAAAAAACAAAGGGGAAAAGATGTAGTCATCGTACAATTAAAATTTAAAATAAAACCAGTATAACAACAAAAATGTTAAAAACTAAAATTAAAGATTTCAGCTAAACTCAACATGAACTAAACTTAAAATAAATTAAACGCTGTAATATTAGTGTTTTTATTACATTCAAATTTCAAATAAATGAATCAAGATCATTCATACAAGAATCATAGTTGTGAGATATTACATAAAGTGGGGACAACAAAAGAACATTTGTTCTAGGAACAGGTAGGTATAATAAGACGTGCTGGCAAACTTGGGATGTGGAAACTTAAATTACTCAGAAGTATTGGACTGTCAATTAAATAATTTATGACTTTGAATAAAAACGAAACCGAAAGACATATTCTTCTAGTTTTTAATTCAATTATATTAAATCTCGATAAGAGTTGAACATTTGGAAATCCGAATGTTGGATAGATTCCATCAACTTTGTACCACAAAATTTTTTCAAAACATCTCTGAACTGATGCAATAGCTGTTATATGTACTTCGTATCCAGGATTCCATACTACTGATGCGTACTGTAATTTTCGTACATAGGTATTAAATAAGAGGATGAGCGTCCCTGTGTTATTAAATTGTTTGCAATTTCTAGTAATAAATCTTAAACTTTTAGAGGCACTAGCAATAATATTATTTAAGTGACTATTGAATGTCAGTTTGGAGTCAAAGTAGACTCCCAGCTCTTTAAACTGATTGCATCGCTTAATGGTAGTACCATATACATACCTAAATTCAAGTGGTTCTAGTTTCCGGAAATATGTAACAATATTATGTTTAGTAATGTTCAGATATAATTTATTTTTAATGCACCAATTGTTTAATTTATTAAGATCATCTTGAAGTACGCATACAGTTCTAAACTGTATTAATGTGAGAAAATAATTTCAAATCATCAGCATGAAGCAGGGTTCTAGATTGCAGGTTCATGGTAATGTCATTCACGATTATGACAAATAGCAGAGGTTCAAGCACAGAGCCCTGAGGGACGCAAGAAGTAGCCGTAATATTGACGTACTTGAAAGCACGGTACTGTATATACTGTTTTTTCTTATTTAAGTAAGAGCAAAAAATCTTATAAAATCATTAATAAGTCCTTGCTCGACCAGTTTCTGCAGTAATGTACCATGGTCAAGACAATCAAATGCTTTCGAAAAATCTGTGTAAATAACATCTACCGGGTCTGCCCTATCTACGTTATAACGCGTAATTTACAAAAATAATAATATTCAATCGAAATTTCGGATTTTGGTTGAAAATAAAATTTGAACAACTTCTTTATTTAACATTTTGTTCCAAATTTAAAGATAAGTCCAATTTGCTCTTTAGCGAATTTCAAGTTTTTTGTAATTTGAGCATACTATATAAAAAACATAAGGTTTCTCAATGTAAATCGTATTTTTCAGGAAAGCAAACATTTTTTTGTAGAATAATTTTTTCACGAAAAGTTGAATATTTTAGCAATTTCGTCTCTTGTAATCCCCATTCGCAGATATACTGTATACGTTGTAGATAAATTACTTCTTAAATTTTGAATAATCGGCTCGGTGGTGTGAGGGATGGTGGTGTGTGCTTCAATCCACCCGAGTTTTATACTAGACTAGGCCAAGGTGACGTGAGCACGTAAAATATCCTCACAACAAAGTGGGATTTCGGTACAATTTCCATGTTAGGGGGTGTCAATGCACATACAAGCATGATGACCTTATTCCCTGGCGTCGCTGATTGACCTTAATAGCGGAAATAGGCAGACGTTAAATAAGTGATTAAGAAAACCTCGATTACAGGTAAAAGAGAGGTTTTTTACATGTCTTATATTTAACCTTATTATATGGCATGATTGTGCGCTGTTCAAGAAATTATACTTACCATCTGATGCATCTGAATTCATTTTTATCTCAGAAGTGTGTATTTATTTGGATAAATATAGATTTTTTTCAATAGCCCCTAAAGAATTTGACCATGCCACTGTATTGTGAACATTTATGTCTGATATCTGAGCAGTCTTCAACCGCATCTATGTATAGAATCCGCACATCTAGCGGGCGGTCCTGGTCAGTCGATTCGCGTCCGTCAAGTGTGTGCGTCTCCTGCAGCCCCGATCTGCACGTGGATTTACCCCCAATCCACAGGTAGGACTACTCTACGTCACCGCCCTACTACACCTACGTCCGTCAACGTCAGTTCAGTGCCACAACAAAGTTCATTAATCAATTTGTCGTGTAAAAGTTCCCCATATCAGGATAAGGATAAGTCAATCGCTTGCATCCATAAGTGGCTATATGCTATTGTGATTCCCCTAGTGCTGATTATTGCATTATAGATAGAAATATCAAATTCAAAACGTATTGATGGTTCTTAATCATTGTTAAATATTTTGATTAGCAATGCCGCGGCGTGCCTTTAGAACAATGTAAATATTTTCCATTATTTTAAGAAAAAAAATGTATATATATATATATATATATATATATATATATATATATATATATATATATATATATATATATATATATATATATATATATATATATATATATATATATATATATATATATATATATATATATATATATATATATATATATATATATATATATATATATATATTATTAATTAACGTACCTCGCTTTTTAAAGTTTAGTAACCTTTTCTTTTTACAGTCGATTTTAATAAGTTTTGGGTATAATGTGCACGCAACATTTTTATCTGGAATTTTGTTTTATATTTTTGAAACTTACAGGATGGTCCGAAAAAAATTAGTTCTACTAAAACAGTGCATTTGAACTCATTGTAAAATTTAAGTTTTTCATTTAAAAATTAATGAAACACTCGCTATACTCGTTATTGCTTAAACGCTTTTGGAAAACAATACTCCTTGTTAGCATTGTCATTATCTCTTGCTGCCTACATATATTATGCCCAAAAATTATTAAAATCGGCTGAAAAAAAGAAAAAGTTATTAAACTTTAAAAATCATCCCACAGTGTATGCCGGCTGTCACTGAGTATGATTCACCCCTTTATTTTTTATATTATATATATAGTCAATACACAAATAAATATCTGATGTGACTAGCACATAACTTTCTTATACCATATACCATATGTCATCCTGATTTAAAAAAAATCATTCTATTTAATTCTTCACTTACGTCAATTAAATTTTGATAGCGTACCTTCAAATGAAAATTTTTAAATAATTAATTATCAGCGTCGTTCTATACTGTCAATAATAATTCATGTCATATATTTTAATAATTTCTTCTCATTGACATTGAAATTTTTGTAAATAAATTAGACATTTCAAATGTCAAACTGCCGAATTTATCCTAACCCCATTTTATGTGGTCAAATGTGTAAAAAATTTCAGTTTACATCAGCTTTATTTAAGTACTTATAAGTACTTAGAAAATATATTTTATTGGCTTGCTATAGTAGACATGATTTATAATCTTTCACCAAGAATACATTTTTTTAAAATTACAAATAATTCTGATATTTCGCATATAACACATTGAGTATTTATTTCATCTAATAATTGTATACATCTTTTATTATATTCCCTCACTTTGTTATATTATTAAATCTGCTTTAATATTATTTTATTAAAAATGAAGTTTGCCTAGTAGGCGAGAAAAAGAAGCGTCACCATAATGAAAACTTTTTTTCCAAGTCAACAATATTTGTCACATTGGTGAAAATTTAAAGTTCTTAACAACCCTAGAGAATTTGAACTATAGTGTAAGAGATGTTTTAAATAATATTACACTGATGTAATTGAAACAATGTGATGAATGAACTTGTTAAAAAAATGCGTTTGTGCAGAGACGTTAATGAACAAGTACCTTGATTTCAAATAAATTATTTCGTTTTTCTTTTGCTTTCACTATCTGCTTTTACTAGCATTGTTATAAAGTTTAAGTAAATTTTTATAAACCTGCTGTTAACAGTCATTTTATTTGTTCAAGAAATAATAAAAAAATCGGAAAAAAATATTTGAAAAGGTTTAAAATTCTTGATGTTATTAGATGAATAGTTCAATACTCAATGTAATCGAATCTAGGTATATATGTATATTAACCCTTGAAAAAAAGTTACCTCATAGAAATTAACAGAAAAAATAATTAATTTCAAGCTTTGTACTTACATCTATACCACATAATACAATAATATAGTCATTAAAGCAACAATAGAACTTTATTTGAAATGAAATGAAATTTTTATAAGCCTACCGCATTTTCTGCATTTAATAATACATCGCCATTAATAACGAAAAACAAATGCCAAACACTCAAAAAATGTCACATTGTCGAACTTAGAATTTAATAGTTTATCCAAAATTGTAAAAATACATGATAAAAATTGGAAAGTTGCTATCATTTCCGTTGAAACCGGAAATAATAAATACATTTTTCTATGTCAAATATTGTATTTTTATTTGTGTATTGACTATATGTAATACCATTTTTCTAAGTTAAAAATTAAACAAAAAAAGGCGATGAACCATATATCAGTGACACTCGCTATATACAACATGTCTGTGTCCCTAAGGTTTGTTCTTCTGTATAATATTTTATTTTGGGTTAAAGTGACTCCTCTGGGTTAATTTTTAAATTGCAAAAAATACTCCTTTCGGAAGTTACAGATTTGAAACCTTTTTTATTGATAAGTTTTAATAATTACTAAAATATTTGAGAACACATATTCTCTAACACAATACTTAAAATCATTTTTAGTTCCATGAATGTTTTTTACAATTAAATATCCAATACCTTAATCAAAAAATTTAATGAATGAAATTATGTAAAAATCCACCCGAAGTTTTATAAGATGATCCACATCATTTTTTTTACCAAAATTTGTCCTCAATTTACTTAATAAATAATAACGGCAAATTTTATTAATTATTTATTGTTAAAGATATTTAAATACAAATCCAGTATAAATTTGACTGCGAAGTAAATCCATCCAAGCTACATTTTCGTATGGGCGTGGTCGGTAACAGTAATATGTGAGAATTCCTCATATTTAATGCTAACATTTTGCTGTAAATACACACTGGCGTGTGTGTGGGGAAGAAACACGTGTATTTTTAACTAGCGATCATAAGAGTTAACGTATATTATACATAAATGTTCCAGAGTTAATCTCCGGTGCCTCTCATTAAAAATCCATTTGTATTTGAGCAGGACCTTTCAACGTCGATGAATGTAAATAGCGCATACTTAAAATATATCAACTTGTTGTGTGGAAAAGTCTACTTCTTTGCCATTTAAGAAGTCATCTCAGGTGTGATATCTTCCACCCCGCAGACTGATGCCCAGGGAAATTCAAAAACAAAAAAAAATCTCTAAAAGGTCGAATATAAATATGTAAAGCATAAAGTGACAAAACCAAAAAGTTCTTATATCTCGGGAAGGGATGTAGATATCGAAAAAATAAATGATAAAACAAATAACCCCAGTCGACTTGGCAACCTGCCATCCTCTGCAAAAGTCACAGTTCTTTTGGACGAAAAACAAAAAAGTTTTGAAAAATTTCTTAAAATATCGAAAATATGTAAAGCATAAACTAACAAAACAAAAAATTCCTTATAACTCGTGAAGGGATGTAAATATCGAAAAAATAAATGAAAAACCACACCCAAATACTGACCATCGACTTTGGCAGCCTGCTATCCTTTGCAAAAGTTTCAGCCCTTTTGGACGAAAAATGAAAAATTTTTGAACAAAATTCTTTAAAAGATCGAATAGATGTTAAATGAATATGTAAAGTATAAACTTACAAAACCAAAAAAGATCCTTATAACGTTTTTAAAATAAATCATTAAAAGATCGAATAGATGTTAAATGTGCAAAGTATAAACTGACAAAACCAAACCCCCTGTGCATAACTCGTGAAGGGATGCAGATATCGAAGAAAGAAATGAAAAAATTCCCCTACACCCTCTGTCGATTTTGGCAGCCTACTAACATGTGCAAAAGTTCCAATCCCTTTGAACGAAAAAATAAAGTTATAAAAAAAACTCGTTAGGAGATTGATGTTTAAAACACAGAGCATACGAACACACGCGCAAATGGCCTATCTGTTTGTAAATATTTCATTAGGTGTTTACAGTATAATATTATATCTATGTAAAAGTTGTATCTGGAATTTATCGCTGCCTCCCGATCTGTAATTATAACTTATACGCAGTAGCTTATTTACGGCGCCCACACCCATGATAATGTACTCAAGAAACCAGTCTTACTCATGATGCCACAATCTACATCAGAAAATTGTCCACAAAAAATGTCATATACATTATTTTCGTATGAGCAATCGTTTCCAGGTATTATGATGTAGAAACCCTAATCTATCTATAAATATAAATGTATTCATTTCGAAGCTTAAAATGATGCCAACGTTTTGATTGTTGCAACAACACTACAAATGTTCTGTAAAATAATATAGCAGTTGTTACCTGAAAAGACGTTAATATTCTAGTGCTTAACAGAAAAAAATCTCTTTTTAAAACCAGGCAAAGGGAAGATCGAGACAAAATGTTTTCTACACAAAGTTTCGACCAACATGAAAAAGATTATATTTTATTCTTACATGTAATCACCGGGTGTGGCACAACCTCCGCCTTTTTTAATAAGGGCACAGTGTTTAAAGGAAAATATATTTCATATGTACAAGTTTTTCTAACAGAGTAAGCTTACTCTTGGCCCTATATGGTGCTCCAGTTAATGAAGTTTCTGTTGATGTACATTAATATTCGTGCTTTGCAAAATCTGTGGGAAAAAGCAAACTTGTCAAAATAAATTTACAGCCACCTACAGCTAATACCTCACAGGACAAGCAACATCGAGTATATTTTCAAGCGTGGAAGTGGTTTAAGCTGTGAGTTGAAACCAGAAGATTTGGGAAAATAAATTGCTGGAACGAACAAGAATATCGAAAACTCTACTCCGGATTCTGTAGGTGTATAGTTGTTAGGTAGGTTTATACTCTTTTACCAGTTTGTTGTAACTCTCGTAATCACTTCTCCCCTAATATCACACCAGATAAGGATTTTTAACTGGATAGGAGGAAAGAATAAATGAAGAGGAGAATAATGAAGCGAATGCGATTAACGTGTTGGATTTCGTATCCCAATGTTTCTATTCTCATTCTTAGGAAGGTTTAGAAGAAAAATAAATAATAATTGTCTATCGTCATCTAATATGCTTAGATGTACCTCGTAAAAATACTATAGTTGCCTACAACAGGAGTCATCACTTTAAAAAAATATATGCTTTGTAACCGACTTTAAAGGTGGGGTAGAAAAGAGTACATTAATATTTATAAGTAGATAGGTTTAGAGCTTCTACTACATAATACGAAGAAACCATCAGTCATTTTTGTAGATGACTTTCTGATCTTTATTTTGGTAATAACGATTTTAGTAGTAGGGCCGAAAAATACGAAGATATTTGCACCTTTTGTACGGTGTTAAAAAGTATGCAGGCGATGGATTCAACTTTCACACATTATTGTTAACGACCTTTATGTCCTAGATTTTGTAATTCTCTAGCTAGACTGACTAGACTGTATCTAAAATGTCAATATTTAGCAAGAAAGCCAAAAAGCCCACTATCAATCCAAATCAATCCAAATTTATTTGAATTTTCAATATCACTCTATGTACTATAATTTCTTAATTTCTGTTGTAAAAAAATTTCCCATAATGCCAATACATTTGTAAACATTGTTTTTATAAAATATGACTTTAATAAGCGTTGTTGTAGACACAGTAAATATTACCGTTAGGAAGATTTTATCTTCTGTTTTGACTTATATAGGACGCCCAAAATTTTTTCTAAATAGTAATTCATTTTTTTCTACTCACCATTGAAAGGAGCTAATTTTTTTCTTCCTGTATATTATCAAGAATACGGGTTAAAATTACTAATTTACTATGAATAGTTTTTATTCATAATTTGTGTCATTAACAAAAATATATTCAAAAACATTAAGTTTTCCGTTTTTTTAAAAACCCCTAACGGACATATCAATACGTTTTCAAGAAATCTTTCGTTCAAACAGTAAAATTCTATGATAAAGCAAACAGAAAAATTCTCATAAAATTCCTTTTATTAATGTGACCGGTTTCGTGAACAAGTAATTACTTCACATCATCAGACACAGAAATTGATGTGAAGTAATTACTTGTTTACGAAACCGGTCACATTAATAAAAGGAATTTTATGAAATTTTTTCTGTTTGCTTTATCATGAATAATTACTCATATGGGATTAACCTACCTACGTTAGTAAAATTCTATTTAGGTATCTTAAAATTTTCATGTAGACCATTTTTTCGTTGGGAAATTAATAGTGAGTAAATAATTATTACAAGATTGACATTTTTATTGAATTGTAATGCTTTAAAATATGTTTTTAAGTTTAATTTAAGTTTTATTCGGAAACAATAAAAACGTAATTTGAAATTTATATTCTGTAATAATTTATTCAAAGTTTACTACTATTTACTTCGATTTTAAAAGCACCTTATCTTTTTACTTTCTGTCATTACAATGCTTGTTTATACATTTTTCGTGTGGCTTGTATTTAAAAATAATTCTTATTTAGATGTCTGAGATTATCAGCTTTTAAAGAATACAAACTTTTTTCTTTTTAGGTTAGGCTTTTTAGAATTACATTCCTACTATATTTGTAAACTACTATATATTGTATTTCTGTGATTTAGCTAACACATATTAATTTTGTCACGCCAACTGATTGAAATCTACAGTCAAAAATGTTAATACTTAATTGGTTGAGTGTTTGCAATAGTACAATAAATTTTGTTTGGCTTATACAGGGTGGGGTAATAAGTTTGTCCGACTTCGAGTACAGATTTCTCCAAGGCATTCGACAGACACAATCATTGGACAATACTTTATAAGCTTAATAAGCTTAAAATATTTGGACATTCTGATTCACGACTAACTCTGCTTGCATCTTATCTATCCAATAGAAAGCAGTACGTAGTGTTTAATGTGTTTAGGTCTGTCGTCTACCTTGCAACGTCAGGAGTCCCGCAGGAATCTGTATTTGGGCCACTGTTATTTAACGTATTCATCAATGACATTGCCGATCAGTTCGATGTTAATTGTCTTCTTTATGCGGATAACTTAAAGATATCTGGCCTAGTTCGAAGCTCGAGCGATTGTCAACTAATCCAATACAATTTAGATAACATTTTTAACTAGTGTCAATTGAACAAATTGTCCTTCAATCCTCAAAAGTGCAATGTAATGTCTTATACGTTAAAATCGGTTACACTGACTTGAATATAAACTAAAAGATGTGATTTTAGAGAGCCCTAATAACTCTCGTGTTCTTAGTGTAACTTTTGATAGTAAACTCTCGGTCGTAAATCACATTGAGACCATTGTATCTGATGCATACAAAACTTATCGATTTATAATCCGTTCTAGTCCCGACTTTGTGGATATGAATACCGTAAAAATGCTTTATAATTGTTTCGTTAGATCCAAGTTTGAATACGCTGCGATTGTGCGATATCCACACTATAATGTACATATTGAAATTTTTTTCCTCCTACACATATACCGGTTTCGAACTTGTTATGTTCTCGTCTGTATGCCATAAGTAATGGGAAAGACAAATAATAATAGCAAACCAGGCTAGCCTAAACAGACTAAGCAAGACAGATACAGTGAGCGATAAGTGTATCTCTCTGGTGGTCAGTGCTACTACCCGTCAGACATCATTAATGTCTTAGTGACTGTTATTGACCTGCATAGCAGGTACCAAGAGGAACTGATAAATGATTTTAGCTACCAAACAAGACTTGCAGGTTTAATTCGATGCAGGTCGAGATTTTTGTCCGCTGAGTAGTTGTTTCCTGTAAGTTTTATTCAGTATATAGTTTAGCCCACCAGGGTTAGAGGTCACAGCTCTTGACACCTGCTTCGCAGGTCGCTATCAGTCACTAAGACATTAATGATATCTGACGGGTAGTAGCACTGACCACCAGAGGGATACACTTATCACTCATTATGTCTGTCTTGCTTAGTCTGCTTCAGGCTAGCCTGGTTTGCTATTATTATTTGTCTTTTCCATTACTTATGGCATACTGATGAGAACATAACAAGTTCGAAACCGGTCTATGTCTAGTGAGGAATTGACAAATGATTTTAGCTATCAAACAAGACTTGCAAGTTTAATTCAATGCAGGTCGTGGCTTTTGTCCGCTGTAAGTCTTATTCAGTGAAATAAACGATTTGTTTCTCTTTTTACTTTTTTTCGTCTCTAATGTATTTTGATTCAACATTTTACTTTGTTGTTGTTATTTGCTTTCACGCATACATGTAGTTATGCGTATTCTTTTCATTTCATTTGTTTTCTACTTTTCTTACCCTCCTGTTCTATAATTGTGTTTTTAACTGTAGGACAGTATATAAATAAATAAATAAATAAATAAATAAATAACACGAGTTCTATGATAGCTAGAAATTTTATTAAAAAACAGTAGTATAGTGTGCGAAACAGATATTGTGACGGGACGTCCGGGGTAAGACGCTACGGAACGCAGAGCCGGATTTAACTGTATTGTTCGCTCGTTTACTTTCTCAGTGTAGGTTTTTTGTGCTCAGTTTAGCTTGCAACAATTTAATAATTGTACAAAAAGTATTAACTTGAAATAAAAGTTTTGAATTTAACGTATTGACTACATATACTGCAGTTACAGTATGCAAGTTTGCTTAATATAAATTGTTACTACCCAGCAAGAATCACGAGGAGGTATGAGCATTTCTTGCCAAGAAAGTATAGGTATGGAATATTAGTATAGAATAAAGAGATTATTTAAAAAGTAACAAGAAAGCTTTAAAAACAAAATAAAAACAAAAAAATATACTCTCAAAATAGTAACAGAAACAATATTTTTTCTCAATAAATGATTTAAAAATAAATTCTAATAGTAAAGTTATTACTATAATAAAAACAGAAAGACATATTTTTGTCAAAATGGAAAAAAAATAATAACATTAATAATAATAACATCCTGAAAAGGAATGTTTCTCAAGCACTCAACTACGAAAGCACAAAAACGGAATTAAATAATGCAGTTGATATCATAAAATTCACTTCTTCACTTTACTTTACCTCACATTGCTTCTTCCTCTGAATCCTCGCCCGTCTCACCCTCTTCTTTATTTTCAGATGAACTACTATCCTCGTTCAAATTTATAATACGATTATTTCTACAATTTATATGAAATTTGGCAATTTTTAAATAATCATCTTCAACTCTAATTACGTTCCTAATTCTTTTTTCCAATCCTCCTTGTTAATTTTCTACACTTTATTTCGAATTAACTCTGACTTTTTTTTATCGAATTTCGGAAAAATATTTCCTTTTTTGAAATTTTTCTTCAATTTACATTAAATTAATTCAATCGGGTTAAAAATCTCAACACTTTGTGGCAATATCTCGCTGCTACATTATCTATAATATATGTACTTCTTCTCATAATTTTTCGTTTGCAGGACTTCCAACAGTTGTGTTTTATTATAATTTTCCTCATAATAGGAATCATATTCCATTAAAAAAAATTGTAATTCAAACTTAGTAGAATTCTTGAATTTTATACAGTTATCTCGAATGGTACCTCGCATTGTCAAGAACAATAATGCTATTCGGTTTTAATTTTGGAATTAGGGTATTTTCAGACCATTCTTCGAATATATCTCCCTCCATGTTCTTGTGGTAATCCACATTACAGTTTTCCATGTTTTTTCCGCACAGTTTTAATGCATTATCAGCCCATCCATCAACTGATTCACAGTGTAATATAATCAACCGAGTCCCTTTATTATGGAGCAATGAGATTGGTTGACATTTCCTAGATCCATCAGTCCATCCATTTTTTATGGTGTCATGAGTATTATATTAAGTTTCATTTAGATAATATATTGGTTTATTTTCCTTTCTGAGTTCTTTTTATCTCTTCTAGATATGATTTTCGCTAATCTACTATTCGTCTACTTTCCATAATTGCCATGCGTTTATTAATAGTTTGATATTAAAACCAATATTTCTCAACCAAGTTCCTAAAGTTCTTTTGGTATATTTTAGATGATAATCCGTTTCTTTTAATTTTCTGTCTACCACGTCAATAGTTGGGATTTCATTTTTCTGATACGCGTCGTAAACTAAAGTTCTTAAAAGTTTTGCTAACTATGGGTCCAGAGTTTTCGATTGACCGGCGTCGGATCTTTGTTTTCTTGGGAGGGCACTTTCACCAGTTTGTGTATTGTGGGATGGGGAACGTTAGGCAGAGATGCAGTTTTACCTATATTTAAATCATACAAATTAGGATCATTAGCCCGTCGCTTCAAAAGATTATTGTAAACATTAAGCAAACTTGTTTCGCTTGCTCGTTTTTTCGCCGCTTGCGCCAATTTTTTCTTACTGAAGATACTAATGAACTTTGATTTTCTTTATCACTGTAATCACTATCACTTTCATTTTCACAAACACAATAAGATGCAGACGTAGAGGCCTCCCACGGTCGAAACATTTTTACATCAAATACCTTCTTAAATTATTTTTAAAAACACACCAGCAAATAAACAGATATGAAATAATTATTACTTATATTACACTATTACACAAGTCACTGCAACACGATCAACTTTTTAAATTATTTTCAAAAGCACACCAGAAATTAACAGATATAAAACAATTATTATTTATATTACACTATTACACAACTCACTTCAACACGATACCCTTCTTAAATTATTTTCAAAAGCACGCCAGCAAATAAAAAAGATATTAAATAATTATTATTCATCTTATATTATACTTACAATATATCAGCACTGCTAGAACGATTCGGTAACAAAATTAAGTGCAGCTCTGAAGTATGCCGGCAAGTAAGCTAAACTCCGCCTCGGTTGCGTGCCAACAAAAACTGCAATCATCATTCTCGCTTTAATATAAGCGGTGTAAAATACAGGAGATCTCATGTGTTATAATATCCCGCCCACATGTCGCGTCTTGCTCCGCACGTCCAGTCACAATATAGGTTTTCGCAACTATAAATTAGATAAAAAAGTTTATAACCTGAAATTATTTTCGAATATATAGGATAGACCAAGACGATTCAACAGGATCGTACCTTTTTTTACAAGTATGGATTTTAAGAAAAGAATAATATTAATACCAGTTGCGAAACATATGTATGATGTTTCTAAATCATTTTCACTTCCTAAAAGTATACAGCGTGGCCAAAAATGATTTTTCAATTTAGGAGTTTTTTGAATTGAATTCTCTCAATTTTTTCGACCAGGTGATGTAGAAGTGAAAAACATTTTTTTGTATGTACATCCCTATGGCTATTTCTAACCACTTTCGATTTATTGAGTAATGAGTATAAAATTCAAAAATAAACAAAAAAAATTAAAGATTTTTACAAATAATTTAAAATAATAACAGAAAAAATTATAATAAGTGCTCCACATGTTGTCTCTAAAAATAGTATGATTTTTTTAGGGAGGTTATTTTAAGTTTTTGTCTCGATTTCGCCTAGCGCTTCAATTTTTTTGTGAATGTTTTGCTTGTAAATTATTTTGGTTGGTTTTTTATTCAACAAACAATAAAATATCAGTTATCGGCCGTCAGTTCGCATTTTTATCAATTTTGAAATATTTGCAGTTTTCCAAAATTAATTTTAACAAAGAACTTGTAGACATAATTTTTGTTTTGGGCGAGTCGGAAGAAATTATTTGCTTGCCAATAGAATTTATCACCTACGGTATCCTGAAAGAAGGCTCTCTAAAGTTAAGAGCGTCCAAAATCTGCTTGAAGGATTTATGGAAACTGGCAACGTACAATATAAAGAAAGTATACAAATAAAAAATGTCATGAAGGAAGAAAATGAGTTATCTATGGTGCTAGCAACGATTGAGGTCCCCAGATTAGAGAGAAGTGAGCTCATTAGTTGAAATAAGTATACATTCTGTTAGCAGAATCTTAAAAAAAAATAATTTTCATGCATATCACATTCAAATGTATTAAGATTTAAGTGATGGTGATTTTCAAAAGCGTTTACAATTTAGTAATTGGGCCAGAGGTAAAATTCAAGAAGATGCTACTTTCTTCAGTAATATTTTATTCAATGATGTATATCCAAACTAATTTTCAGTTATAGACTTTTTTTATCTAATTTACTTATGTTTTTAATCAAATTTCCAGCTATCATAGAACTCATGTTTTCGCAGTCGGACGCAATATTGTCCCACCCTGTATAGATTATTTGTTTCCCAACACGTATTTTATGTTATTTTGTGCTACAGTACATCAGAATAAAACACATATTTTTAGCAATTACCTTTCATATGAGATATATACGGATTGCTATTATCTTTATGGTTTCTTCGCTCGTAAATTCTTCATAATGTTGGTATTAATTTTAGTGTTTATTTGTAAATTTAACATTTTGGCGGATGCGCTAGAACTAAACGGATAAATAAGTTTACAAGTTATTGCATAATTAAAAAATATAAATTACGAGGTAAATATTAGTAATAATAGGTCGACGAAAGGATATATGTATTAGGTTGTTTAAAAGTTTAGAACAGATAAAATCGGAAGTGACAATAATTAGCAATTGAAAAATTGTAATTTGGTACATTGCATTTCCATATAATAATTTTTCTAAATTGTCATTCAGTATTTACTTATAATCTGATATTTATAAAATATAATAGAAAAGTCTAGGAAACAGAATGCAATATTACTTGCTTCATTTAACCTGATCGGCATGTCATTAAGGTCCAACAATTTTCACATTTAGTGATGACATATCCTGTGGAACACTAGTGCTAAATGTTTGAGACTAAAAATAACAGATAGACATAATAATCTTATGTTAATGTAACGTGAAGTTTTGAAAACAATATGCTAAGTCACGTATCATATAAAGCTTATTTTATAGATTTCTAAAAAGTGACTTTTATAATTAACATACTATAATATACGCAGTATTTTCATCTACTTTTACAGCGTATTTTTTAACAAAGATTATTTTATACAATTCGCGGGGAATAATCCATATTGCATTATGAGAAAAATGTGAACAAATGGTGTTAGTGAAACTTTTGATATTGAATCAATATCTTATGCAAGTACTGATTTATACATATATAAAAATGCCCATTTATTTATTTCAGAATTAGCAAAACTTTAAATGATTTCATGTGGGTAAAAAAAATTTAGTAAAAATTACGTATACATTTTGTTATGGTATATACCAAACGTATACCAAAATCAAAAACACCTGTTAAATATGTATGATACACTAGAATTATATCACATTTTGTTCTTTGGGGAACCGATCAGCGGCGTATCCAGGTAAGGACTAGGGGGGCTCAAGCCCCCCGCCGCTGTCGATATTGCTGCCCTAGCACCCCGAGCAAAACCCTTTGTGAATATTTGATGAATAATTGTAGAAAATACATTGTTTCTTATTTAAATACTTAGTGACCTGCTAAATATTAATATTACAAATAAAACAGAAAAACTACTTATTTAATTTAGTCGACAACTGGTACAAGTCACAGGTTGAAGTAAATACAGCATAAAACATAATAAATGGGTAGAGCGGTGGTGGGTCTACCTTGCCGCACAGGAGGACGGCTGCTCGGGCAGAGACGGTAACACAGCGAAACCCGAGAAAACGATTTACATTAAATAACAACCGTGAAATCTTACATCAACTATTAAAATGTCATGCTTTTTAAAACGCACTGTAAGGGGAGGGGATGTCATTAAAATGAATAGGATAAACAAATATATGATGTAGAAAAACTTCGTAAAGACGTTACATCAGAGTTCTATAAGACATCTTATACATGTCTTTCAGGCGTAAAAGGCGTCCATAAAACGTCTCGAATATCGAAATCAGATCAGATGTCTTTTGGACATCTTTAAGATGTCGGTGCCGTTTGGGTAACAAATGTGCCAGTAAAATATTTTGCAGAAGCCACCTGCTTTGGATGTTAGTAATACTTTTGAGGTAAAATATCTATTTAAATGTCGCTTCCACCATTATAACATCGACCGTCAAAAATATAGACCCAGACATAGTTTAGGATAGATTCAAAGGTATGAGGAATAATTTATCATGATTCTGTTTTCACTTTCAGCCTATTTCATATTCAGTTGCGTTCATTATTTGTTTGTTTTTTTTTTGTATATTTCTGTATTGCAAGATTTTACAGCAGTTGTTTTATTAAGTTTTGATTACTTAAGTACAAAAAAAGAAAGAGTTTGAAGTTATGTTTCATTTGGATACACTATCATTATTATTTGCGTCCCCAAGAATGCCGTGTCCCCTCCGCCCTGAAAGGCTCGGTACGCCACTGGAACCGATGAGAAAGTTTCTAATCATATGAATGTCGCTTAAATAAGGAATAAAATGGAAGTATAGTTACAACAAAATTGCTAATTATTATTTTCTGTACTTTTACAGATAAGTATAATATACATTTTTAAGCAACTACTTTCCCGGCTAATTGACATTATGGATATTGAGTTATAATTTAATTGCTTACATATTTGTAGTTTCCTTTTTTCAATATTCTCCAATGCAAACTTATAAATACACTAAGCTACATATACAAGCTGATTCATTTGAGTCCGAGAAAATTTCGTCAGGTGATTCCTTTACAAAAATACGCAAATAAGCAAAATTTAACTAGTCCTCTACCTCTTCAAATAGGTGTGACATCAGTGGTGAGCATTGATTTTGGAACACCCTGTACAGAATGATTCATTACGCCAGAAAAATACTTGACCTAGTGATTTCTGATATTTGATGAAAGAATATTATATAGACGTATGTCCGAAACTGATTCCTAATGGAATTCCTCAAAGATGAATGACGTTTATTTATGATAAATCCGAAACGTCGGTGAGACTATTTAATATTCTAGTATAATAAGGTACTAAACGAGGTACACATTCTCTTTTTTTTTACCATGGACACAATATACAGAGTGTTTTCTCTATTCTTTCCATATTTTCATTATCATAAGAATTCTTGAGGAAAGACTGCAAATAAATTTATTAAAAAATTAACAAAAAAGAAATTCTTAGTAAATTTAAATAAAAGCAACCATTTTCAAAATATTTAGCTTTAAAACTATTTATTCAAAATAATAAATTATTTTATCATTTGTAAAGAGATTTGTTCAAAGCATCCTTTCTGTGCAATTTTTAATGTAGAAATTGTTCTTATCCTTTAATTAAGATGATAGAAATATGAAGATAATTCTGTTATTACCAACTTCCATAAAACATCCCGTATATTACAATTTTGTAGTAAAAAATAAGCAGATGCTCTTAGTAAATTTAAAAAAATCACTAATAAAATTAAGTATACGACTCCTGAAATTTAACGTAAATACACTGAAAGGCAATATTTTTAGTATGTCTAAGTAATTGGTGAATTTGAAATTGGAATAGTAAAATGGTGAGTATACCACAAGGTTCCGTCCTAGGTCCTCCGTTTTTCGTAATATTTATGAACGATATATCTCACTCAAACACCAGTCTTATTCTATTTGCAGATTACAGTAACTTTGGTATATAACAGGAAACACTGCCAATTTGTTTCATAGATTCTGTGTGAGCCATGGATTGTTAATTAATCGCATATATGCCCTTATAAAAAATTAATAATCAATCTATTGAGCATGCGGGTTGTATAAAGTTCTTAGAAGCGACCTTAGATTTAAAAAATGGCATGGGAAAAACATACTAATTCTGTAACTTAAAAATTAGGGTCTACCTGTTTCCTGCTAAGACAGCAACTTTATTACGTAACTGTCTTGGCAGTTACAACAGAAATATTGATATTGGCATATTTTGGTGTTATATCAGCCCATCTTGATAAAGTATTCATAATGCAAACAAAAATTATACGATGTATGATTGGAGTACATCCTCGGACACATTGCAGAAAAAACATTTAAAAATATCAGTATTCTTACTATGCCATCGTTATATATACTTCTGTTGACCTTAAATACAAGAAATATGAATATTTATTAATTAGAAACAGTAGATACCCACGATACACGTAACGAAAATAATCTATGTTCTCCATTTTCGAGGGTTTTATTGGATAAAATTGTCATGTATACTAAGGCATTACTGGCTCGAAATTTGTATTTTACATTTATCAATAAATAACTATTACTCAGGTGCCATGTTTGAGAGGTTATAACTCCCTTAGAACTAATTTTCTGACTCATATCTATATGAACTTTTTCATTAAATGATCAGAAGTCATTAGTGAAGTTTATCTTCCATATAATGAATTCCACGTAATTAATCACGTAATTATTCACCATGTGTACGAGGTGGAAACTATTTAAAGGCTGACCATTATGATATCGTAATAAGAGATACAAAGTTGGTTAAATTAGGAAATTCTGCTTCTGCTATGTCATACTTATTTAAAAAAAAATCTAACAGATATAAATTAGTCTGTTTCTCTTATAGCAAGTTGCAAATTTCGATACAGAAAAAGTTGTTATAAATACAAAAAAATTTATACATTCAGTTTCTCCGCCATAACTCCGAAGTGATACCGAATGTCTTAAACTTCTTTACAGATTCCAAACCAGCACGATAATATGTCCAACTTTTTCCTAATTTAACCAATTTTGTATCTCTTACCATTTCCGAGATCCAAATGATTAGCATTTAAATAATTCCCACTCTATGTAATCGTATGTAATCGTAATTTATTTGCTAGTTTTTAATTCGTCTTAAATGTAACATCAATCACAAAAGAATTGCCCTGTATATATATATATATATATATATATATATATATATATATATATATATATATATATATATATATATATATATATATATATATATATATATATATATATATATATATATATATATATATATATATATATATATATATATATATATATATATATATATATATATATATATATATATATATATATATATATATATATATATATATATATATATATATATATATATATATATATATATATATATATATATATATATATATATATATATATACCCTGTATATACATATTATATATATATACAGGGTGGTCCGAAGTTTACCAGACAAACTTCGACACGTGATAGAGGGACTTAAAATAAGCCGAAAAGTTCCTATCAACTTACATCCTTAGGGATTGCTAACAAAGATACAGGATGTTAAAGTTTTGTGAAAAACAAAAGATTTTTTTAATAACTCTAAAATTACGAAAGCTATCGACTTGTAGTTTTAGGGGCGCCGCCAGAGGGTGGAGGAGATGAATTTTTTCGCCGAAACTATGTTACGCCACTATTTTGTGCAGTTGATTTTGAGATTGTTCGATTCAGTGTTCAATTTGGAAGAAAGAAGGTATCTTTTAGTTTTTTCGTACAACGCTTACTTTTCGAGTAAAACGGCTATTTCTGCTTTCTCTACTAAAACAGTAAAACCTTTCCTACATTAATGATAAAATTAATAATCCTAGTTGCCTTTGGTAAACAATGAAACAGTGTTGTCAGTCAATGTTTGACCTGTCAAAACTAGTGTTAGTGTTGTGTACCAAGCTACAAGATGCCAAGATTGTTCAGCAATGAAGAGTATGCTGATATTCATTTCGAGAATACCGAAGGAGGTATCCAAATAGGAGACGACCAAATGTTTAAGTTTTTACAGACACCCATCGCAATTTTTGCGAAAGGGGATTGCGAGATAACCGACAAAATAGAAGTGAAGATCGAAGAAATATTGGAAGAAATGGAAACGGAAGAATTCTTAGAGCTTTTGGCGAAAATCCAAGTTTAAGTTCTCGCAGGGCAGCACAACAATTAGGAACATCCAAGTCTAAAGTGCTACGAGTATTACATCGAGACCACAGAAAAGCTTATCATTTATATCCCGTACAAAATTTACATCCCGGTGATACAGAGAAGCGTTTAAATTTTTGTCGTGGCTAATTAACTCTGTAAGGGGGAATCCCGAATTCTTAAGAAAAATATTATGGACCGATGCATGAGGCGACGTTTACCAGAGCTGGAGTAGTGAATCACCATAATATGCATGTTTGGTCACACGCAAATCCTCACCAAACCCGCCTTCGATCATTTCAAAATGAATTTAGTGTAAATGTTTGGTTGGGTATTATTGGCAACAACATTTGTGGCCCACACTTCTTGCCGCCTAGGCTAAATGCAGAATTGTTTCGGGATTTCCTCACTCATGACCTTCTCGAAATAATGGGAGATGTTCCCCTTGATGTACGAAATGATAGTTGGATACACTTGGATGGTGCATCGGCGCATTTTGAACGGGTGGTGCGCGAATGGTTGGACGCTAATTATCCTGAGAGATGGATAGGTCGTGGGGAAACAATTATAACGCCCAGGAGAATAATGTAAGAGGTCCGGTGGCCTGGCCACCAAGATCACCTGACCTCACGCCTTTAGACTTTTATATGTGGGGTTATTTAAAAGAAAAAGTTTATGCTACACCGGTGACAACGCGAGATCAGCTACTTGAGCGTATCCAAAAGCTTGCAACGAGATGAGGAAAAATCATCATCAAGTATCCGCCGCTGTCAATTACACAATTCAGAGGTGTCACAAATGTATTGAAGTGAATGGGCTCCAATTTGAGCAACATCTTTAATTTCCTGTGTTTCACTGTTTGGTAATGAGTTTTATTTATGTTCTTAGTTTTTACATAAATTCTGTAATTTGTGAAATAAATGATAAACTTTCAATAAAGTTTAGTCATGAAAATGCTATTTACTATTTTACTCGAAAAGTAAGTGTTGTACGAAAAAACTAAAAGATACCTTCTTCTTCCAAATTGAACATTGAATCGAACAATCTTAAAATCAACTGCACAAAACAGTGGCGTAACATAGTTTCGGCGAAAAATTCATCTCCCCCACCCTCTGGCGGCGCCACTTGAGGCAGTACAAAGATAAGATTTTATGAAACAATAGAGACTTAAAAAATCATCACCGCCCCTAAAACTTCAAGTCGATAGCTTTCGTAATTTTAGAGTTATTAAAAAAATTTTTTGTTTTTCAACAAAACTTTAACATCCTGTATCTTTGTTAGCAATCCCCTAAGGATGTAAGTTGATAGGAACTTTTCGGCTTATTTTAAGTCCCCTATCACGTGTTCGAAGTTTGTCCGGTAAACTTCGGACCACTCCTGTATATATATATATATATATATATATATATATATATATATATATATATATATATATATATATATATATATATATATATATATATATATATATATATATATATTGATATGTGGTTATCGATCTATCATGATTTGAAGGTGTAATTCAATGCAGGTCGGGGTATTTGCCCGCTGAGTAGTTGTTTCCTTCAAATCATATTTAATCACATTAGTTTAGTCCACTTGGGCTAGGGTCGCCGCTCTCGGTACTTGCTAAGATAAGTCGCTATCCGCCACAGAGACATCGAGGATGTCGGTCGGATAGTAGCATTCAGACCATATGAGAAGTTTCATACCTCTCACCACTATTCACTTCACCATAGTTTGTATATAACTAGCAGGTTGACCACTATCATTTGTCTGTTCCATAACCTATGGCATACTGAAGAGAACAAATAAGTTCGAAATCGATCTATGTCTGTTAGAATTGACAAATGATATTGGCTATCGATCTATCATGATTTGAAGGTGTAATCTAATGCAGGTCGGGGTATTTGCCCGCTGAGTAGTTGTTTCCTTCAAATCATATTTAATCATATATATATATATATATATATATATATATATATATATATATATATATATATATATATATATATATATATATATATATATATATATAAAGTGGTAATCATCTCTCAAACCGTTGTCTGAACGTTTCCCGTCCCATAATGCATTGCAGTTCTTAAATAAATAGCTCTATTTAAATATTTAGATTTTAACTTTGAAATTTAAACATAATTAGGGAGACAGGCTTACATGATTCGCCCTCCCTTCCAATCTAAGTATTATATTCAGTTCAACACCAGTATGTTTCTTAACAGAAAATGTTTTCCATAAAGTTATCTCTAACTTTGTTACATTTTTTTTATATAGTTTACGATTTTTGAGAAAAATTGCTCATTCCCATGATGCTTTCTACTATACTTGACCAAAAAGTATATAGTACCTAGGTAAATGGTATTCCTTATAATGGCTGTATTTCTTCCTAAAACCGTAACCAAAAATTTAGAGGAACAAATGTACATAAAAAAATTTAATATGCTTTTTCTAAAATCTGGTAGAAAATATTTTATAAATGTAAATAATATACTAATATTACTCCACAGTTAAAAATAAATTTATATAAAACGAATCGTAAAATAAACATAATATCAAACATTCATATATATATATATATATATATATATATATATATATATATATATATATATATATATATATATATATATATATATATATATATATATATATATATTGATATTGGCTATCGATCTATCATGATTTGGAAGGTGTAATTCAATGCAGGTCGGGGTATTTGCCCGCTGAGTAGTTGTTTCCTTCAAATCATATTTAATCACATTAGTTTAGTCCACTTGGGCTAGGGGTCGCCGCTCTCGGTACTTGCTGTGATAAGTCGCTATCCGCCACAGAGACATCGAGGATGTCGGTCGGATAGTAGCATTCAGACCATATGAGAAGTTTCATACCTCTCACCACTATTCACTTCACCATAGTTTGTATATAACTAGCAGGTTGGCCACTATCATTTGTCTGTTCCATAACCTATGGCATACTGAAGAGAACAAATAAGTTCGGAAATCGATCTATGTCTGGTTAGGAATTGACAAATGATATTGGCTATCGATCTATCATGATTTGAAGGTGTAATTCAATGCAGGTCGGGGTATTTGCCCGCTGAGTAGTTGTTTCCTTCAAATCATATTTAATCATATATATATATATATATATATATATATATATATATATATATATATATATATATATATATATATATATATATATAAAGTGGTAATCATCTCTCAAACCGTTGTCTGAACGTTTCCCGTCCCATAATGCATTGCAGTTCTTAAATAAATAGCTCTATTTAAATATTTAGATTTTAACTTTTGAAATTTAAACATAATTAGGGGAGACAGGCTTACATGATTCGCCCTCCCTTCCAATCTAAGCAAGTATTATATTCAGTTCAACACCAGTATGTTTCTTAACAGAAAATGTTTTCCATAAAGTTATCTCTAACTTTGTTACATTTTTTTTATATAGTTTACGATTTTCGAGAAAAAATTGCTCATTCCCATGATGCATTCTACTATACTTGACCAAAAAGTATATAGTACCTAGGTAAATGGTATTCCTTATAATGGCTGTATTTCTTCCTAAAACCGTAACCAAAAAATTTAGAGGAACAAATGTACATAAAAAAATTTAATATGCTTTTCTAAAATCTGGTAGAAAATATTTTATAAATGTAAATAATATACTAATATTACTCCACAGTTAAAAATAAATTTATATAAAACGAATCGTAAAATAAACATAATATCAAACATTCACTTTCAAAGTGATTCTCCGCATTAAAATTAGAATCGATAGTACGTATTTTTAGATATTTACAAACAACATTATTTTAAAAATAAATAAAACAGTACTCTGTACCTCTGTTGTTGTTATTGTTACACTCCATAAAAAAAGGTAGTTTGATGTAAAGAATAGTCCCAGACTATTTTCCTTAGGTACGGTGGTTATACAGTTTTAATGAGAGATTGCTAACATACGCCCACTATTCGGAAATATTACTTAAGTATCATTCTCAATATTCCTCCTAAACAATATACAATTTCAAATTCCAGGTTAAGAGAACACAAAATGTTCTGGGAAGAATTTCTGACAAAAAGAAATTATCTTTTAAAAAGGGTACGAAATATAATAAATATTCATCCAATTACTAAACAACCAAGTAAACTGGTCAACAGATTGTTCTAAAATGCGATACCCAAACAATGTCTTCAGCATAATAAATGTTGGTATCATGTTCAATATAAAATTATCATTAGTAATATAATAAGTGCATAGAATATTATCGATAATTTGGGAAATCTGCATGAATGCAAGGTAATGCGAAAAGCACGAGTGCTTTTCGCAGCTTAACTTGGAATGAGTGCAGATTTCCCAAATTATTGATAATTTTCAATGCACGAATTATATTTATCAGAAAATTCCATGATCCACAAAACATTTTTAAGAAATGTCATGATGGCAGTTTATAAGAATTGTGTTATCGTTATCACTTGTAAACATTTTAATAATACTTAAATAAATATGCTACAATTTTTGAATATTTGATATTTTCTTAGTTAATACATGTACAGAGATATTTAATACCTAACTTGAATAAGTTTGACAACAAAAGTTAAAATTGACAGCGGGAATTTTCGAAAATTTTCTGTTACTGGATTGGTCAGATAATTCAAAATAAAAAGCATGGTTGATCAAATATACAGATTTGAGAGGTGAATAAAATTTTCTGTAGTAATATATTAAGTGCATTAAAAATTATCGAAAATTCAGCTCATGAAAATGTGTTGTCTAGAAATTGCTTGAGTTCATTTTGATGTGATTTGACAAAAAGTGCCAGAGATGCAGTCGAGGATACTTTTTCAGTCCAATCACATCAAAATGAAAGAATGCGGATTCTTAAAGGCAACACGCTTTGAATGCTGAATTTTCAGATGATTTTTTATGCACGAAATATATTTCCAGAACAAAACATAGAACAAGAAATATTTTTTATTATTAACTGAATTAATAATTCAAATTATTACAATCACGGCTAGGTATACTTTTATTCCCGTGTCACAATTTTTAAGTGGATTTATTTAAAAATCGAATTTTAAAATTATTTCTTATTCAAAAACCTAAAATATTTAAAAGTAGGTAATTAATTATGTTCCTTTTAATTCTATAAGCTTGCTATCTTCACAGAAAAATAAAAAAGTGCAATTTTCGCTGTAATTTTATGTAAAATTTTCACATGGAATGCAATTTTCGCTGAAAATTTGTTCTTATTGGACCAAGTTTTCAAAATCTTACTATTTCATTGGTTCTTATAATGTGAGGGAAATAGTATAATTCATATAAACATATAACTCTTTTTCTACTAATTATTTACAAATATATTTCTAACGAAATATTTACATAAATGAAGACGAATCTTGTATTTCTCTCACAGCATGTCAGCCCATGAATATAGGAAAATTTTAGCTTGAATTATATTGGAAAATATTGTGTAGACAGGGTTTTTCGTAAATTGAGAAAAATGTTTGTCCTAGATTTGTCCTCATGTAAAGTGGCTATTATATACAGATTTGAGGATAATTTGTCTCTTTATAACAAAGTGAGATTCTCTTTTTCTGTTTGCTTCTACACGCCGAATTTTATTTTTTAAAATTGTTGATTTTCAAGAAAGTTGGCAGTTTAATGTTAACTGTGCCATAAGAAACGATAGAGTGGTGGCATTAGAATTTTATCAGCAAATTTAAACAGTGTTATAAAGATTTCCTCTTCTTCTTTTTACGATCAATGAATCGCCAATAACGGACCTTTCCTATGGCCTCCTCGCTCGCCCAAGTTATCAATTTTAGATTATTTTATTTGGGGAACTATTAAAAACAGTTTATGAGAGCCCATTAACAACTATTGAACATTATATGCAGAGAGTAAGAAATGCATTTCAAAACTTATCACACAAAAATGTGTGGGGTTCGAGGGCGGAATTTTGGACAATTATTAAATTAAAATGGAATCATGTGCTTAGGTGATTTTATCTTAGCTATTTTAGTTTATGACAAGTGTCTTCAATCCAATTGATAGGCATGTTACAGTGTTTAGTGTTATTTTCCGTTTTTGTGGATATCTAGAAACAAATGTACTACAAGTTGTTGATATTACTTTATCACATTCTCCATAAATAATAAACAAATTCAGAAGTCTCTGTGGGTGTAATTTAAACGCGGTGGCATTTTTTGAAATAAGAGAATGACTGACGTTATTGATTGTTTCTAATCATGGCTAATTTGATAAAATTTTAACTAAAAATTCTTGAATTTCTAAGAAAATCGCAAATATTTCAAAAAGTTATAACATGATTATATCAGAAGAAAAGGAATTTAATTATACATAACCTGATGTAAAACACTTGGTATACTATTATTAAATTTCTTTAAAATGTAGAGCGTAACTCACCTTATCGTCTTTCTGCATGCCAAGAAGCAAATAAGTATCTTTCACACGAAGAAAGTTATAAAGGTTATTGTAAACCATTACATCCGTCAAAATTTTTTTAAAATGTCATATATTCTGAAACAGCTATGTATAGGCACAGGGTATCCTACATGCTTTTGATTCAGCATTTTATGCTCTTTTCGACAACCCTAAAATATATAGAGTGATCCATTTAAAATAAGCAAGTTGGTATCGACTTCCGGTATAACCGGAAGTGCTAGATGCTTGTAATTTGTTTTAATTGGATGGGCCATACTACCGTTAGTAGATCGCTAAATTTCCAAAATACAAAGTACAATTTGTCAACATCCCGGAAATACGAAACTATTGTATAAATGACCTGGTCCGTCACCCCAGTAAAGTAATTTGAAGACAGCTTTTACATAACTAGTGCCCACTTAAAACTTGTCTATAAGTTTGTTCGGTTTGGATATCTATATTTTTTTCAAAATTTATAAAGATACTTTTCAACGCATCATTTCATATGCTTGTAACTTTTTTTTAAAAATGTGCTATTTTCTTATTACTGTCCCGAATTACTCTAACCCTTTCTGAAATATCGGCGAAAATTTACATTTGGCAGATTTCGAAATAGTTTATAATTTTGTTATTTGTGAATCTTTTTGTCAAGCAGTAAAAACTTTCTACAGACACTTTTCAACATAGAATAAGATACATCTTTTAAATCACTACTAAATTTTAAGATATCAAGTCCAACTTTCTTATTACAAATGTATAGTTAGTTGGTTTTTACTTCAAAATATTGAAAAAAAATTCAAGCATTCTAAAAATATATATGTTGGAGTATATTGTACTATCATCAGGAAGGATATAAAAATATTTCTATTCAAAGTAAATATTTAGTGACATTGACATTTAACACAGTTGGTTTCTAAAAACAAGAATTTTCTTTTACTTTACATCAGTCATATATTGATATACGAATAAAAATATAAACTAGCCGACATTGAGGTATTGGAATTTCCGTTACCAAACAAACGGAAAATATAATAACGAAAGTATTGAAACGCGAAAAATATTTTATTATTTGAAGCAAACAACAACAAAATTTAATCACAAATAGTATTTGAATTGTGCGCCATTATTCTCGAGACAGAATCGACTAGTCTTCTTAACTGATTTCTTAACATTTAAGTTGTAAGGGTGTTATTTGAGCGATAGTATCCCTCATTCGATGCTCGTGTTTCTGGAGGCGTTTTAAATATTAAGTCTTTGACAAAGCCTCATATAAAAAATCTAATGGAGTAAGGTCAGGGGACCTTGCAGGCCATAGTACGGGGTCCCGAGTTTCCATCCCTCCGTTCACAAACAATTGATTGGGTTTAATGGTGATTACGACGGCGTTATGAGTTTGTGCGCCATCTTGTTGATATAAATTTGTTAATAAATCAGGAAGAGGTAAATCGTTAAGATATGGTTCCACGAATTATTTTAAAATATTAAGATACTGCTGGCCGTTAAGATTTTTGTCGTAGATAAAAGATCTCAGTACTCCGAGCCACACATGAAATCCAAATAATCCTGCATATTTCTTGGTTGAAAAATATGTTCGTTACGGTTGAACCAATGATGTCGATTATTCCGACTAAAATTTCCATTGCTGATCACTCTTACCTTCTCGGTCTATATGATATAGCGGCTTTGCAAAAAGATCATAATTTATCAAGTTATTTCCAATCTTGCAATTTGAGACACCCTGTATTGTTTTCATATTTTTAATTTATCAAAACTAACTTGCTGGAAGAAATTCTAAACAAAATGTAAAATAAGGCACTGGAATATTTGCTCCAGTTACTGATTATTTGAAATGGATCAAACTAACATTTTATTAGTTATAGGAACTTTGTATTCATTTAAAAAAATGCAGGTGTTGATTCCACGGCGTGTTGAACGAAACTACATATTACAAAATTAACAAATTTTCAACAACTCATAATCGTAAATAAATTTCGTATTTTCTTGGCATTTGCATCATTTTGTATTTGGACCATGGATTTATCTCGAATTAGCAAAGTGTTTCTGTAGATTTAAAAATGTAGCAGGTTCCGTAGCTTTATAAAAAATGATTTTAAATCGATTCTTCATTATTTTGTTCCTTAATATGGGTCTGAATGTATAAAAAAATTGTTCACGAAAAATAGATGATTAAAGTTTGTCCATTTTATAATAGTATTGTTTAACACTAATTAACAAGTGTAACTTTTCAAAACGTTGAATGAAATTGGCTTATAGCCAATGAAATTTGCAATTCATTCATGTCAAATAATAAAAATTGTTTCCTTTGTGTACACGTTAAGACAATTTGAAATTGAATCAAATATTCGAATGAATCATTTCAATTGTTCACCAGTTTAAAGGTACGTCCACATTAGGAAATAAATGCGTTGTGTGTTGAATGTAGGATTCGGCACAAATATTTGCGACGCAAATTCAGCAACCTGTCCGCATAAATATTTACGTTGTGCGCCGTGCGTGTCTGAACTAGTGTGTGTGTGTGGCGTCAAATTACTGAGTTAACGAAAAATACGTCCACACTAGAACGATGTTGCGGCACAAATCCCTTTGATGTTTTGAAAGAAACCGACAAGCCACGGATCGCGTGCGTTGAATGTGGCGAAAATTTTTGCGTGTGCTCGTATGCGGCGAACACGTCCACACCCGCATAAATTTGAAACGCACAAACAAATTTGTGCTGAATGCCACACACAACGTAAATTTTTACTAATGTGGACGCGGCTTAATATGGTGCTTTCATAATAGATTTCAAACCACGTTTTTACTTACTTTCTTTTATACAATAATTTGTAATCAATAAATACATTAGTTACTATTTGTAATAGCTGAAACGTTTTGTTATTCTTTAGTATATATAATTTAACAATCATTGTTCATATGTAGACGGATAATAGTTGTGTGTGCGAATGAATGTCATTGTTGGCACTGAAACTGGTTCATTTTACAATCGCGAACTGTTTTTTTTTGTTGACTTATTTTTATAAATCAGTCAATAATCGACAGTTAGCGTAATTACTGACATACAAAAATGGGAATTAAGAATTGTTTTGTGTCAAAATGAAATCTATTAACTCCTAATGATAAGTGATAGCAAAGAGACAAACAACATATTATATACAGAAGATTTTAAATCATTAATAGGAAAACAGAAAGCTTAAAGCAGGAAATAGAAGAAGCAAATTTATAGAGTAGAGTTGCAAATAATTTTTTGGTGCAAATTTTTAAATAAGAGACAAATTATTATCATATGTAAGTAATACCACAACAGGTTTCGATTTGTTAGATACATTTTTAAATGCATGAAAACTTGTTTGTTACGATAATATAATAAAAGCAAATTGTCGTACAAAAACACGATATCATAGGTCAAGTGTTTATGTATATTGTTAAAATGACAACAGAGTTTAAATGTAAATAAAAATATGTCCTATTTAAAAAACAAACCCCGAATGATACTTGGTATGGCAATTCCTCCAGTATATAATAATATTGATATTGATTGAAGATCTAAGTAATAAACCTACGTTACATTAATTCATAATAGAAAATATGATTTACAATTTTTTATTGAAATATTTACTAAATTTTGGCGATTATTCATTAATTGTAATTTTCAAACGTAGCACAATATTTAAACCATGTCGTCAATCTTATAATAGATTTTGGCAGAATCTTACATTAAACTGGAAAATGTAAACATATAAATGTGTTTGTCAGTTTTAAATAGCAATTTTAAAATAACATTTAAACTAAATATCACTTTTAACTAACCAATTGATAATGTGCCACAATACACTCGTTGATAATATTATAATAACATATTTAACTGGAAATTTAAGCTACATTTCTGTAACTAAATAGGCGGAATTTAAAAAATGTCTTGTGATTGTGAAATAAGTTTAAATTCGTCTTTAACAATTGCATTGTATTATTGATTATATGGAACTTTACAAATTATGTAGTGAAAATAGTGTAAATGCCTAGATAATAACTGTGTCTGTGTGTATATAAAGGTAAAATCGTGCCTAAAAAAAAGCCTTATAATTAATAATCATCAATTCAAATTGAAATTATATTTTCTAAGAATATAACTAAATTTTAACTTTAATTAATATGTCACATATGTTTAGATTCTCGGTGACTGAATGTTTCCAATCGCTCATAAGTTTAGGTTTTATGAAATACCCGTTTGTCAGAACATTGAGTGTAAAACTTCACATACTTTAAGGTGCCGTTTGTACTCGTCGTCAGGATAGCTTTATATTGCTGCTAAAATTTTTCTGTTAGTAATAACGAAAAACGGAAACATTAGCTTCATTCTAATTACCATATGGATTTAACATATAAAATTACAGGCAATACTGATGAGTATTTTGTTCAAACAAAGAAAATACGATTTGGTGTCACTTTGTGAAACTAAATAATCATACTTCCTTGGTTTAAAAAAAATACGCATCAGTATTGCCTGTAATTAAATCTATATGATATTTAGAATGAACCTAATGTTTTCGTTTTTCGATATTACTAACAGAAAAATTTTAACAACGATTTATAAATTTAATTTGGATATTCTGGTAAAAACGCAACCTTAAAATACAAATATCTTTATGTTACAGTACCCTTGAACGTTATATTAGAGGGATAGTAGCAGTACTTTGTGTATACGCGCACAATTGTTAAAAATTCACCGATTCTCCATTTTACTGACTTAATCTCTAATTGGAAGATAACGCAGTTATAAATTTAAAAAAATCATTAAACTTTTATAGAATACTTGTTTATTTTAAAGGTTTAAAAGTTGTCTCAAAAATGTCTGAAATAAAATCTTGTTATTTATTTTGAATATAAAAATATAATTTTTTTAAATAAACTTTAATGCGTTTTTAGTTTTAACTTTCTAAAATATCGCTATTAAAATAGAGTTTAATTATCTTAATACACATAATTCTTCATTTTAATGTATTTCATATTTCAGGAGCAGTTATAAATTTAAAAAAATCATTAAACTTTTATAGAATACTTGTTTATTTTAATGGTTTAAAAGTTGTCTCAAAAATGTCTGAAATAAAATCTTGTTATTTATTTTGAATATAAAAATATAATTTTTTTAAATAAACTTTAACATATTTTTAGTTTTAACTTTCTAAAATATCACTATTAAAATAGAGTTTAATTATCTTAATATACATAATTCTTTATTTTAATGTATTTCATATTTCAGGAGTTGTCACAACGCCTGGGTGACGATAAAAGTATTTCCGAGCATTTGAAACTTCCGATACAACGTATAAACGACTATCAACTTCTACTAAAGGTAAGATCAATATTCATTAGTCAAGAACAAATTCCTTCTAAATACTTCGCAACACGGCACAGTAGTTTCAGCTAGCAGCAGAATTTTCATGTTGTTAGTTGCTGTAGATAAACAGAAAATAGTAATACCTTTTAAAAGATTTTGCAACTAAGCATATTAATATATGACTCAGCAACACTTCAGTGTTCAAATTTCATCATCAGTTTGAAATTTGTTGTGCTCTGTCTGAAATTTACTGCGCTGAATAATCAAAATTTTTTACAAAAAATGTCTAATTTTGGCAAAATGCTTTGCGCTACTTAGTTGGAAACTTGACTTAAGGTAGCTTTATTGGTTAATAGTATTTTATGTGGTCATGACAATATTTTAAATAAATTTTTTATAATATCCTACCAACAAATCTATACAGTCGACAATATTGAACATAGTTTAACACTATAGCAATTTTCAAATGTCTCTAATATCATCACTCCTTCCCAAGGACACGCCAGTAATATAATGCTAATGGCGTTTCGTTTTAAAGTTGTAAACCCTTATGTGTGCGTGTGTGTGTGTGTGTGTGGTAATTCTTTCTAAAGAGTCATTTCAACTGCTTACCTTCAGCAGGTTTATACAACATCCTGCATCCCTAGATTTACATACATGTTTGAGTTGAGGGCACTCTTCTCACGCTCTTTTAAAAATTGACGTAAAAAATATCACATTCGGACTGCGTTTTTATTTTAAGCACTTCCTTCTAATATATATTTTCATTTCATTTCAACATACTTTATGTTCTTCCTATTTACTGTATTTTCACTATTATTTACAGCAGTCTAATCACATGTTAAAAATGATTATTTGAGTTGTTTTCTTATTAGTATCACGGAAATGTTCAAACAAGTTACGACTTTAGAATACCAACCGAGAGGGTATCGACATCTTTCTATCAATTTCCTTAAGGGCGGTAAACTTAATTTTAAATTTAATTTCCTTCCCATAAATGTATTCGCGAAAGTGACACACTCAATTCAAAACTGCTAGTAACTCCTTTTCTGTAGTACTCCACTGATTTATCTTGAACTTATGATACATTCAACTCCGATGTTACTCTCATCTTTAATTCGGGCATACTGTCTAAATTCGACAAGAGTAGAAGGTATCGAATTAAAGTAACGAGCTTCGGTTATTTCCTAAATATCCTATATCCTTATTTACAAAAAAAATGTTTTTATTAGTTTCTGAAAATGCTTCATAAAACATGCATATTTTAATGAGGATTCTCAAGAAAATCTAGGTCAGACAGTAGATATCTTAGGATTTGGTTGCCAGATTTCGGCGAAACCATATACTAGGAATATAAATCACACCCAATGAGTAGGTGCGGAAGCAAACGATCACAACAATTTGCCATGCACTGATTCATTTATTTCATTTACGCTTACTTGTGAATATAATGCAGAAATCACATTCTTTCCGCGGGTCTTCTTTCCCCGACCAGACAATAGATGAGTATATGAGCCCAATGAAGTTTATAACTTAGGTAGCACTAAGTCAATCAGTTTCTAAATATTGCATATTAGTACAGTGAACTGGTAGAATATGAAATGATAATATTTATAGCTAACACTTTTCTATCGATTTAATATTTTGTAAATCTAGAGTAAAGGACAGTCGCATTTTTTAGTATAATCTCCCGCTACATACAATGCTTGTGTTGACTAAGTTCTTATGAATTCATGTCTAGTACGGTTGAAACCTATTTTCTTCGACATATTTAACTCATAATTTTTTCAATGACAATATTCCTAGTAAGATGGCCGATTAGGCCGTATTATCTGTTGTTGAAATGTTCACCATTGTTTCTTTTTCAGGTGACACCAATGTTTGTAGTAGAATTTTCTTGTTGTTTATTACTTAAACCTCTCTTTAAAAACTTAATCGCCACTTTGTGTTTTCTGGACTCAAATTGTTATATTAAGTTCCTCTTTAATGTCATCCTCATAGCTTGCTATCCAAATAATATGTATTCAGTTTATTTTGCATGCTTGACTTCATTGGTATTTAGATTCACAATTCCAACTGTAGTTTTATTCTTTATCCTTCTACTAGTTCGATTGAGGAGCAGTGTTTTCAGCAACTTTTAGTGTCTCATGCTTTAATGAATGGTTAGAATAAAATGAAGACGAGATACCTATTCGAGATAAACCTCTCATTTTTATTAATATCTGGTCTAAGACATAAGTAATAAAATCATATTAAATTGCTATAATCCTAGCAGATCAGAATCAGACAAGTATTTATTTGTACTGCAGTCACTGCTAAATATGATTTTTAGATTAATCAATATTTCTTTGGATTTTTGGTCGTTCTTAACCTCACGCAATGTATTGTATCAAGTAGTATTAGTAGTAATAGTAGTAGTGTTACAGGAATTTCCTCATTGTTTGTTTTTAATGAGATTAATTAATCTCAGAATCATATAACGGTAATTAAATTTTTGTGCATGTATTATATACAAAGAACAAAAATTCAAAACAATTTCAATTGCAGTGCTTTTTAAAAAGTGCATCATCAATCCCCAAAATTACTAAGTCAGATTTAAGAAATTTTTATAAATATATACATAGTAGTTTATGTAAAGTGAACAGCTTGTAAAGGAACCTGTATTGAAAAAAATGTATTTATATTATTATTATATTATTACAAATTTCAAAATTCTAACGATTTGATGTTCGTGAAATCGAATGAATGATTTAAATCCAATAAAATGTAAAGTTCAGTTGGCCATGATTGCACTATTTTGGTAATTTATTCGTTTTACAGATTCAAAACTACTCATAAATATTATTGCCTTTTCACTAAAAGAACAGATTATTAAGATTAATCAAATATAATTTCTGAAAAATTAAGTGGCATGTTTTTTAAAAATACTAACGTAGTAGTGAATCTTTATAAATTGGTGATTAAGTTGTTTGGAAACATGAGAACATATCAAAGCACAATAAAACTGATCTTAATATACTGTTCTATAATCTGAACTTCATTATCGGCCTGTTATTTCCGGACATATATACTAACATGTTAAAATATTCACACAGAAACTTCTAGGTCAAAACGAAAATAAATTTAAATTGCAAATAAAAGTTTAGAAGTAATAACAAAAATTGATTGGATAATTTACGGACCAAAATAAGTCGATTGAATTTTGGGGTAAGTTAATACCCCAAAATTGAACCCTTACGGGATTAGAGCCTTTTAAAAGAACTTAAGATTTTTTTGGAATTTATTTAAAACGGTCTGTCATGGGAAAAACTTGGTATGCAGTTCTTACTCATTGGCGTTATTTATGTGTGGGTACATTTTTTAGTTTTTGCGTGTATTTCGAAGGAGTATGAGAAAAAATGGACATACAATTTTCTTTAAATGGTGAAATTTTGTAACTTTAGTCATTAATACAGCAGCCTTATTTGAATGAAAAAACATAAGGAAATAAATAAAGGAACAGGCGTTAAAGGAAAGCAAATAATATACGTGTAGATTTCTTATGTGAAGTAGGTATTGATGACGGTTATCACTACATGTGGAAAGGGCATAATCCATGCACGTCATTACCTGTTTTCCTTTCAACGTTCGTTCAACTTGAAACAACTCGCTGTATAAGCCAATTCTTTTATAAATTTTAAGAAATCTGACCTTTTATTTGCTTCGTATATATACATTTCTACAAAAAAAATTATAAAATAATTAGTTGGTGCCACCTAAGCATCCTTTCAAACTTAATGGAGATAACAATAATAAGTATCTATGGTTTCTTACATTTTATACTGTCATTCTTATCTGAATGATTTTTTAGACATACAAGACGTTTGAAATTTAAGAAATTTATTGTTTAAAGTTTATATGAACAAGGGGAAAAATTATAACGTCGTTTCCAATCAGTTTATTACTTGATGGCGATTAAATATATTGTACTACCTAATAATATGAAATAAGCAGGTTAATACGGATTTTGGTAGCTGCAGTGAAAACTATTTTATGTTCAATGGTCTAGCAAAGTCAAATAGAAATAAGAAACAAGGCATAAGACGATAATAATTTTACAAAATATTTTTATTAAACCGGATCTGAGAAAATGTATTTACAAAATATTTGCGTTGGTTATTTACAAAAAAAATAGCGACGTACACAATGCTTATTGACTAGTTATGGTATAAGCATATGCAAAACAGAAACAAAGTCGGTTCTAACTACATAGTGTCTAAAAAACAGAGTCGTGCAGCGTAAAGCAATAGTCAGTTAATTTATACCACAGGAAATAAACGGGGAATAATTCTTACTCTTAGCAGTTTGGGTAGGTACCAGGCGGATGTGTAGCTGAATTCTACATTATCTTTTCGAACTCAGGGCACATATTTTATTAAATCTGTAAATCTGTGCTCAAGCTGTGTGACTTTATACTATTTTAAAAAAGTTTTTAGTCAAACTTTACGCACTTCACAGCCATACAAGCCAACAGCTTGGGAATGCTTACAAAAAGTAAGTTATCTCTTTTTGTGTTTCAGGCAAGCGATTTTTTTCAACGTAGACTGGCAATTTAAATGTATAATTAAAATGAATTTAATTTATGAACTAAGTATTTTACTGGAAAAATAAAAGAATTGGCCTAAACGGCAATGTAATGAATGATGTACATCCTTAATTAATTCCTTCACTGGCAATTTTAGTAAGAATTATTTTTTTATTGATTAACTAATTAGTTATTCATATTTTAATTAATTAGTTAAACAATAGTTTGTAACAGTTCGGGAATTTAAATACTCGGCATCAACAAATATTTAAACTCTACAGGGTGTACTAAAGAAATTTATATATAAGAATAAACAAAATAACTGCGATAAACAATCGGAACTGCACTAAATAATATTAAACAGTTGCCGAACTTTAGGTAATTGTTATTAACCATTTTCAATACAGACTTTATAGTTATTATATTATTTAACAATATTATTCAGACATTTACTCGAAAATATCGGGCATTATTAATTTAATTACTAAAGTATTTATTTAAAATGGTTCTCGCATTTCTACTACCAATAAAAATAATAAATTAAATGATATAGGCCATAATATTTCCTGATTGGTGATATTGTGCCCCTTTGACTTATAGCAAAGTAGTTATAAATAAATAATATGTACGGTGAAGGAAAAAGAATATTGTTAAAGTAACGCATCATCAGACAACTTATGTAATTGTTTCAGAACAGTTCGGAGAGTACAGGGTGTACCTACGTAATTAAGTTAATTTGAAAATAAAATGGCTGAAGAATAATGTCGGCAAAAATCATTTCGTTACACCATCCATCGCATATTATTTTCAAGAATGTTATTAAATTCGTATATTTATTAATCTCTATATTTTTTTCTTATAGAAATCATATTTTTAGTTCTGAATAGTTACACTAGAGTGTAGAGAATTTTTGGGTTGCTGATTTTTCTTTAAAATATGTCCTTTGTATCTTCAGATAACTGAGATAGAAGTAATGAGTCACAATTTTAAAACACCCTGTACATATTTATTTAGCGAAACTTCGAATATAAATTATAACTAATACTGAATCTGCGAAATCTGCAATGAAACTGTATCTAACGTATAAATCAACGTACCTATTTAAAGTTATATTTAACCTCTGCAAAGTAGGAGTTTCACGTGATTATGAGATTTTTCGCTTTCAATTAATAGCTGATCAAAATATTAAATATTTGTAATCCACGTTAATCTAAATTTCAACATTGGGAATGCCTATAATTAAAAGAAACGAAAAAAAAAATCCGTTTCATAAAATTTATCAACAACAGCTATTATTAATTTATACTTTAAAGAATTGTTTTCATTGTCAGAGAGGTGATGCTGACGGTGCGTGCGGAATGTGTGCAGAATGGGCGCCGATCCCGAAATCATAGTATATTTAGAGAGCTACTGAAATAGAAAATGTTGACCTATTTCATATACCGCCCACCGACAATGTCAAGAAGTGAGAAATTATACAAATTTACAATTATACTGCAAAAGAAACGTTAAACGTTAAAAGAAGTTATTTATTTTATTTTTTTTGGTAATTTCCTAGAGGGAACAAATTTGAAATGCTTGTATTTTAATTAAGGTTTCTGTGCATTTCAGTATAAACCGCTATAATTATATAAAAATTAAAAAAAATTAATCTAAACTAATATACAGAATGGTTCGTAATTATGGGGCAATACTTCAGGAGCAAAAAAAGTGTAGATATAGAGATACCGTATAAGGGTGGTACAAACCCCAAAGGGGGCTCATGCAAGGCACTTTTTTGGCAATTCTAAACGATTTGAAATATTAAATTGTACTTTTAATTAGGAATAAAGGCTTGTAGAACTTTTTTTGAGTGTACTTCTTAAAATTGTCCCCCCCTTTTTTAAAGTTTTTTGTTAACTAGTCCCGTCTATTTCACCACTTTTTTTATTTTCGACTTTTGAGGTAAAAATCGACAAGTAAAATATTCTATGGGCTAATAGGCTCAAAAAATATATTCTCACTGTCCCAAAAATGGGTTCTACTACCTACTCTTTATTTCTGTCTAAAATTATAATTTGATATTACAAGTCATTTAAAAGTAATGGTTTTCATTATTGTTACTTGATATAAATAATTAAGACATACAGCGAGAACATTTTAGTAGGCGATGATATGTATAGATTGTGAACTTATGGCCATATAAATAAGGTATGAAAATCTTGGTTACTGACCAAATGACAGATAACAATTCTTTTTTCGTGGTGGAATATTTGCGTTCTGCTTCGTTAAGTGTTCTTGAGGCGTATGCTATAGGGTGTTCCTGCCCAACTAATCCTTTGAGGAGAACACAGCGTCACGTGTCTGTTGTCACTAGGAAGGGCTTCGTAAAATCCGTGTATTGCAATATTGGTGCTTCAGTTAAAAGTTTCTTGAAAGTTTCGAAAGCTTGGATAAATTCTGGTGTTTGTATTACTTCAGTGTTGTTTTTTAACATTCATTGCCATTGGCTTTACGACTTGGGCCATATTCTGGATAAATTGGCGGTAGTAGCCTACTAGTCCTAACAATTCTTTTATTTCCTTTGGTGTCTTGGGTATTGAATAATTTTGTACCGCTTTGATTTTATCAGGATTTGGCATGACTCCTTCTGGTGTTATAATATGTCCTAGGTACGCTACTTCATTTTTCAGGGAATCACATTTATCAAGTTGTACTTTAAATTGTGTTTCTCGCAAACGTTGAAAAACTTTTCTTAGTTGTTCGATGTGCTCTTGTAGACTAGCTGAGTGTATTATTATGTCGTCAAAATAAACTGAGCAAACCTCATTTTGTATTCCTCTTAAAACATTGTCCATCACACTCTGGAACGTCGAAGATGCTCCTTTTAATCCAAAAGGCATTCGGATGTATTTGTATGTTCTGTGAAAAACGTAGTTTTTTCAGTGTCATGTGGGTTCATTTGTGGAACCCAGAGGTGAGGTCAAGTGTCGTATAATATAATATGGGTTCTACCCAACTTGTCCAAAATGTCCGTTATATTCGGCGGGGATATTTGTCATCTTTTTTTTTTTCAATTTCAATTTCAATTTATTATTCCAAATCGATATAATGCAATACATATATTTAAATATTTCGTTATATTATATTCTAATTAAAATTATATAAAATATTAGTTCTTGAGCTGCCTAAACAATAACGTGTGCAGCTTCATTAATTTTAACCAATTAATATAAAAAATATACAACATATTATATGTGAATATAAGAAAGTATTTGAGATGGATGGGAGATTAAAACATAAAACATATAAAACATGTGAAAAAAGAAACTTAAAAAATCAGTATTAATGCGACTTTGAGCTGGTATAAGTTTTGTTTATTTTAAGTAGGGAGTAGATTTAAAAATATATTGTAGAATTAATCGTTAATTAGTAAATATCAGAGGAATAGTAAGTAAGCTAATCTCATTAGTAGTGTAAAATTATGCATGCAAATAATTGTTATATTTAATAAATGGTATTAAACTTTTCATAATTTTCGTCGACAAATGTTCTTATCTTTTTTTTTAATTTTTTAAAATTAATGTCATTGTGGTTTATTTTTTTTACTTCCAAAGGTAAGAGGTTAAATAACTTTGGGCCATAATAAAAAACAAACCGTTGTGTATATGATTTAAGGTAACATAATTGATTTGCCTTTTTTATTCTGGTATCATGGTTGTGACATATTTCTGTATGGAATGAGGGATTTTTATACATCCAAAGAAGGCATTGATAGGAAAATAATTGTCTAACAGTAAATAAGTTTGATTCTGAAAATAATAAATTTGAGGAATAACGACTGTCTCTTTTAAAATTATTTTTATAATTGTTTTTTGAGTTACATTCAGATTCTTTAAAGAGTTATCATTCATGCCATCCCATATTACTATGTAATAATAATAGAATTAATAGGTTTTTCCTATTTAGTATATCGCGCAGCGAGTAAAATTTGTGAAATAATCTCCTAAGCCTTTTTTTTAAATAGTCTACATGGTCTTTCCACTTTAAGTGGTCAACTACGACTCCAAGGTACTTAATATTATTTGCATTTTTTATAAATGGGCAATCACAATGTTGTGCATCACAAGAACTATTATGAGTAATAAGGGTGTCTTGAGTAGGTTGACTATCTTCTGTGATGGAAAAAGTTAGAAACTTAGTTTCATCTATATTAACACTTAGGCGATTAATATTTAACCAATTGTTTATATTTTTTATGGAACTTGCTGCGTTGAAATATACAACGGTCCAGGATGACCCATAAGCAGAACAGCAGTGTCATCAGCATAATATGATATTATTTCTGCATTTATTGGTTTCTACGGTATGTTCATTTAGCTTTCGTAATCTATTACTACTCTCCATTTTCTTTTTCCTGAATTGTCTAATTTTTTTGGTACGACCTAGACGAGACTTGGCCAGGGTGAAGTGGATGGTCGTATTATTATATTTTGTTGTAGCATAGAGTTAATTTGTTTCTGACCCTCTTGTTTATGGACTTGCGAATATCTGTAGGATTTGGTAAATATAGGTGTTTCATTTTTCAGTCTAATCTGGTAATTAATCTGGTTGTTAAATGTAAGGGACAGGTGTTCGCTATAAAAAATATCTCTATATTCAAAATATAAATTTTTGACAGTAGTATACTCTTCTTTATTTAAATAGCTTGTTCGCAAAATTTTTAAATTTTGTTTCTGGATTTGATCTCGTTTCATGATCGATATCTGTTTCCATGTGATCTATTTCCGTTTGGTGTAATTCTTCAGATGGTATAACTTCTAAAATGCTAAATGGCTTAGTAATTCGTAAAATTTGTGTATCTTCTGTATTGTTGAAAACCGTTGTAAAAGTTTGATTATTTTTTTATTGTAACCAGTAATGCAGGTATTTCTAAATCGCTTTGAAGTTTTTTATATTCTAAAAGTCCTTATTGCAAAGTAGTATGCAGTGGAATGTATATAATTGATTCTGATCTTTGTGGTATTGATTGGATTTCTCGTTATTTAAGCTGCGCTGCTGTTCTTTTTGATTTGGGTTTTGATTCGTGTTTTGATTCATTAAATTTCCACGTATATATAAAGAAATTTTTGTATACGGGGTGACTAAAAATCCTTGTTTAAAGTCGACGTTGGCCTCCAATTTTATTAAAAGATTCGATGCTATGAGCCCCTCGTAATTTGGGTTACAGTTAAATATAAAATGTTTGTGTTAAATTCGGTTTTTTAAATATTGTTGAAACTGAACTCTCTGCACCGTAATAATGGCTTGTTGTGTAATGTGGTGTCGTTATGCATAATGGGTCCCCTTGAACATGATTTTGGAATTATTTTCGGGCAATTTGTTTGTTTGTAAATGATTTTGTTGATCCGGTGTCTATCATTTCAATCTAAAGATAGGCAACTGGACTTTGCATCAGGAACAGCTAGAACAATTCTTTATCATAAATAATATTGTCGACACTGATACAAGCAAAAAAAAAGTTTCAGCCTTACTAAGTTTAATAGGGCAGGACACCTACAGAATACTAAGTGATTTGTGTACACCGACACTACCAAAGGACAAAAGCTATGAAGAAATTTGTGATTTGTTAAAGAAACATTTTTCACCAACAACTTGTCTTTACTGAGAGAAGAATGAGTTTTATGATGCCAGACAAATAGAAGGAGAAAAAATATCTGAATGGTACGTCAGAGTACATAATTTGTCAATGAATTGTGAATTTGAAAATAGTTTAAAACAAATGGTAACAAATAGATTTGTATGTGGATTGTTAAAAGGCAAAATTAGGAACAGAATTTGTGAAGAAAAACCTGATGTGGACTTGCCGAAACTCCTAGAATTAGCTTTAAGCTAAGAAACTACAATACAGACAGAAGATAAAGAAGTAAATTTTTTTAAAAAAGCAAACAAAAGTTATGACAAGTAACAAAAAAGAAATAATAGTGGTGATAATAGGAATCCATCAGCTGGGGGCAGTAGAGATTTCATTGGGAACAAAAAAGTTGACTTCATTGATGTTTCCTCTTGTTAAGTTGTACTCAATGTACTGTTGGCTCACTATCCCCAATAGATTGTTGATTAACGGGAACAGGTCCCCGATGGACTTGTGTTTTTTGTACGAAATAGTGCCTTAATTGTAGATACGAACAGAAATTTTAATTTTGGAAAACTTTTGGGCACTATCCTACCGACTGCGATAGTTAAGCCGCATAGCCGATTTAGCGTGTTTTTAAAAAATGATTTAAATTGTTACAAACATATTTATTCAAAACTTTTATAAGTTTTACAAGTTATTAGAAAATAATAATACAGTGTATGACTGAATACAATGAATCTTTGAAACGAAGTGAAGTATTTGCGCTGGAAATCTGTGGAGGCGAGTGGGATATAATGCTGACTTGTTTTTATTATCTCCTTTTATCTGCAGGTGGTCACCTTAACTCGTGAATCTGATGAATTATTTTATTTATTTCTTACTTCTATATTTAGTATTATGATTTTTCTAATTCTACGTAGTTTTTCGTTTTGTCCATTTTCATAGAAAACTGTATAGGTATATGCTTCAAAAAATATTCCTTTCATATATTTTTAGAGTGTCAATTTTGACAAATAAATCACATAAATTTTAACTAAAATTAAGTAAACCTAGAAATAAGTCGCGTTTATATGCAATCGAGCCTTAGTTATTTGCCAACTAACCCAATTATTTAGTTGTTGGTTAGGTAGAAAACTGTAGAACAAAGTTTCCAAGATGGCATAATAACAAATAAAAACATTTTTCTTTCCTTTTAGATTTTCAACTACGATTTTATTGAGTATGCTACAAATACAGAATTATTCCAATTAAATCTAAAATGTGACATTTCTATTGTCAAAATTATTGTTAACATTAAGAAAAACTACATATTTAAATTTTAGTATGGAAATAGATATTTGTGTATATTATGTGGGAATAATATCACTACTTTTTGTATTGTACTACTTGTTTAGGCATCTATAAAAACAATCAAAAGGTACATTTCGTTTTGTCATGTGTGTCATTTCAAAATTCGTCGATTTTATTACATCAGACTGTTGTATTTGGATATTGGGTGCTGTGGCTGTTGGAATTATCTCTTATAAAATTTATCAAAGAATTCACGCTAGCTTAGGACAGTAAATATGTTGGAAGAAAATAAACATGGAATTTAATGAATGTGTTTATTATATTGGAATTCTAACGCTGTTAATGGTAGTTGTACATATGCTAAAACTATTCACTGTTTTATAAAAATTATACATCTTACGGGCGAAATAACTGAGGTAATGTATAAAATCAAAATTTACTAGACTGAGTTATGGATTATGCTATAATTTTCAATTGAGGTTTAAAACAGACTAGATAAATCAGGTATTGCAAAGTGTTTATTTTTGTTCTTTTATTCGTAGAAAAGAATAATTGCAACGTAATCTGATACGTAGTATTTGATTATCCTTGAATTAACTAGACATCCGAAAATATTGCTAAAAATAATATTTACTATTGATTGAAAAGAACTCCAATGAAACAAAAATAAGTGTCATAAACACTACTAGGTATAATCTCAGACTTAAAGATGAAACATATTATTCAAAACACGTTTTGTTGCTCTTAATATGCAAAATACAATAATCAGTTTCTTTAAGGTTATCTAGTATTAATTTTCAAAGCACCACAATTTGAAACATTTACTACTTTTTAGTGAAAGATTCTGAAAATATTTTGTATCAAAATATTGATAGCATGTCTTTATTATCCCTACAATGCCTGATTTCTTTTTTTTTATATAAAAAATAAATTAAGTTAAAGGATAATGAGAATCTACCTAGACTTTAGTATTGAAAAAATAAATATTTATTTCAGAATTTCTGAGAAAACCAGTTCCGTTTTTGCAATTGAGTAACTCAAAAACAGTCAGAAACTAACTTCATAAATGTGAAGTTTATTATATACAACGTAAGAATATGAATAGAAAAAACAAACACACATTTCATGCACATTTCGGGAACATCCTTCTCTTGGTAGTGCATATAAACTATCGTACACTTGGATTAAAGTACCTTTTTTTACCATGTCAAGAACATTCAGTAGACTGTATAATTATTAATTAATAACACGCTTTGAATAATATTAAAGTACCGATGACATCTATAAACGAAAATTAAAACTTAAAAATGACTTGTAAATGTTGCCACTTTTTCATCAATCATTAGTCCCCATTTTGCTGCAGCGCAGGTCTAACTATGCTACATTTATTTCGGTTTTACTATATATTTTATAAGTTAAAGATTGAGAAATTGTACTGTATAATTTTTTTTATAGTCTTTAAATTTCCCAAAATAATAAAGAATTATTTTTTACAGGAGTTGGTAAGGTACAGCGCTTGTCTTGGTGAGAACAACACCGATCTACAGAAGGCCTTGGATTTGATGCTAAGTGTCCCCCATCGAGCACAAGACGATAAGTTTACTTCTAGCATCGAAGGTTATCGCGGAAGCCTCCATAAACTTGGACGCCTTCTTGCTCACGACAGATTCTCCATAACTTTTGGAGAGGTTACAAAAGAACGGTATATTTTCCTCTTTAAGGCACGCATTCTCATCTGTAAGGTCCGGAGAATATCTGAGGATAGATCTATCTTTCAACTCAAAGATATAGTTCGGGTAAGCTTTCCTGCTGTATTAAATTTATTATGATGTTTTGCGTAAAAAATCTGTAATTTAATTTAATGGGATTAATCCAACACTCCAACAGACAGTTGAGAATGGTTCCGAATTTGATTTCCAAATGTTATTGGTTACAAGACCTTAAACTGCAATCTATCACCTGGAATAATCAAATCATATCATATTCGGAACTGTCCTGGATTACTTGTTAGAAAAAAACCTTATATTAATCCAGCCATGATTTTATTTAACTCTACCAACTATTATTTTTATTTAGACCGTTTTGAAATATTTGCGGAATTCAAATACTTTAAATAAGCAGCAATATTTAAATCAACATTTTGTTATTAAATATCCGAAATGTTCTAAATGTAAGTAAAACCAAAATTATATTCTTAATTTACTGATAGACTAAAGACAAATTGAATGGAATTTTATTAATATAAATCTATTACACGTACGGACATTTATGAAACTAAATTAGATTAACTAAATTTAACATGCATTAAAGACGAAGTAGATTCTGTTTTAGTTGATCCATTTAGTAATAATTAATTATTTTCTGTTTATCATGGAGAAGGTTAAATATTTTAATAAATGTGGTAAATTGGTTATTCGAAGATAATTCATATTGGCTTATTCAGTATCACTGGTTTACATAATTTTGTACACTAAACTAATAAATTTTATGTTTTACATGTTTTGAATTATGATTAATGTTATCATACACGGTGTGCATAAAATAAGTAACAAATTCATCAGCTCGGAATAATAGAAAATTCCAAAAAATCCTCAGACTTCATTATCTCTCGTGGTACGACGTCTCTGATATTTTGCTGAATTGAAATTCCTTTTTTCACAATCAGTTGGCCACTTTCATTCTGATCACAAGCATATTCGTTTTGATGGGTTTATCTCTAATAGTACGGCCCATAGTAGCGAACTTACCACTAGGCAAAGTAGGCGCGGGTCTAGGGCAGCTGAATTTGCAGTGGCAACAAATATGAGGGGTTTTTGCAATACGCCACAAACCACGAATCGAGTTTCGACACCGCATCGCATCGTGTATTGCATTCGTAACAACGTTATTGTATACATTCTGTCTCATTTTTTATTTTTTTCTCACAATTCTTGGACGGTCAAGAGTCAAGAAATATTTGGTTGCCAGATGATCTGGCAACCAAATGTATAGCACCTTCCGCAGCAAACCATCGTTGAACCTTCGTTTTATCCCTCGCACTACAGGAACTTCCTTGGCCAATTACCTCTCACCAACCAGAATTTTTCTAAAAAATTCATTCACCTACCAGTTTAGAATTAACTAACTACATCTATGCAGAGAAATTCAGTTAGCATACGCAATAATAGATAGTTTTTCGAGACAAAAATCTAGACGGGTAACTGTCTAGCTTCCCGCAAATCTTCAAACATGAACTCCTGTCATCATAATCAAGTGATCTCAATAACTTCTGTAATATTTAAATTATACAAAGATCCTGTCTACAAGTAATTATTATTTTGTGGATAAACGCAATATGTAATAATAATACTGATCCGCTTTTTGTAAAAAAAAATATTTAGTTTTTTGACGAATGTATGTTTCAATGCAAGTCAATCGCCAAAATATTATGGATACTGGACAAGACAAAATTACATCCTCTATCCATAAAAAGTAGACGTTTGACCAGAAATGATTAGAAATAGGATAATAGAACCCTACTTTTTTTATGAAAATTTGACTGAACCACGATATGTTTAATTTTTACAGGAAAACCTCATTCCTTCTCTAGCTAAATTATATCCAAATAGAAATCATCCCCAACTTCCTACTGAACACTTCTGATTCTAAGAAGATGGATCACTTCCACATTATATCATAACTATACGGAAATATCTTAATCAGTTATTTCCGAATAGGTGGATTGGTAGACGCGGAGCCACTGAACTGAATGGCCACTAAGGTCTTCAGATCTTACTTTAGATCTTTATCTGAGGGCCACTTAAAAAATGTTGTTTGTAAAAACAAACCAAGTAACATCGAGGATTTCAAAGATAGAATTCGATTAGAAATTCAGAATTCCAGACATAATAAACAAGTATATTTTTACGACCTGTTAATTTATTTATCGATTTGTTTTCTTGAGTTAAAGTCTCTTGTTAAAGAAAACTATATTTTTGAAAAACCGACGTTTCTATGTTTTATTACATCAACTTCGGGGCAACTAAATGTTAGCTTTCTGTGTTGAAAAATAAGCAACTACTTAGTAACAGGTGTTCTAGATATATGTGTCTTATGTACGAAAATTCTTAATATTTCAATAAAGTCAAAACACCATGTTGTTGCTAGATGGTTCGGTATAAACAAACGTCTAGCAACAACATTGCCTTTTGACTTTATTGAAATATTAAGAATTTGCTTACATAAAGCACATGTATCTAGAACACCTGTTAATAAGTATTTGGTTATTTTTCAACATCGAAAACTAACATTTAATTACCCTGAAAGTGTTAAAAAACATCTAAACTTTTTAAAAATATACTTTTCTTCAACACGAGACCTGTTTTCGCCGTTGTCAAGCCTACGAAGACCTCCAATTCGAACATTTGCTGTATTTTTCTTGTTTTCAATGAAAGGTTGTTTGAATTCTTCGTCTGTCATTTTTTCCTTGGAAGATCTCAATATGAACATGGTTAGATTTTTCACAATTTTGACTGTACTAATAAAGATAAACCCATTAAACCTCCAAGTCCACTCAGTCCCATCCAGGTGTTCGAAAATGGTTACAATTTGAAAAACTTTCGATTACATCACATCTATGACATTCGTGACCTGACCAATAGAACATCAATAAATTCGTAATTTAATATTCTAACTAGACCTATTCAAACCATGATCTCATATTCGAATAAACTGAGCGTATTTTGAATGTTCGAATTTAATTTTCTGGGCATCCTCGCCCTTTTTTTGCCGATATTGACCGTATTATTAGTATGGTTCCAATCAGGATAAAAGTGCCTATCCGATTATATAAAAAAGGAAACTTCCGTATATAAAAAAAATGTCAGTAGAGTCATAATCCTAACGGTGATGACGTCATCAATAAGATAAATACGCCAAAAATTGGAAATAAAAAATCGTCACTTTTTCAAAATCCTTTAATATTCCGATATAACGATTGTTTTCCTTTATGCACAGCGTTTATAGATAATATTTCGCTTCGGGTAAATTTAAATAAAGTTGGTAATAAAGTCACAAAATAATATTAATTTCAGCTTACTCAAGTTGAGCTTAGAGATCATCCAGAAGATAACCACGTCTTTGAATTGGTGGACAAAGTTGGTGGGCAGTCACTGATTTTAAGAGCTTACCGAAATATAAAGGAATTTTGGCTCAAGGAGATAAGAGAATTTTCCAAAGATTACGGTAAGTTTGTTTCTTTTTAGGTAACTCTTAGCAACTATTTTTTATGATGACATTGATGACAAATAATGCATCTAAAAATGGTAACTTTAACAGAATTTGATATTAAAAATACCAAAAATATTAACATGTTTACCTTTATTAAATCATTTGTGCTTACTCAAGGATTTCAAAATATCTAATATCAAAGCTTGGCAACCTCTATGTTAAATTAAATAACTTGGCTCCAAAGTCACATTTGGCCAAAGAAAATGTGTAAACAGTATCAATGTATTGCTTCATTTATCATTGTAAAATTTTATTTTTATAAATAAAAAAAATTAATTAGTTTAATAAATAATAAAATAAACAAAAATTATTCTTGAAAACTGTTTCACGGTAAATTTTTAAGTTTAATTAGTCCTTTTACATTATTACAATTAAAATTTTTCATAAATAAATAATCGATCACACTGTGAATATCACATCCATGTCAAAAAAATGTTTTTAATTAATGCATCGCAAAATATCTCAAGTATTAAGAGTTATGGAGTTTGGACGAGTTTGGTTTAAAAAATGAGTTCGGTTTATTATTTTAAACTCATTGCACCAACGCTAAAGCCCAGCTTTTCTAACTTGTAAACCGGTTTATTATTATTGATTTAAAATTGACGGTTAGTTCTAAGGTACGATCTATTTTTAGTTGAAAGTCCTCTACCTGTTTGGTTGTAACTTTTTTCTACAGCAAGTTTCCTTACAGCTTTCTTTTTGTTATCATAGAATTTTTTTAGGACAGCACTGCTACGGTAACTGACACAGGATTTTGGGCATTAAATTCATTCTCAATTTTCTTCAAGGTTTCATCTTTTCCTCGCCGTGTCACTCTGCCGGTTTTCATTCATTCAATAATGTTTAAACTTTTTTATAATATTTAAACATAACCATTTTTCATCAGGGTAAAGTTTACATTACGCTGTCTTTTCTGCTCCATATTTAAAATTTTTATAGACCCCAATTTTTCAACTGGTTTCAATATTTTAAATACTGACGTTGACAAGTGTAACCAATGACCGATAAAAGAAATATGTACCTAGTATTCCCTAAATATAATTCATCAACGAAATATGCTCCACAGCTGAGCTAAACCAAAAGCGGTGCAATGCGCTACATATTAAAGTGGAGTTCTTGTTTAGACTCGGCTTGGCAAAGCCAAGGGTTTAAGCCGAACTCACAATTTGTTATACACGTTTAGATATGAAAATATAAAAGGGATATGTTAAAAATAGGCTATACCGTTACATTCTCAACATTGTCTAACGGAAAACGGGAAATAAAAACTATTTTTTATAGGCAACGCAATCGCGTGGTATGGTCACAATATGACTAAAATACTTGCAATAAATTTAAGACAGTCATATCCCATATGATGAAATTCTTTAACATAGTAATAAAATTATTTTTATTTTCAGGTGAAAGTGAAGAAACAGGAAGTGACGATTTTCAAATTGAATCTCCACCTACCGAAACTTCCCAAACCAGTAAGTCAAAAGAAGTTGAACATATACCTATTGAGCAGCACTCAGTTGGCCAAGAGAAATCAATAGAACCGCAAAAACCTCAAACAAACCCTCATGAAATTCAAATTGTAAAACCTTCAACTGAAGAACCGGTTAAAACCAGAGACCAACCTCAAATAAAAACTTCAAAATCTGAATTTCTAGATCAAAATAAAGACGATATAACAAAAACTCCAAAACCACCTGAAAAATCTAAACCTAACCTTCCTGGTCATTCTAAAGAGTTTATACAAGAACTTTCAACTGTAATTAGTAAAACAAAAACTAAAAAATCATCCAATTCGTCTGATACATTAGTAGCTTCTTCTGATAAAACTTTAGTAGCAGAAGCTGTTCCTACTTTAGTAACAACTACTACCACTACTGATATTCTTCCATCAGAAACTGAAACTTTAAAACAAGTTCAAACTCCCGAATCAGAAACTGTCGAGGAACATCACCTACTCAGGATACAACAAGTTGAACCACTTGTACAAATAAATAAACCGAGAGTTTTAGAGGAAGTTGTACCCTATATAATCAAACCACCGCCTGAATTAGTGCCTGGTAGTGCCATCGATAAATTGTTCAGTGTAGAAAAATCGGGTGTTAGTGAAATAGTTCTAACTGACTTTAAAGTTGGCGTTGAAGTTAATGTTGAAATTGGCGACGAAATGAGTCGAAGATATACATCCTCTGCGCGATCAGGTTAGTTTGTACAATGAAAAGTTAATAAATACCTTTTACTAACTGTTTGCGTTTTCTTTTTGCCTAACAATTTTATTCTTAAACACTATATTTTCCTACACAGTTAAAGTGCAAAACAGTTTCTGTTTATTTAAATTAACGTTCATTTATATAATCAAAATATATGTGAAAACTACTACTGTTAGATAATAAATAATTTATATATATAAATAATATCTATAAAAAATAATCAGTAATCTTACTCATTATTATTAAAATATTTATTAAAAAAACTTTTATAGTTCTGCATTTTAACGATGTTTAACAAGTTAATAATACATCATCATGATAACCAAATCATTCTTAAATTTAATAATCAACAAACTTATAAGTAGGTAAATGGTTTTAATTGATCCAAAATTAACATTAATGTTCTTTGCACTAAGAAAAAAGAGGACAATATTATAGAGAGTAACTGCTGTTGTAGATATACTTATAATATTAATTTAATACAGTCTGGATCGTTTGGTTTAACAAAATTATTATATTACTTCCTCACCCCTCAAAGTGAGGAAGTTACGTATTCGTGAACAAAATTTTGAAAATTTTTATTGCATTTCTGAACGAATCTAGACGAATTATGACGATACACAAAATTCTCGACAGAAAAAATTTTCTGTCTCTGTGGTTCGCGATAGCGCCTACAGTTTTTGAGATAAAGCTTTCAAATTTGGTATACACATTCTAGAGGTCAAGGAAGAGATTGATTTCGTTGATGAGCAAAATCGGTCCCAATGTCAAAAAAAATATTAGTGACATTCCATCAATGTGACTTTTTTGAAACGTCAAAATGTGCCTTCTGAAATGTCAAAAAATGTGACTTTTTGAAACGTCAAAAATTACTTTTTCATATAAACTCCACCACACGTCGAGTTTTACTACGGTGAGAAAGCTCTGATTCCCAAGTAATTGGCAGAGGTTTTTTGTTATATATCGGGCATTCCGAATATGTTGTAATTTTCTACAAATAAAATATGTTTTCTAAACGCTTCCTATATTAGTGTCTACAAATAATTTATGATATAAGAAAATAAAACTATGAAAATTAAATTAGCCAAATATGCAAAATTATCTTAGTCCAGCAAATACGTAATTTTCGAAAGTAAGTTTTGCGAGAGTTTCGGAAATTGGTGGGAGCTGTTTTCGAGGTCACATTTTGCGACTGAAATTTTTTGCCGGAACCTAAAAAAAAACAGTGCAAAAAAATTTGTTTGCTACTATCCGCTCCAACGCACCTCGAAAAAAAATATTTCTGTACTAAATTAAGGAGAAATAAATTTTCTAAAATTTAGCTCTCATAAGTTTTTTTGTGGGATGCGGCGAAACTGCCACTAGAGCATCGTCAAATATTTTCCCAAAATGTATTATTTTTAATAGTTTTTTGTAGTGCAATCTTGCACAAACGCATGGGCAGTAATTTAAAAAGATACATTTGGAGTTTGTCGCAAAAATAACGCATATAAATACTATAACTTAAACTTCATTTTTCGTTTTTTTCCTATGTTTGATTTATTCTAATAATTTTTGTTGGGCATGCTCATTCATGAAAAATATACTCATTTCCATATCACCTGTGAGGTAGAGTATGCGGTACATTTTTTATCGTAATGGTGATCTACAGCAAGGGCATTTGCAGGAGTTATATACTGGATGTCACCGATAGCATGGAAAGTGTTACAACCATCTAAAGTCTATATATTAAAATTAACATTGTCAACCACGAATTGAGAATAAGCATTACCGTTGACATCCAATGCATTTCAGCTGATGCTTTGAAAAGTTTCGTTTCTGTGTAAGACGAATAAAATCTAGGCGATGATAATATGTCAATTAATTATCTGATTCCAAACTTTTAAATGATGCCAATTTGATTTGTATTGGTGACAAAAAATATTTCGGTCTTTCAGCGGAAACAATACAGTGTGCCAAAGCAATAATCCTCTTCTTCCATTTGTTGAGAAACCCACGCTTCTTCTCTAATATTACATTCCCAAGCAGCACATTTCGTAGTTTCTCTACGTAGTAGCTACCATTAGTGGAACTGGAACCAAAATGGGAAATAGTTATTAAGTAACAATTATTATTCCGGAACCTTTCGTGTTACGTGTTAACAACTAGGTTATTATGTAAACGGAGCGTAACCAAGTAGTAGAAATTACTAATTTTTGTAGTATGAGAGCAAACTATATTTTGCTCTCTCTCTCTTCTCTCTCTCGTTCGAATAGCAAGATATAATGTATTGCAATCGGACTTACTGATTGTGAGTTTGAAGTCAATATGTCCAAGTTAAATCGATTGAATGAAGTATATGTATGTCATAACCCATGATGTTTTGCATTCACTTTGGAAATTAAAACGATTACTTGTTTTCAGTAAAATGTTACCATGATACCTCGATAAAAAAGACGCGCTTTTTAGAAAATTGTTTTTTCAAAAAAAAAAAAACGTTCAAAAATTATGTCTGCAATCGAAAATGCAAAATTTTTGATGGAAAACATTTTTTTGTTTTATGTATAATGAAATAATAATCTATTTATAAAACATATTTGCAAATGCGCATATTTAATAAGAAAATGGTTTTCAGAATTATATTTTCATCTGTCAATATATCGTCATCATTCAATAATAGAAAAGTGGCGAATTTAGTTTGTGTAACCATATAGTAATATATACGTAAACAAATTAATCTTCACTTAATAGAGGTGACAAAAATCAAAATTATTTCCAATCAAAGTTACATTTACCATAAAGTAGCAAGTCTACTAACGTTATGCTATCGTTATGCTAACGTTATTGCTACTTGAAAAATGGTGACGGGAACTACAAAAATTCTACTATGTATTGTTTATCAAAAAACAGCAAATGCGACGAATAACGTCATTTTCTTGGTAGCTTTAAACTGACATCTACTGCGCTGCTACGAAAAGGTTACTGCAGAGTTCCCACGTACTTTACGATCTTTACTTTTAATTTGGTAGAACTGGCTGATTCGATCTATATTTCGTTCATTTCATATGAGCACATAAAAACTGTTTACCTGGGCTCGCAGAGCGACCCTCTGTCGACCCTCAGTCATGTCTATAGGCGCGCGGTGTGTTATACATATAAATACACAAAATGTATTTATATAATACTGCGCGCCTATGCTAGAATTTTTGATGTGACTATATGAAATGAATGGAGTATAAGTAGAAATAATTTTACTGTTTTGGATTGACAACACATTAATGACTGACTAAAAGTATTATTATTAGCGTAAATCAAACAGATGATTAACTCGTGGATTTATCTTGAATACCAAAAAAATTCATTGTGGTGAAAATCTGGATTGGACAAAGTTGACACTTTTATCCATATTTTCTGTTATCTCATCGTCATCACTTTCACATATCCGTAAATTTTTATAACCTTATTCATTTGTCTGAATTTCGCGAATTTATTCAGTGAGCGAAATTTTAATTAATAACTATTAACGGTAAATCACAAACAATCACAATCAATTACATTCTTTATATCAACATTTGATGGTTTTTCACTGCTGTGTCCGATTTTCCCGAGAAGTTTCCTAACTTGATTATTTATCTGTTTCAACGAATAAGGGTCAGTTCCGCATCAATCAAATAATTGTTAAATTAGGTAGGTTAATCCCATATGTGTGTCTTATCATGAATTGTTAAATTGTTAACTTCATTTAACTGTAACATAGATAACTTTTTTATAAAAGGTCGGTGAATGACGGAAAATCTTCATTGTTGTTTTACTGCCTTTCAACGCCTTGTTCGATTAGTTCCGAATAAGAAAGTGTCGATTTAAAAGTTAATATCCCTTTATAATAGGTCTTTAAGGTATACGAAACCTTGAAGTTATTTTTTAGTTAGTTAGTAAGTAGTAAAAATCACTTTAAAGTTAAAGTTATTTCTACTCAAGATTTCACTAATAAGTTACACAAATTTAAATTTCCAGAAAATTTCCCGACAACATTACAGGAACTTTTTAGAACACTTTCAGTTATTATTACTTTGAAGTAATTCTTTGGTAACGCTTTGTAGTCGGTATTATTACAAATTCTCACTTTAAAGTGAAATTGCTTTAAAGTAATGCAGAGTAGTATTTGCGACGTTGCACATACTACAGCAGTTATTTGAAAGTGTAATAACTATACACTACCTTAATTCAGTAGAATTTACGTAATTGTTACTACACGGGCAGACCACAATGTGAAATCGCAATTTTAGTGACAGTTACGTAATGCCTATTACATTAAAGTTCCGATGCCAGGTCCCGTCAGTTTGGTGCTAGTTGGGTTGTACAGTAAAACCCGTAGAAATTCAGGTATATCGTACTCAATACCTTGAGACAGGAAACGCTCTGGCGTTTACGCCGTCCGGACAAAAAAACAAATTGCCGCCCCTTTTAAAGTTATTTTTTCTTAATAAAAGATGGTTTTAATTTGCAATAAAAACGTATATTTAAAAAGAAACAAGTATTAAAACGTATATTTAAAAAGAAACAAGTATTAAAATTTAACATTTAATACCAAACAGTATAAATTAAAATAAAATAGGGTTGCAGTATCAATATATATCTAGTTGTTATATTTTAAAAATATTTACTTAGTTTTAAACATACAGAGTGCAATTTTACCGCTATTACGATTTAGAGTTTTTCTCACTTATACCTAAAACATAAATAGAAAACAAAAGATAGATAAATAGAACCACAGTAATACATTGTTTGTTTGAGTTATAATAAGAATATTTATTATTTCACTTTTAATTCTGCAAATTTTTTTATTACCTCTTTTAATTTTATTTGATCAACGATTTTATGTCCAATTGCTAAAATGGCCAAGCCGTTTAGTCGATTTTGCGTAGTAGTTGAGCGTAAAAAGGTTTTCATTAATTTAAATTTGGAAAAACTTTCTCCACTTGCTACTGATATTGGAATAGTCAATAGTATTCTTAAGGCAACACTAAGATTTGGAGCAAAATTTAGCATTGGACCAAAAGTGCACAAACTGCAGAAATTTCCTCTACTAAATTTGATATAGTTGTATTCCTATAGATCTTTCCACAGGTAAAAAACCTACAAGTTTTCGTAGATTTTTATTTCGACATCGTTTGAATCAGAATCAGACTTATTGATGGAAAGATTTAATTATCAGGGTTATTTGCTCCACCTTCCTAACATCAGAAGTGCAGTTTAATATTATAGAATAGTATTTCGCTTTTTCTTTATTTCAGCAATAATATGCAATACACTTTCGAGAAACAAGTCTATTATCTCGTTTTGAATGTTTTTCCACGATAGTAAGCTTTGGTGTCTTCCTTATTAAAGCACTCTACGTACGTGTTCCTCCATGATGGGGTCAAATTCAGATAGCAATTCAACTATTTTTAAAAAGTTGCCGTTATTATGCTCAAACAGCTTGTCGTTTGTACCTTGAAGCTATAGCCAGGATTTTTTAGCCTGAATATAATTTTTAGAAATTTCGTGATCCTTTAAAGTTTCAACGAGGTGCTTCCAACTTTTAAAATCTTCTTTTGAAAGGGAACCTGATACACGGCTGTAAATTTTGCAGCAAAAGCAATATATGCAGTTTTTTAAAGTAAAGTACACTAGCCAGTCTCTTATAAGTTGCTCTACATTTCTTAAAATTCGAGAATAGTAATTTGCGCTAAATTTTCGACCAGTGCCATCATAAAGAAATTTGTAATTAAACAATGGTTTAGGAGGACCTTGTCGTACTATAAATCTTCTTTCGGTATCTCCTAAAATTCTAGCCTACAATGCTGGATCTGTACCTAAAATTTGTACAGTGCATTCCGTGGGTGATAGGGTGGGGTCAGTTTATAGAGGTAGTGCTACTAGTGCTAACCAGGGTGCCTTCTGTAAGTGCCAAGGTGGTGTCAGTTGGTAGACTGCTTTCATTTGGTGACCAATTTAGTTTAGAAATATCGTGTATTGATTGGTCTTGGCACCAACACTCTCTGATGATTCCATGTTTTTCTTTTTATCTGAATTTTTGGAGATATTTGTTTTGGTACTGATGATACTACCGGACTTACCCTGTAAATAATTGTGCAGAGCACCAGCTTGTTTTTGCTTTTGGGTTTCCTTCTCTAGCCTTCGATTTTTGTACTGATGGTCGGACAATTTTCTTTGCGCGTCAGACATTCTAAAACAACAAATTAAACAATGTAAAATACGCTAGTTAAAATAAGATTTGGAAAAATTTTCAAATCCAATTAGTCAGTAACTTAGACTGTCTCATAGTTTTGGAAAATAAAATGGCTAATTTAATTACCTACTTAAACTATTTTTAAATATAAAAACGAATTTCTTAACGTTTCGAGCTAATTTTCAACCCCCCTTTTAGAAAAAATAGTTAATACTTTTAGTAATTAAAACTAGGCATTTCATTTTTTTAAACTGTGGGACAGACTAAGCCACCGTCACCGACTAATCATATTTGAAGATTTTTCTTCTTTTATCTTTTTATGCAACGCATTGGCTTATTACTACACAACATTATAATTTATTAATTAGTAGGATTTTTCAAAAAATTTTTTTAGGTGTGGTGGATCCCAACAAAATGGACAAACTGCGAACCACCACAACGAACATATAAATACTAGATATTTAAAATAGATACCTATCTAAAATGTTTGATTTTTGGGATGGATTTTTTTGTTTATCTTTCTTCGCGGCGAAAACTCCAAATAAATTAATAAGAATCCGCCACAACAAACATACAGAAATTATTTAAAAATGTATAAGTACGTATTGTGGAAAATATTTTTGAAAATAATTCTTTACCACTTAATAAAGGTATTTGCAGATGTACTTACCTTTAGAAATTGACAAAACACACAGAAGTCACTATCCCGAACTAAACTGTTAAATATTTTTAATATTTATAAACTTACTTCAAGGATATGTTATCACCGGCACCGACGCATTTGCAATAATAACACAATTGCGCTTAGATGACTCTTTATATAGTAAGGCGCGAAAACATGTCCATGCATGTTATGTCTTGCAGTTCCTATTTTAAATAAGTAACTATATACCTACAAGTTCATGCAGGGTCATGCGCGTCTTTTAACTATAAGTTTTGTTTTATTTCAAAAATAAATATGCTTTTTTTAAAAAGGTGTTTTAATATTTTTCTAGCTTTAAAACATAACAAACCACAAAGATCAAATGTAAATTGCATAGTACTTAGTTTTAGTTAGGGAAAAAATCAACAAGTAGTGTAAAATTTATATTAATTGAGAATAATTAATTTATCAATATTTGGTTCACATTCAGGGGGCGTGAAAATGCCGCCCTCAGGTTCACCACCTCGGATAGGGGTCTGGGCTAAAGCGGGCCCTGATTATCTAAAATAAAGCCCAAGTTTTTTGAAGTCTAGGAATTTGGGGGTAAATCCATATCGTATTTTTATAGTATTGTTAGAGACCTTGATCTACCCAGTGCTTATGTTTAGAGAACTTGTCATAACATCCACAAAATTGTTAGATCATGAATTCGGCATCTGCTTGCACCCAAGCAGCACAAACATGTTATTTAGTTGAAATAACCAAGAATCAGCTATAAAATCGTTGTAATGGCTTTCGTCAAGTTGCATTTTGGTTTTATTATTTTAGTCGTGGTTCAACATAAAATTTAAACACAAAAACCCAATGATGACCTTTTTTTAGCTATATACTAGTCATTTATAGTAGCCACAATATGGCCATGCAGCTTTGGTTATAAAGTCGTTTTCATGGTGTCATGTATGAGCAAGTAATTAAATGGCAATAACGTTAAGTCCTAATACTGCCATTAGAGCTATAAAAATTACCAGAATATGTTGGCATGGTTTTAGTTATTAATATAGTGTTGATATCCGAACTATTGGCAAGAAACTAGTCAAAACCAAAAACATGACTACTTTATTTGGCGATTTTCTTAGCTGTTAATTCCGCATTACGACTAAAATAATAAAGAAGAAGTTGTTACTAAAGGCCATTTTTTAAAGTCATTTTGTAGACATAAAAGCCTATTTCGGGACTAAACTGCAGGGTAGGTATATAACCTCAAAACAAAGTGTTGTTGGTAGTATTTACACACATCATATCTCAAATATATGACAGATACTGAAACTAATCTCCAAAACCCTTCACTGAGTGAAACTAAATGTAAACTCGTGTTTATAAAACACCATAACCAAATTGTGTTCTTATCTTTGCTTCATACTTTAACTATTTGACGTATGTAATTAATTGAAACAATATACAAGTAATAATTTAGGTTTATATTATGTATCTAATAATTATGCTGTTTGCAAAAAAAAAGCAAAACAAATTTGAGAGTTAAGTTTGTTTCTTCACTCTATAGTATATTTATTTATTTTCAATTTAGTTTAATTTTATTATCTCTTTATAATGTACCGAAGTGATTTTTCTGTTAATAAATTTCTATTGTAATAAGAAATAAGTGGGTTCTTCTTTAACTTTGGTACTCTGTATACGATAACTTGTATTAATGTTTATTTTTAAACCGCTTTGACCAAAAGGTCAATTGTTTTATTAGTCAAATACTTGAAATAATAATTAATTCTTGAAGATAATTCGTTCAAACAGGTATTTGTTGAATACGTTCTGTGAGGGGGTCTTTCGAAAACATATGCCAAGTTGCCGCCATGTTTTCTATCAAACAAGAACAACCCGAATGGCGGCCATTATGTTGAATTTCAATATTTTGTTAAATTTACCTCTAAAATAACGTTTTAATTTACTAATTCGATATTTTAATCAGTTTTGATAACCCTACCATTGATTGCGCTCTTTGAAATTTCAAAGGGTCTAGCCGGATAAGCATGTTAAAAAATGCCCTTAAAGGAAATTACACGAAATGAGTGTTAAAGTATTTTATTAGTTATAAAAAAAATATTTGCTAGAGTATTATTCCAAAAATCCAAAGGGGGGCTGAACTTTTGCAAAAAAAGGTAATTATTTTTTAAAAATATGTTGCAACTTACATAATGGGTGAAAAATTTTGAAAAAAATTCTCGAACATAGAGATCTACCAAACGAACTCAGTAAAAATTATTATGCAGCGTTCACCCTATCGGTATAAAAAGCACCCCCATAGAGGGTGAGAACCACCCTCATCTGCCACCAAACCAATTGATGACGACAATGACTAAAAACATTAAAAATGTTTAAGTTTCGTTAGGTTTGCAATAAGCTGACGTAGAATTCACGTAATACCCCAAAACTACCCCTATATCGTTTCATACCGATAGAGTGCACGCTGTAATTTACCTTTATTGTTGTTATCATGTTATCATTTTAATCAATCGTTTTGTTTAATATTTTCGGGAAAAATTGAATGTATTACGATAAAAATAAAGGTAAATTACAGCGTTCACCCTATCGGTATGAAACGCTATAGGGGTAGTTTTGGGGTATTACGTGAATTCTACGTCAGTTTATTGCAAACCTAACGAAACTTAAACATTTTTAAATATTTTTCAGTCATTGTCGTTATCAATTGGTTTGGTGGCAGATGAGGGTGGTTCTCACCCTCTATGGGGGTGCGTTTCATACTGATAGGGTGAACTTTGTAATTTACCTTAATTTTTATCGTAATACATTCAATTTTTCCCGAAAATATTAAACAAAACGATTGATTAAAATGATAACATCATTTTCAGAGCTTTATCTCATATTCAGGGAGTATTTTTTGGCTCTAAAAATTTTTTTTGGGGGTGTGCGACTTTTTTTGACCCCTGATTCGGAATCAGCGATCAAAAATACATAAGGATATACTCGTCTCGTTGCTAGGTCAGAATTTTTTTTTTGGGGGCTGTGTAATTTTAGGTGGTTTTTATTTTTTTTCAGCATGTGCCACCAAATCAAAAATTCTGAAAAAAATTAGGGGTATTAGTAATGCAAAGGCACATCTGTCAGAAAAAAAATCATGGTAGCACCTTTTCAAAAAAAGGTGAAAAGGGCGTTTTTAATTTTTGTTAATTTTTTAAAATTTGAATTTCGCGCCAAATACGGCATAATAATTTTTACTGAGTACGTTTGGTAGATCTCTATGTTCGAAAATTTTTTTCAAAATTTTTCACCCATTATGTAAGTTGCAACATATTTTTAAAAAATAATTACCTTTTTTGCAAAAGTTCAGCCCCCCTTGGATTTTTGGAATAATACTCTAGCAAATATTTTTTTACTAATAAAATACTTTAACGCTCATTTCGTGTAATTTCCTTTAAGGGCATTTTTAACATGCTTATCCGGCTAGACCCTTTATAGTTCTAATATATTTCGAATTAATTTAATAATACTTAAAACATAAGTTTTTCAGAGGCCCTCTTTATTTCTATGAGTATTTTAGTAAGTTTACAGAAAAAAATGGCTGCGGTAATAGATTTGACCCTCTTGTTCATTGTTCATTGACTAAAAACTGTGTATATTACCTATAAGTATAATGGATGTCCATATTATTTGACAACAACCTTTAAAACTAAAACATAACCACAGTTGAATAAGTAATATTTGAGACGATTTTATAGCTAAATAATTTCCATAAAAAGCAAAACTGAAGATTATACTTTCGTCATAAAAATCGTTTCGTAGCTAGCATTAAAACAGCCATAATAATCAAAAAGAAAGCCAATGTAGGCCAGTGATCATTTGGCTCCACTTACGTTTCGATGGCCAAATTATTATTCCCCATTTTGACCATCATCTTTAAAGCCTAATAATGCAGTTTTTATAATAACCACTATAACCAAACAGTCAATTTTTCTAGCAACTGTAACATCATGATCTTCCAAAGTACACCTTCTTATGCTGCTTGGACGGATGCATACAATAATAAAAATTATTCATTCATTACACAACTTTCGTGGTAGACATATCACTAATTTCATAACATTTTATTTTTAATAAAATTATTTATTTTTAATAGTTAACGTGTTTAACAGTATGTATATAATATATTTATATTATCTGAGTCCAAAAAATTATCTTCAAGTAATCAAAGTTAAGTAGTGTTCTTCAGAAACCATTTTATAAGAAGCATTGTCAAGATCAGTTGCATGATCTAGTCATTACAATTGAACTTATACCTGCATATCATTCCCATATGCTTGATTGAATATTACAAAATTTTGTAAGTATTAAAATATCTATAGTATAGATTTTAAATATTAGTGGTTCTAATATGGAGCCCTGAGGAACTCCAAATAACGAGAGAAAAAGAAAATAATAATACAAGAAGGAAACTTAAATAATTCACCATTTACTTATTAAACGGTGATAAATGTATATCTAACAATTATTCTGTAGATTTTTGTAGTTTTGAATAACAATTCTTAGAAACGAGGTAAGTAGAAACAATGTTCATAATGTCTCACGTTTCTATGGAAACATTTATGCAAAAATCAAAGCAATGTTCTAGTTTTTATAACGGAATCAGCTGCCATATACTCATTCATTACTCGATTCGACGAGAGTTCGCATTTTTTCAAATTTGCGTGATTTTTTGGATAGGCATGAATATTTTTTCAAAGAAAGACAACCTCCGGCTAATCCTTTTGGCACCGATGTTTATATAATATTCTTTTTTGAATAATTTATGACAGTCTCTTAATACCAAAGAAAAAATGAGAAAAAAATGAGAATTTGTTGTTGTTTTTTGTTTTTCCATTTTATTCCTTATTTGAATAGGACTTTTGCCAAAAGCGTGTTATAATTTCTCCATTAGGTATCTTTTGCAATTCAAACAATTCATACGGCTTGTCGGCTCTTCATATTTTTGATTTATGTCTATTTACGCAACAGATTTTGAATTATTGTTATTGCTGTTAGAAATCTATAATATCACGCCTCGATGAGATAGATTTCTTTGCTCTTCCAGGATAAATATCTAAGAGCCCATTGAACAAAAAATTCTGCAAACCATACTCTCCTTTATCTTTAATGGAAGACACTCATGTAGCATATTATTTTAAACACAACATGTACCAAAGTACTAACAATATACAGTGTGTCTACGGATGAGGTCCCAAAGAGGGGAAACTTCTTTATTTATGGCTTTATGAAAAGAAAATCATACACTTTTTAAAAAAGTATGCTTGTATCCAAATTCCCAAGAACGTACTGAAATTCAAGCTTGTATATACAGGGTGGCCACTATAACTAAATATGTGAAAATGCATGTATTTTTTCCACTCTCAAACTCGAATAAAAATGGTTCTCTTTTTTTTTGAATATTTTTTCAATTTGTGTCTGAATATGTTTTTGGGTTATTCGCAACCTACAGAATATTTTGTAAAATTTGAGGGAAGAAAAAAATGCGTTATTATTTATTTGGTAATAGTGACCACCCTTTATATGCAAACCTGAATTTGAGGACGTTCTTGGGAGTTTAGGAATAAGCTGACTTTTTTATAAAGTATGACTTTTTTCCATAAAGCCACCTTTGTCCAATGTAATGCAAATAGGGTTAAATATGAAACATTACCATTATTTCACGATAACCCCATTTAAATCTAGGACAGGAAGTGTGTAATTAAAAACTGATATGTATAATTTATATTTTCTATTGGTGGGAAATTATGGGGGTTTTGAAATACTATCAATCCTATTTTGTAATATGAGGTGATAACTAGTAGCTCTTTTTTTAAATGATAATTTTAGCAATTTAATTTGAAAATTTGTTTGCATAGGAATTTTATTAATAGTTCATACAAAAATGGATAATAGTCATTGTGTTATTTCAAATCATTTTAGATTTGTGCAAGCATATATTCTTTAGCAACTGAAGATATGGAATTTTCTTAAATATTACATGATCACACAATAATGTCATGAATATTTTCATGGATGTCGCCTCCAAAGATTCCGGAGGACCCAGACGGAGCAAATTTTTTTTAAAATAATTTATTATTTGTATATCTATGACTGAAATGGCAATAAAGTTTATTTGTGAATGTTAATTTAGCCATTTTTTAAGTTATTTAGCATTGTAAGTGATTGGATTTTATTGTAGACCCGCATATCTATATACCAATAAAAAATATTCATTATCTGCAAAAAAAATCTGCCGCCCCTCTCTGCACCCTTTGGTGACGCCCATGTATATTTTGTAACATAATTTCATTTAACCGTTCTATATTTGAAGTATAAGTCGCCTCCCGTATTGCGAAAAATGAACAAAAATGTATTTCAGAAACAGTTGTTTGGTCCTGTATGATGTCTGATAGCGCAGTGGACTTAAGTCTGACAAATAAAATTTACTTATAAATCAACATGTTCGGAACACGCTCTTAGCGAAAGAGGTTCCATTACGTTATTCCCCAGAAGTGACCTAATCAAATCGAAAATAATAAGCTTTACTTTAGTGGGTTAGCACAGCAGGCTACTAACAAACATTTTCTGTTGGAATTTTTGACAGAACCATATTTAATGTTTTTTACATTATTGATGAGAGGAGACAATTTTAGTTAAAAATATTCCCTACGCTGTTTATGATTTTTCAAATATTATAGGATGAGATATATTACTTAGGAAGTTTGCTGATTATTAAAAAAGTTAACTAATCTAATCACTTTGCATGATAAATAATTGTTTTTATGTGCATATTTTCATGTACCAAAATTTAACCAACTATCTAATTTCTAAATTAACTCAAACAAAATACACAATTCTACTATTGCACTACTATACTTTAATAAATAAATAAACATAATAAAATTCAAATGCATAAGAAGAATATAACAATTAAATGTGCTTGGCACCTCAGCAGCTTCTGCAGATTTCAGTTAACTAAAACAAAAAACATACGTTTCTTCTCAAAAATAATCTTCATTCACAGAAGGCGGATATGATTCTTCATATAGTCGAAGAGCAGGACAATCTTCCTATACTTCTGATGGACTCTCTTCCTCAAGATATAGCACCGAAACTGGTTCCAGTAAATACGCTACAGATTCATCTCTAACTGGTTCAAGCAAATATAGCACAGACTCAGCTCTAACAGGTTCAAGCAAATACAATACCGATTCTGCTATAACAGGAGGTTCTAAATACGAATCTTTATCATCTAAATATGGTAAAAAATCATATTCAACTGATCTGGGTGATAGTTCGGCACTAACGTCTAGTTACAGTCCAAGAAAACCACTAACATCTGAGAGTGGTGATAATGAATACAGCTACTCCAGAAAATCTGCACGGTCGTCAGCTATAGGCGATGATGACGGTGATACTTACAGTTATTCTCGAAGAATTAAAAGTAAGGTAGGGGAAGACGACGGAGAACCTTATAGTTCTTATTCTAAAAGATCCTCCAGATCTCTTTCAAAAACATCTAGCGAACTTGGAGATGGAGATAATTACTATTCTAGACGTAGTATTAAAAGTACACTCGAGGGCATAGGTGATGGAGATAGCTACTCGTTAAGAAAGTCAATAAAAACTTCTGTAGAAGGAACTGGAATTGAACCTTCTGAAACCAATGACACTTACAGTTATGGTTCAAAATTAGCACTTGGATCAGAGTTAGGATCAAAATACTCTAAGAGATCTGTTTCTCTTGAAGATAGTGACGGAAGTAGCAAATACCGAAGAGCTTATTCTGGTCGTAACGATGACGATGAGGATCTTCTATCTAAATATTCAAAAAAATATTCTAGAGGAGATTCTTTAGATCAAAAAGCCATAGGCGAGGAAGAAGAAGATAAGTATGCTAAATATACAAGAAAATATTCACGAACTGATGCATCATCTGAAAGAAAGTCCTACAGAGATGATGATGATAATAAATACCCCAGAAGACATTCGAGAACTGATTTAAAAGATAAAAAGAAAGGAGAAGAAGAGGAAGATGCATATGAAAAATACGCTAGAAAATATTTAAGAAAAGATGAGTCTTCGTCAGAGAGTAAATCTTACTCTACAGATTTATTAGACAAGAAGGAGAAACCAGAAGCGGCGGAGGACGATGTTTATTCTAAATATTCGAGAAAATATTCTAGATCTGATTCCCAGGAAAAGAAATCACACAGAAATGATACAGGTGATGGTAAGTCAGAAAATTATTTATTTATTTATGGGAAATATACTACACACATACACATATACGCATTTAACGTTGTTTAACGTTTGATATTGTGTAAAATCATTATTATTAATTTGCCATCAAAGATTTAACATTGTTTAATCTCATGGCATTTTTATTTTAAACATTGTTAATTTTGTTTTTTCTTGATTTAAAATTTCAAGTTGTTTATGATTTACTTGTTTTGTTCTCTTATAGAATCAACTTCAATAAAAATTGCTAGTGAAACAGCTGTAAATGGAAAGGAAATAAAATCCGAGGCGTTCGAGTCCAAACAGTTTATTAAATCAGAAGCTTATGCTCAAGAGTCAAAATCTGAATCTCTCTTAAAAGAAGTAAAATCTGAGTCATACTTGACAGAAGCAAAATCTGTGTCACAAGCACAAGAAGAAAAATCTGATTCTCAAGCCGCATACGATTCCATTTCAACCACCTTAAAAACAACTCGTGAAAAATCTGCAGAAGATAAGTTAGAAGAACTAGAAGGAGATGATCGGCCTAGATTTATTAGAACCATACGTGGCACCAGCTTAGAACGTGAGTATTGTATAAAAAATTTATGAAAATAAAATTTAAAACTTTACCTGTATGATATATATATATATATATATATATATATATATATATATATATATATATATATATATATATATATATATATATATATATATATATATATATATATATATACACTGTGTCCCAAATTGGAGGTACATGCATTGCTATCTCGGTTATTAGAGATAGAGAAACTGTTCAATGGGGACTTTTTTGAAGATTTTTATGACCGTTTCGATGCCATTTTTAATTTGGTCTAGCTCTGTCCGTTTTCCAGATATTTTCAAAAAACTGTAAAGATACATTTTAAAAGACTTCCTGTATCTCCCTAATTTGATGAATGGTGATATTTTAATAAGTACATTGTTAGGACACTTTTTTAAGGTGCTTTCGTTGACGTTACCAAAAAATTTCTATCGTCATTTGTTTTTGAGTTAATGTCACTAATTTTGCTTTTTCTTATGGGCGCCATATTGTATTTTTTGAGAGTTCAATAGTACTCTTAATTTCCTTTTCAACGATGTCTCAACGATATCAGGAAAAAATTAGTTACTGGTGTAAAATATAAAAAAATTCAGTTTTCTAAGTAGGCCATGAAGAAAATTTATTTTAAAATATAATCCGATTTTATTAGCTTCAACTTAAAATTTCAACAAATTAATTAAATACTTAATTAAAAAATTTCAATATGACGTCCTTGTTCATTAATGCATTTTTGACATCGCTTTAATATTGAACTACACGCTCTCCTTAAAGTATTTCTGTTAACAGCAGCCAAAGTATTTCTTACACGTTCTTCTAAAATTTGAATATTTTCTGGTGGTTCAAATGCATAAACTTCGCTTTTTGTATGCCCCCAAAAAAATAGTCCAACGGGGTGAGATCAGAAGACCTGGCTGGCCATAGAACGTTGCCATTATTTGCAATAATTTTATTATCAAAAGTTGCTCTTACGAATTGTGTTACTATGCCGCTATTATGTGCTGGACAACCATCATGATGAAACCAAATCTGGTTAATATCTTTTACAGCAATTCTAAGAGCTGGTATTATTCTTGCAACATTCGCAAATAATTTGCACCGTTCTCATGATAAATAAATGGTCCAATAATACGAAAGTTTTTTTTATATGAATTATTATCAATAAACGATATAAACAAATTTACTTATGATGCCACACCAGACACAAACCAAATTTGGTTTGAACCTTCTTTGGCTAATTATGTAAGGATTCTGGATACTGCAGTAGTGTGTTATGACTATTGAAAATACCATAATTAGCGAATCTAGTCTCGTCTCTCTATAATACTCTTGAATGAAAGTCTGGGTTCTATAGACATTTTTGTACAAATTAATCACAATATGCTACTCTTCTCTCATAGTCATTTTCTTGTAAACCTCGAACGATGGTTGGCTTGTATGAGTGATAATGATTTTTCTTTGAAATATTATGCACAGTTGTTTTGAGAACATCTACTTATCTGATTTGATGACATGGCACCTACTATTAGAAAAATATACGATTGTTTTATTTTATTTGGAAGGTGCAAATCAATTCAACAACTCATTTAAATATGTTTTAATTTTTTGTTTTAATTTTAAGTTGAGGCTAATAAAATCTGATTATACTAAAATAAATTTTCTCATGGCCTACTTAGAAAACTGATTTTTTTTTATATTTTACACCAGTAACTAATTTTTTCCTGATATCGTTGATACATCGTTGAAAAGGAAATTAAGAGCACTATTGAACTATCAAAAAAATCAATATCGCGCCCATCAGAAAAAACAAAGTTAGTGGCATTAACTCGAAAACAAATGACGGTAGAAATTTTTTTGGTAACGTCAAGGAAAGCACCTTAAAAAAGTGTACTTATTAAAATATCACCAGTCATCAAATTAGGCAGATACGGTAAAAATGCACATTTACAGTTTTTTGAAAATATCTGCAAAACGGACAGAGCTAGACCAAATTTAAAAGCGGCATCGAAACGGTCATAAAATTCTTCAAAAAAGTCCCCATATAACCATTTCTCTATCTCTAATAATAACCGAGATAGCAATGCATGCACCCCTATCTTTTCATATGATACAACATAGTAACACTTCTCATCACTATTCATCATGCATTTTTTGCACGCCGAATTTTTAGTGCACACTTTTTGTATCTATATTTTCCCCCATTTATTATTTTTTTACATAATTTCAAATTTAAAAAGAGCAATTAGGAATTAGGTTTTGTTTATTTTACTATAGGTCATAATATATTATTTCAAACGAGCTTTTAATTTCTAAGAATGTACATTGAAAAAAAAACTATACTTAATTATTGTCAAATACAGAAATACACGATCAAGAGTTATGGTATTAAGGAGTTTACAGGTGTCTCATACGCTGACTAAAAAATTCTCCAAAGTATTCTAAGGATCCCAAAATTTTCCAAAACATATTCAGATGCAAAGATGGAATTAAATATCAATAAAGTAGAAATTTACGGTTATAGAGTTTCTTTTACAATAATAATTATTTACTTACATTAACTTATAAATATTATTATTAGAGAAAAACCTTATCTTCTCTCCATATTTTTTTTAGCTCCCTGCAAGCCTCAAACACTACATTAACATTTTCCATGATTTCATAGTTTACTCTCTTAGTAAACGTACTCCAAATTTTGGTTAAGTTAGTAAGTTACCTTATTTTGTTTGTTTGTGACAACTAAATAGAAATAAATAACGTCAACTTAACTATGGTCGTTTGAAGAGTTTTCCAAATATATATATATATATATATATATATATATATATATATATATATATATATATATATATATATATATATATATATATATATATATATATATATATATATATATATATAAAAAAAAAACATACGATACAGCACCGTATTTTTTATCATATACAGTGCCATGGCATTGGTGAAACTGGCATTTGAGGAGGGGTCAGGAGAATGAAAACTCTGAACTGTTGAGAGCGTGAAGTTTTATCTAAATTGAACAATAATTGACCATATCAGAAACACTCGGAGAAACAAATTTATTGAAAAGGAAAGCACTACCTCATATCAGCATTCAATAAATTTACTTCATAAAAATTTTTTTGAGGTACCTGCATCCATCAAAAATTTAAGAAAAAAATTCGACCAGTCAAAATATAAAGAAAGTAGGAAAATATACAATGAAGATGATGCAGCTATTTTATTAGCATTTGACACTGTACGTGTTAATCCAAAAAAGAAAACGATCAACGAGCTTGAATGTAAGCAAGAATTTATTATAAAAAGTTTATAAAAAAAATACACCCATTTAGACCTGTTAAAATTCATACTCCAGAAGAAGGGGATGAAGTAAGAAGAATGGAATTTTGTAGGTTAGTGACAAATAAGAATTTTCATAAAAGAATTTTCTTCCCAGATGAATCTAAATTTCCACCAATGGATTTCTCTAAGAATTTAGGACACTCACTGGGCTGAAATTAACCCTAAATATAGAAATCGGAACAATCAACGTTACAAGTCAATTTATGGTGGGGCATATTTATTACAGGACAAAATAATCGATCCATATTTTCTCGATGAAAACTTAAATTAGTATGTTTATTTGCAGTTGTTGAACACATCTGTATGGCTGTTATACATAGTATTATAAATCCAAATTTGGTTGTAAACATGTAAATGCAACAAGATGGGTACCACGTCCATTCTACAATTTTTTTATGGATTGGTTAAGTGTACATTTCAATGAAAGATTGATTTGATGGTTCGAATCAGTTGAATGGCCTGACTGATCGCCTTTATATATTTTTCTATGGGGAGCACTCAAACAAAAAACGCATGTTAACAATTTACGTCATAATATGGAAGATTTGAAAAATAAAATAAGAGATACCGTCGATGAACTTAATGTGCCTGCTGTAGTGCGTAAAGTCTACGAATAATTCATCAGAAAAGCTGAAAAATATATGGGGGAAGGAGGAAGCTGTTGAATGATTATCTTCATAATAAATTAATGTAATTAGTATTAATCCAAAGGTGCTTTTAATTTCTAAGAATGTGCACTGAAAAAAAAACTTAGTTATTATCCAATATAGAAATACACGATAAAGCTTTAGGGGATTAAGGAGATTATATGTAGGTCTCATACGCTGACTCAAAATTCTCAAAATATTCTAAGGATCCTAAAACCACCCAAAACATATTCAGAGGCAAATTTTTTAGATTTATATTAGATAATAATTATCACTTTCTCAGAAAAAATTTAATAGAAATATGTTTCTATTTTATTAATATTTCATCCATCTTTGACTGTATCTACTTAATTCATTTGTTATGTTGGATAAAATACAGGTAAAAACTAGATTTACACATTTCCTTGTGGATGATTCATCTGTAGTATTCATCCAATTATAAATTCACCTTAATCGTGGTTTTTATCACACTTGACATTGGGTGACCAATGATTGCATAGCAGAGCATGGATCTTACGACAATAGTAGGTGAAAGTCCCCAAGATCATTTTGTCAATATTCTATGTGCCTCTTGATTCTGGCGAAATGAGTATTTTATTGTTTAATATTTTTTTAGTAAATAACATATGTTTGTTATAGTGCAGTAAAAATAAATTATGACCTGGGCAAAATTGCAACACAAATGATTCTTTTTTGCATTATACTGTGTGAAGTGTCTTTTTTAACATATTCAAAATCCCCATTAATGCCGGCTCAGGAAGTCAGTGAAAATCCAAGATGGCGGCTGAATTTTTTTTTTTATTAAAAAATTTATAACTTTGTATAACTTTGTATTTATAATGTATAACTTGGCAAAAATGTTTAAAATACAAAGATAAAAGTATAAAAAAATAATCATTGACTTTACTTAATTTCTTTTCAAAATGGCGGCCATTTAAATAATTAGGTATTTAGTTTTCAAATATTTAAAGGCCACCATTTTGGAAAAAAATCTGCACTCAAAATAGGTCTTATTATGTACTAAAGCATGCCATTTACATTGTACTTTTGTATTACCTTCATACGATTCGTTAAATATATATGACATTCACAGGATAAGGAAATATTTCTCACTAATAAGGGAAACAAGCAGAAAATAATTACTCTAATCGCTGAAGAAATAAGACAACAGGGATGTTCAGTAATTCATGCAGTTGATGATGCTGATGTTGACATTGTTAAAACTGCAGTGGAATCTTCAAAAATTAAAAATACAACAGTGATAGGAGAAGACACTGATCTATTGGTATTGCTGATTTATTGGTGTAATCAAGCATACCACAAGCTGTTTTTCAGAAGTGATAAAAAACCTTCCAAACAGAATAACATTTATAATATCAATGCCATTAGATATTCGCTCGGAAATGACTTAGCGAACAGTCTATTCTTTATACATTCGTATACAGGATGTGACAGCACCTCCAGAATATTCCATATTGGAAAGCAATCAGTTTTCAAACGTGTTGTTGAAGATCAATACTTTCGTGAACTTGCACTATCGTTCAGCTCAACAAACCTTAATCCCAGTCAGGTTGAAGAATTTGGAAAGAAGATAATGGTATGTATTTTTGGTGGAAATCCAGATGATACACTAAATACACTTAGGTATAGAACTATTATTGATAAAATATCGAAGGCAAAATGTTTCGTTCAGCCACAGAACCTTCCCCCAACGGAATCAAGCTGTCAAGTACCATAGCCTCCGTGCATATTTGCAAATTTGTATATGGAAGCAAATGCAAGAAGGCTTGAACACAACAGAGTGGGGATGGAGTTTACATGATAATATGTATGTACCGAAAAAAAATGGATTTGCCACCAGCACCTGAAAGTATATTACGCATAGTAAGATGTAACTGCAAAACCGGCTGTGGTGCCATGAAATGTAGTTACCGAAAGAATGGTTTGGAATGTACCAGTTCATGTGGTCAGTGTCAAGAAACAAATTGTGAAAATAGTCCGCAGCGAATAGAAGATGAAGAAATGGAAAGTAGAGATGAACATTATGATGAATTGTGAAAAAACAGCCAAATCATTTTAATTTTTGTTCAATAAAGGAAAATAACCCATACTTTGAAATAATGGTTTTTTGTTCTTGTAAGTCTAATGTGTAATAAAGTTTTCTCTAATGTATAATAGGCAATTTGAGTGATTCAATACCTATCTTACCTATTCAATACCTATTTTATGCTTTTATCTTTGTATTTTAAACATTTTTGCCTGGTTACACCTTATAAATACAAAGTTATACACAGTTATAAATTTTGTAATGAAAAATACAAAATTCAGCCGCCATCTTGGATTTTGACTGATTTCCTGCGCCGGAATTAATGGGGATTTTGAATATGTTAAAATAGACACTTTTCACAATAGAATGCAAAAAGAATCATTTGTGTTGCAATTTTGCCCAGGTCAAGGGAATTTTTACACCATATTGACTGCACTATTGAAAGTTTTCAGTGAGACGAGTAGATAGCCAGTGTACTAGTTATAAACACCACCACCACAGAAATTAGAATCAATATTGTTTCACAGTATAAAATTTTTTTCACAAATAAATAATTTACTTTGGGCCTAATTCCTAATAGCAATACCTATATATTTTTTATTGATACAGTGCGCAAGTAAAAGTTGGAATAAATTCGATAAAATCGTTACAAAGCGAGTAAGAAAAAAATCACTCGCACAGATTAATTTTTAAACACATTTCGTTTTAAAAGTTTTTGTAGATTTTATGATGTAATCGACAATTTTCTAAATGTCAACTTTCATTTGTGCCATTCAAGTGCCTTTTGCATGAGCACATTTCTTTACAAACAGGGTGCGTTTAATCTGCCCTAGGCCAAATGGTATGGTAAACCAGTCCACCATGTAAAAGACCACCTATAAAACATCAATGCGATCCGAGCTAATTAATTCTATATTTTTGTATCGTAACTCCCAATGTGGCGCCTATGGAGTAATTGACCCTGCGAGTGGACAATAATCTGACAAGAGCAGTAGCCATGCGTATAAGTCACATGACTCAGTTCAGTGTTAAACCCCGAGATCTATGGAATGTTTCGAACCTTGCGGCTGATAATTGTTGAGTTACGATACCATGAACATGGCAGTCTATTCATAGAAGTATTGTGACAATAATCACGTACGGTGCAGTGAACGAAAATGTACAGCTATTATTAATTCCACGACTTATTTTAAGGTGTAGTGCAGTGTATTTTTGGGATATAGTAACCGTCTCTCATAAACGACATATCCATGGGGGTCCCTCATGTACGTAATTTTTGTTTCAGTGCTTTCCTTTTTGCATATTTTAACATGTTTCCGTGGGGTGGGGACACCTCACCGTTTATTTTGGCCAGATCTAAATGAACACCCTGTATATAGCATCAGACATTATAGTATATTACATAAAAAAATTTAAAAATTATAAACACTTATTACTTGTCTAATAAAAAGTGTTAATAATTTTTTAAATTAAAATGGATTTTCACAAAGTAACTTCATCTTCAATCAACTTTTTATAAAAAAAAATGTTAAACAATTGCTACCCTTTTCTACTACCCCTACCCAAAAGGTAGGGTATATGATCACAAAACTCACTGGGCGTGGGGATGTAGCAAGCCGAAGCACTACTTAGCCCGGATAAGTCAACGAGTGCTCCGACAAAATAAAACTAGCTCAGACCTCAGGGCGTTACACCCAGTATATCTGAATAATAATTATAATTTTAACTAACTTACTTCTTTACTTACTGGTTCTCGTTATTGGGTGGTGCTGGGAAAATAAATATCGAATGCCTATATACATGGATTATATTTACAGAATATATACATAAAAGTAAATACGGTGCCGCTTAGGGACGTCCGCTTAGAACAACCTATAAACAATTATTATCAAATAAACCAATTTAATCGTATGCATTTGATAACCTGTTTCTCATGAATTTAAAAAAAAGAAAGGATACTGGCACTTCAGTACCCACAATGTGGCCACACCCTGGGTTTACATGTACTCTCACACTGTATAATGGTCCAGGTTATCTGTTAATACACCAAACACAAAGAAAAAGATAAAAAAAGATATAGCAAATTTAAATTATATATATATAAAAAACTAGGGCTGATAGGCACTGACGGTTTTTGTTTTTTTTTTCTAAAGTTTTAATTACACTCTCACTACTAACTTGGCTGGTCGACACTTAGTTCAGCTGCTAGGCAGGCTTCGCCCTCGTATGTGCAGGACTCCAGACTCCGTGTATTTGGTCTGGCCCCGAACGTGGACAATGGACCCTTCCGTGGACCCTCTAACCAAGAGGGTGCAGGAATTCTTCAAAATAGCTAACACGTTTTTGTCAGCGTAACCTCACTCTCTGCTACCAGAAAGCACAAATCGTACCTAGCTCCTGTTTCCAGAAATCGGTCTCTTCAAACCACTTACGCAGTCCTCACTGCGACCCAAAACAATCGACCGAAAATTGGAATGACTTCTCATTAATCCCTTGCGGATGACTTCAGATTAGTCCGTTGAGAGTCACTTCGTACGACTTGTGCCGTTCACTCAAGCAATCAACAATATGGCGAACTTTCGGAGGACGGAAAATACGTCAGCAGAATTTCGCACGGAAATATTCACCGTGCCAACTGGGAGTAAGTAGCGGTACTACGAGTACAGTAGGTACGTTAGTTGCATATCGTTAAGGAGTTCTATACTGAATAAATGCCTACTGCGATTTTGGAATGTAACACAATTATTTTAGATGTTTGTAATAATAGGAAAGATGTAGATATATCCTGGGCTTTCGGTAGTTTAAATAAATAAGAACAATATTCATTGTCTTACGTTTCGGTTTATTACAACCATCGTCAGAAAATAACAATTAATTACACAATAGCCTAACAGATCGCGCCGTTCAACTTTCACACCCAAAATACAGACCCAATAATCTAAAAAAAATTTAAATGTTCTTGAAACAAACTCTTACCCTAAACATTTTTATGAACCTATAATAAAAAAAAGAATACATACAATATATAATAATACAAAGAATCCATCAAACCAAAATAATAAGAAACATATCTCTATGCCATATATACCCAGTGCCGGATTTCCCAATAGGCAATGTAGGCAGCTGCCTAGGGCGGTAAATTCTTTGGGGCTGCATGCCTCCAAAAGATTTTATGACTTTTAAAGAGAAATAACAAAATAATTATTATTATCCATTTTATGATTTTTAGAGAAAAGTAGTAATTATTATTCACTACAAATTATTGTAGCATATAGTATACTTTTCTACCCTGAAAAGGGCTCGTGTGAAATAAATGCATCTCTGTCTCCTTTTTTTAATTGATACAAAAAGTTGAAGTAGCATATGCCGGTCAAGTGCCAAGTTTTTTGTTTTCGGTGGAACAATCAGGCCGATGCTGCAGGTGTCCCAGTGAGAACACATCGGTTGAAAAAACGTGTGTTCTCACTGTCATGGTTGAATAAACGTTACTCGTTGAAAAAATTAACGTTATTTGACCACTTGAATTCAATGAAACGTTTATAATACGTTTATATAACCACTAAATCCAACATAAGAATGTATTCATACGTTTAAAAGACGTGATTATTTAAATTGATTTCCACGGGTCGATTAAACGTTAGTGAAACATTATATACTAACTAAACAACAACTACTTGTTTCTTGTTAAACGTTGTTTAAACGTGAAAAATTAACTTAATTTTTACGTGAAATTTATTCTCTGTTTCAACGTTGAAAGACATAATAATTTTAATGATTTGTATAATATGCGTGAGATTAACGTGAAATTTAGGTATTTTAAAGACGTTAATTGAATTATATGTACAAAACGTTATTTACACGTGATAATAATTAGTTAATTTCCTGAACCGAATAAACGTCATAAAAACGTCAAAAATGTAGTCTGAAATATCTATCGGCTTAGATTATAATGATATTATTAATGTATTTGCCGATGTAAAAGCGAGACGTGTAATACTGTAATACATTCATTATTTGTATTATTTGAATATTTTATATCTATTTCGTAGGATCTATTTTTAGTTTGAGTATAAAAATATTTTTCAAAATCAATAAAAGTTATGGAGTAAACATACAATTAATTTATATATAAAATACACACACACACACACACACACACACACACATTTAAACAGCTACTTAGATTTTTGTCTGAAAAGGGGCGTCAAATTCAAATCTGCCTACGGGCGGAAAAATCCAAAATCCGGCCCTGTATACACCAACGGTATCAGAAAACATCTCAAACGTATTCAAAAAACATAATATATCAATAGCATATAAACCACATAACACGACAAAAAAATTCTTCACAAAACTTAACCCTAAATTACAACCAAAAAACGAAATTAATACCGTTTACAAAATAGACTGCAATAACTGTAACAGCACATATATAGACGAATCAAAACAATACCTACTACACAAAAGAATATACACATATAAATATAATATAAAAACAGCGAATCCAAATTCAATAGCGCTTACGAAACATGCATATGACCACAACCATAGTTTTGACTATAACAATATAAACATATTAGAAAGAGAACCAAACTACCACCGAAGATACAATACATGAAATGCTACAAATTAAAAGACATAATAACGCAATTAACAACCGTACAGATATTGAGAATTAAGCGAAACATATTTCAGCTTATTAAGTTAAATATAAAGGGGATAATATGTAATACACTTATAAAAATAAAAACTAATAAGTTTTTACATCTTTCCATCAAGTTCACACGTAAAATAAATTGTTTAATCCTAATAATTCACACCACTAATGTAAGAAAAATACCATATATTTAATAATACACACATAAATCACACCTCTTCACAGTTAATATAAACAAATCGCACCACAAACCAGAAAAGTTTCAGTCGCATATAAACACTCATCTGCAATAGTTATATAATGTAAACTAGTACCATATTCTTAAAAAAATATATATTATATATTTTTAAACTTCAGAAAATGAATAGCTCTATTTTTTATTTGTATGTGGGAGGTCATTGACCAAATGACCCTATAGAAGAACCGCCAGTTTGTAAGTACATAACCTAACATAACATAACCTTATAATTTCTGTGTAATTAATTGCAGTTTTCTGACGAAGGTTGTAATAAACCGAAATGTAAGAAAATAAATATTGTTCTTATTTATTTAAATGCCCGAAAGCCCAGGATATATCTACATCATTCCTATTATTGAAATTAACGGTCAAGAAAAGCATATAAGTTTAGATGTTTTTGAAAATTTAAGTTAAATTCTATAAATTTTATCTGCTATGGAAGGTTACAATTTTTCCAAAATAAAAATATCTGATGTGGCCAGCACATAACTTTCTTATACCAGTATATATCATCCAGATCTAAAAAAATCATTCTATTTAATTCTTCACATACCTCATTACATTTTTTAAATAATTATCAGCGTCATTCGATACTGTCAATAATAATTCATGTCATATATTTTAATAATTTCTTCTTATTGACATTGATATTTTTGTAACTAAATTAGACCATTCAAATGTCAAACTGTTAAATTTATCCTAACCCTATTTTATGAGGCCAAGTGTATAAAATATTTCAGTTTACATCAGTTTTATTTAAGTACTTGGAAAATATATTTTATTGGCTTGATAGACATGATTTATAATCTTCCATCAAGAATATATTTTTTTGTAAAGGCAAATACAAAAAAGGCTGAGTCCTGTGGACCTCCTTTCAGCTGGCCAATTTTGCTGATCACCGAATTTATCATCGTCTTTGGCCTTTAGAACATGTGTACCAAATTTGAAAGCTTTATCTCAAAACCTGTGGCTGCGATCGCGATACATAGACATGCCGACAGATTTTTTTCCATAAAGTTATGTTTTTTCATTATAATTCGAGATTCGTCCAGAAATGTAATAAAACATTTTAATTTTTTTTTCCAAAATTGTACCTTTTTTCTTCTTTCATTCATTATGTCTCTTTTGGTGGTACCACATTCACCATATTTAATGTATCACCTAAAATGTTGTTGAAAATCTTAACGGCCAAATTTGGGAAGTCTCCCATTAGTGTTTTTTTGAGTTATCGCGAATACACATATACACACACACAGATCCACACACACACACACACACGCACCGACAAACATCATTCGGAAAGTCAAAATGGATTCAGGAGGGTTCAAAACGTATATATCAATCAAAATCTTGAGGTCGAAAAAAAATCACGATACTATACTTCCTTATGTTAGGTAAGAAAGTAAAAAAAACTGAAAAAAAAACCGTTAGAAAAAAATGTACCTTTTTTCCTTTTTATTAATTTGATGTTTTTTTTTAAAACAATTAAAATGCTTTTTATAGTGCAGATATATAAAAATGTATGAAGTTTTTACCTTTTTGTAACCTAGAAACAAGATAACTTTTGTAGATTTTACATATTTAAACAGTTTCAAATGACTGTTATATTGCATAGCTCTTTAAATTTAATAAAAATTAAAAATGGTGCGCCTAACGGAAACATAGAAATTTAAATAGGTACTGACAATGATTGCTTTTGGAAATAGCGAGCAGGAGGTGGTAAATTTATTTAATGAAACGTATCCTTATCATCCACCGAATTCCCAAATTATGGTTAACCGAATTGAATCTAAATTTAGGGTATATGGTTACGTTAGATATTTACCTAAATTCGGACGACCATTTATAAGTGAAGATGTTCAAGTGATGCAGTTCAAAATTAAAAATGGTGCGCCTAACGGAAACATAGAAATTTAAATAGGTACTGACAATGATTGCTTTTGGAAATAGCGAGCAGGAGGTGGTAAATTTATTTAATGAAACGTATCCTCATCATCCACCGAATTCCCAAATTATGGTTAACCGAATTGAATCTAGATTTAGGGTATATGGTTACGTTAGATATTTACCTAAATTCGGACGACCATTGATAAGTGAAGATGTTCAAGTGATGCAGTTCAAGACAACCCCTAAAGAACGTTCACCCACTTAACGGCTAACCGCGCGAGTTAAATTAATCACTTGCAAATTTAGGTTTTTAAAAAGCAACTTTTATTAAAACTTTATTACAAATATGATTAACTGATTACTATACATAGCCTTCGGCCACAAGTACTAAGACAATAATAATAATATTTGTTTACAATTAGTATTTATATATTTTATAATATGACGTCGAAAGGAAATTGATAAGAATAGGGTTAATTGTTTATTCCTGTATATCGTGAGAAGGTGATAAAGGTGTTGACATAACTCCTCCCTTCTTAGTATTGACGTCCTCGTCAAGGGGTAGTTTGGATGCTTGTAGCGTCGTTAATTCCAGGGGGTCTAACTGGATAATATGTCGCTTGGCACATAGTAGTTGTTGTATTCTTTGTCTAAAAATACATAAGAAAAGAATAGTTACAATACAAAAGATTGTTACAAAAGTTGTTGTAATTGCGTGTGTAGTATTGAAGGCTGGATCGTCCAATAAGAGATCGCTTTCAAGTGGAACTAGGTCTTCTTTTAATCGGCTGATTTCGCTCAGGTGTGATGACTGCAATTTTAGTTTGTACGTCGGCTCAGGTAAAGTGAGTGGTGTGTCGTCCTGGATTTGTAGCCTAATTGTTTCGTTGTTGGTTTGTATTAAATTGTTGTCGATTATGATCGGGCAATTGGAACTTATTAGATTATTCATCCGAAGGGAATGTCGTGTTATAATGTTCTGACATTTTTCAATAACTTCCTTTTGTGTTGGAGAATGTGGTTAGAATTCCATGCGACGTTAGTTTATAGGCTTCTGCTTCTTGTACTTCTGCGAAATAACAGTAGTTTTGTGTTTGCAGGTTGCACTGATTTGTGAGTAGGTCTTTGCATATGTATGATCCTATTATACTCTGAAAAGAGTCTGTCCATCTGTCCTCTAAGTAATTTTTCAAGTAGAACTTCGCTGGAGGTATCAGGGAAATATGTTCATTATTAGGTACAGGGTAGAGTTTGGAAATGTTGTATTGGATAGGGTTAAGGATAGGAATTTTTAGAGCCATGATCAATAAATCACTGATAGCTATGATTCCTAGTTTTGTAAGATTTCAAAGGGGTGATTTTCATCATGAGAAATTAAGGTGTCTTTATCATAATCATTGGTTAATTCATTTTGAATTTCTTTTAGTTCTCTAGAGGTTATTAGTTCTAAGTTAGGAATTTCTTGATTAGTGAGTGTAATTGTTCTTATTAAAATATCTATTTGATTTTCAAATGAATTTAACATTTCTTTTTGTTGTTGTAGAAGGAATAGTTGTTCAAAACGGTTTTTATACATTTTTATAACTGAAGCAATATGCTGTTGGTTGTTTTCAAATGTTTTTAACTCTTCATGAAATTTATCAGTAAGTTTTGAAAATAGTGTTGCACTTTGTGATAGACGTTTATTTATTTTATTTTGGTTATCTGATATAAGTTTAATATTTTGACTAATGTCATCTAAATCGTTCTGATCTAAATTACCGGTAATAAATCTTATAGCGTTTCCTATACCATTGAATAAGCTTCTTTTAGTTCGTGTAGGTGCTATGAGTTTATTTAATTTATGTTCGATTTTTTCTAATTTTAGTTTAATTTGGGCTTGCAGGTGTATGTTTGCAATATGAGAAGAATCTTCGCATAATTTTAACATTTTGTTTGTGATATTTCGTGTCGTTAGAAAGGAATCATTGATAGTTTCTAGATTATATGAGAAATAGATAGTATGGTAGAAGTTGAGGGTTTTTGCAACTCCTAGGGGTTCCTGGTAAAAGCCATTAGTTACGATTGGTGTGATTTGAAGGGCCTGGGTCAGACTCGTGACCAATCTGAAAAGAAGGTTTCTTTCTTACTCTTTTTATCTTTGAAATATTCCTATTACTAATAGTATTTTTGTTAGTTTTTATGTTAAGGGTAGCGGTATTTTGTTTAGTTAATTTAGCTTTTTGATATAATGGTTGATGTTTACTTCGTCTTTCAGGGGTTTCAACATAAATTTCGTCAGTTGTAAGATCTAAGATTTGTTCGCGTTTTTCGTTTTGCTTATTCAGAGCTGTTCGTCCTTTAGTTAACATTCTTTCGCGTATTTGGTCTAAGAATGGTCTTAGTTCGCTTCTTCGTTTCAAATTATAATTTTCATATAGGTCTTCTGACATGGAGAAACTAAGTTCATGTTGGTAGGGTCCGTATAGAATTGAAAAGGGGGAATGTCCGGTCGAGTTATGTATAGATTGATTGTATATCCAAATGGCAGTTATCATTTGGTTGCTAGGTTTCTCATTGGGGTTTTTAATGTTTATTACTCTAAGTTTTTCTAAAATAGTGGAATGAAAGCGTTCAATAAATGCATTTGAATTTGGGTTATATGCAGTAGTATGGTGGAGTTCTATATTGAGCATAGTAAGAAATTCTTGTAAGGTTCTATTTTTAAATTCGGTTCCTTGATCACAAACGATTCTTTTAGGTCGGTCGTGATGAGCTATAAAATGTCGTAGTTTATTTAATATTTCAGGGGCTGTATTTGATTTTAATGCATATGCCTGCGCATATTTTGAGAAGGTATCAATAATTGTCAGAAATTTTGTTGATTTGTATACAAAGGTGTCAATATGAATTGTATCGAAAGGTTTGTTAGAAATCATTGGGCCTTTCAATTGGGGCTTATAGGGGTGTCTTTCGTATTTTGCTTGTTGGCATAAATCGCATTGGTTTATTATTTCTGTAGTTAAATCTTGCATTCTAGGGAAATAATATTGTTGTTTTAAATGTTGATATGTTTCGTTTATACCGTTATGTGTTTCTTGATGATAATTATTAATTAATTCTTTTTGGCATTCTAATGTCTGTACGTCTGTCAGTTTCTGTGATGAAATTAGTAATTTGACAGAGGAATTTAAATTTTGTTTTTCATTACTTGGTTTTATAGTTTCAAAATATTCACAAGGGAGTACATGTAGTCGTTCTTGGAAATTTATTTCAATTTGATTAGAATTATGAATGGGAATTCTTGCTAAACCTTCGTTTGTTTTCGCGAAACATTCTGGGATAGTTATATCTTTAAATTTTTGTTCCGGTATATATACTTCGCCGTTTTCTATAGATGTTGGTATAAGAATTTCGTGAGGGGTGGTGTTTTTTATGTTTATTTGTGTATTATTATATTCGAAATAAAAAGGAATTACAGTGTCTTGAAGTTGGAGAATTTTATCTTTATAATTTATGTTGGCCTGTAATTTTAGTAAATCACGTGATCCAATTAAAATATCGAATCGACTGTGCCAAGGAATTATTCTTATTTTTAGATTATTTTTTATGCCTAATTCCTCAAATAGTTTTAAATTTAAATTTTTATCAGAATGAATTGTTTTATGGAGTCCTGTTACATGGAACTTTTCGAAAAATAAATTATTTTTAAATTGAGAAATTTTGTTAGGATTTATGATGGAATCAGTGGCTCCGGTGTCAATTAGAACTTTTAAATTTTTTTTCGGGGAGATAAAAGAATGGTAATTTTGAACCGTAATTAATGTTGTTTAGGTTAATGTAGGTGGTTCTGAGGCATCTGTCTGAAAATTCGAATTATAGTCACAGTACTCGGGGTAGTTACTATCGGTTTCTATTTCAGTCTCGTTTTGTGTATCAAAATTTTGGTAATTTTGTGAATAATTACTAGATATTGTATCGTCGTAATGTTGTTGTTCCGAAAATTCTTCGTTAGTCTCTACATTGTGTAATTCACGAGAAATAAAATTTTTATTTTGTTGAGAAAGTTGTCTCGATGGCGGGTGTGGATTAGCGGATTGTGTTGACATAGGCGTCGGTGTATAGTTATTTTGTCTAAATTGTCCAGAAGGTGGTCTACTAGTTCCAAAAACTTGTTTGTTATTGGGAAAATTTTGTCGTTGGGGAGCTGGTTTATTTATGTCTCCAAAAGGTCTTTGATTGGGCATATTTTGTCTTGGCATGTTATGCGAATTGTAATTGAACGGTGTAGGTTCATTTACATTTCGTTTTATAAATGGCTGAGGTGACGTATGTTTATTTGGCAACATAGGTTTATTGGTGTGGATATTATGTAGCTGACGGATAGCTGTTTGATTGTTATCATGTTCATGGCATTTAATAAGTGCTTCTTCAATTGTTTTAGGTGTAAATATAAGTAGTGTACGGTAGGGTTCTCGTATACCTATTTTAAATTGTTCTAGGCTTGTATTTTTTAATTTTTTCAATTTCATAGTTCAAAATTGCAACATTTGTGAGGTGTAATTGTGCATGTTGAATTAAGGCATTTTGTGCTTCTAAAACTTTATGATAAAATTGTATGGGAGATTCGTTTTGGTTTTGTTTAGCTTGACTTAAGTTTGAGTTTAGCAAATTTTCATTTCTATGATCGCCATAATATTTAATTAAAGCTATTTTAATATTTGTCCAGTTTGTTGTATTTTCTAAAAATATATTAGTCGCGGCTTGACCCTTTATTTTGCTCAAAATGGCTTGCTTTATTAACGCTTCTTGAAAAGGTGTTAATGTGAATTGTTGTAAAGTCGTAATGACACTCTCTACATTTGCAATGAATATAGGCAAATTATCATTGGAGTTAAAATGAGGTATTGTTTTTAATAGTTCAGAAACATCACTAGTTGAAACAGAACTCATCTCTGCAACAGTATTTTCAAAGTTTTTAATTTGATTAGAGTCAAAATTATTTGTTTCAGCAATTGATTCTAAACTGTGTACTCGTGGGTACGGTTGAAAATGATAGCTTTTATTTCCTATTACTTCTACAGTCAACTTCTTACTCATTGAATGAAAAATAATTTGTTGATTTATATGCCTAATTTAAATTAGCGTACAGTGATCACTTGAAAAATGTCTCTTATGATTAGGTGATAAATTATGAGGTGGAAATTGTACTTACAGGAAGGTAAGGATGAAGTTCATTACTTTTCCAACAGTTCTTCTGTTTGTACAGCTTCTTCTCGCACTCAGGATCGAGTCGTCCCAGTAGGAATGATCAGGATCGATTTTTCTTCTGGGTGTCCAGGGATTGGACAAGGCCTTTTGTTCGATAGTGCCCAAGGAATTGAAATTCGCCGTTGAAATGAATTGCGATAATTTCTTCAACGTAGCACTATCCTGTTCGCAGCGCCAGTTAAATTAATCACTTGCAAATTTAGGTTTTTAAAAAGCAACTTTTATTAAAACTTTATTACAAATATGATTAACTGATTACTATACATAGCCTTCGGCCACAAGTACTAAGACAATAATAATAATATTTGTTTACAATTAGTATTTATATATTTTATAATATGACGTCGAAAGGAAATTGATAAGAATAGGGTTAGTTGTTTATTCCTGTATATCGTGAGAAGGTGATAAAGGTGTTGACATAACTCGCGCGACCGCTGTCATGCGCGGTTATAAATAATGTGGGTCGCGGTCGCGTCAGTGGGTGTTGGTATTGTAGAGTCCATGTAAATAGGAATCACGCGCAGTTAGTCACGTGCGGCTTAGTAAAATACTAACTTTATAGTTAGAGAATTATCAAGAAATTTTGACTATGGCAAAAATAATTGATGTGAAAAAATATCATCTGTTAAAGCTCACCCAGCACATGAGTTAAATGAGGATAATTTTGATCGCTGGATTCAGTTTTGCGAGGAGTTATTACAGATGCACAACAGAAATCCAAATATTATTAAAAATATATTCTTTTATGACTAATCGACTTTCTGCTTAAACGGCATTGTAGACAAACAAAACTGAAGGTACTGGGCACAGTAGAATTCACATTGGATGATAGAAGATACTGAGAGAAGAGAATGAGACTTTCTCTAATACGTGGATAGAAAGAAAAGGGCGTATCAAATGGCCAGCTGGATGGTCGGATTATATTCCACTGGACTGGGATACTTAAAAAGTATAGGGTTACTTATCTACGTAAATAAACCTGCAAATTTAGATTTAAAAGAAATATTTCGACAAAAAGTTCGTAAGATAAACCCTGGCTTCATTGCTAAAGACGGTTGACTCTGCGAAATTCAAGTGTTGCGACTGCAGGAGCCTCACCTGAGCGGTTATCCTAGGGGTTTACGTAAACACTACACAGTTCACTTTTTCCTTTTCTCTTACAGTTTGTTTATTGAAGAATGAAATGACTTTACCTTTCTCATATAAGTAGATTTATATCCAAATTTCCTGATTTTAAAATAGGTATACCAAAACAGTGACTGATAATATACTGTTGTGTTTGCTAGCACTATTTGAATGGGTGGAATGCATATGACTGAAATTGTAAACTAAAATATCCATACTGAGATTTATTTTCGACTTAATTTTTATGTTAAGTGTGTGTTGTAACTATGGTATTCCACAATGGGTAGAATGAACATTTTCGTTCATTCTGGAAAAAATATAATTCTGAGTGGCCATTATTTACGAGACAACATATAAGATCGCAACTTCCCCATGCTAAAAAATGACTTGAGAACAATATAAAGAATTACGTGATAAGCAAATATGGCTAACTATAGCTGAAACCTTTGATGCAAGAATTAACAAAGTAGGCAACCTGTTAGTTCGAATTTTAAACCCAATGAGCCTTCGAACTCATATTTGCTGGCCCGTAGAAGGTTTGAAACAATAATGAGGAACATGGTTACAAGCAGCGTTTTATTATAATAAATATTTCGAACAAGTCAAAATTTTTCAAATTCAACTCCAATACTCTCACTATAAAGAAATGTCAGCAGCAAACTATGCACAGATCAAAGGAGATTTGCCCACTGCATATAAAAAGTATAGTATATTATTAACAGATGCTATCGAAAAATTCCAAAGTAGTGTATCCTTATCTTAATCTTTGGAAATAGTGGACAAAGTAAACTTGGCATTACAGACGATAACAAATAATCCTGGTGTTCGTGTTGTCAATAAATTTCGAGACGTGTTAAGTAATAATTCGGATACTGAACAACTGCGTGACCTTAAAGATTGCCCAAGTCATCGAAGTGCTACCGACTCTCAACAATATTTTGCATACCCGAATATTACATCTTTGGGTGTAGAAAGCTCATTTCAAAATACACGTCGACGATTGCAGCAAAGCGTAGAATTTTTTCAGAGAATACTATAGAAACTCTATTAATGATGTAGGTGTATGCTGAGAACAAAGAACACCGTTCATGAACAAAAGATAATATGTAAGTCCTTGTAATTAGTTATATTTACATTAAATGGCCACGGTAACCCGGCACGCCGCCGGATTTCGCACATTCAACCGTCTTTAGTCATTGTTGATGTTCAAAAGAAATTTATTTGTCCATTACAACTCTGGCAGAATATAAACGATGCACATTTTTTACATTTAACTTAATTTAAATTACTCTTCATACATTTTTTTAAGTAAAATTGCGGCAAAATTTTAAGTTATAATTTGAATTGTTAATGACTTTTTATAAAAAAAAATTAAACGTCATAAGTTTTACAAAACATTTTTTATGAAAAATTAGAAAAATCTACTTAAAAATAGACCTGTCCAAACGATTTCTTTAGTCACTTTGTAATGATTTTATCAAATTTATACCTTAATTTACGGACGCACTGTATATACAATACGCATGCCTTTCTTTATCTGCTAAATATACCTATATTTTCATTTTTAATTTACCTATAACATTAGCTGGCGAAACCGCACATTTTGATGTGTCTTTAAGTAAGAAACCTGACATTTTCCTATGGCTGAAAGACAACAAACCCATAAATGGAAATGGTGATGCAGCTGGAAGAATACAAACCACTACTTCTGATAAGGGACATGAATACAATCTTGTAATTAAACAAGTGAAAGAGGAGGACGCTGGTATCTACACGGCAATTGCTCAAAATGAAGCAGGAAAAACTTCTTGTTCTGCACAGCTTATAGTGCATGAATGTTAGTAATAAATTTTGCTTTTTATTTTAAGTTTTGCTTTTGGCATCATTTATTTAGAATTCACATTAAATTCTAACTTGCATTATTTTTTAAAATTGTAAGTTATAAACGGTATATTATATTATCATAAACCATATTTCAGATTATTCATGTTTATCTACCACTTAAATTATGTTGTTTTCTCTTAATTTGTTAAAAACAATTTGTATATCTTTTTATAAGAGATGCAGATATTTTATAACGAGTGGTAGTGAACAAACTATTCACAATCCACCTGTTAGTGCAGGCGAGTTAACATCCATTGGCGACAAAATTAGTAATGACTTTTTCCCATACAATTGTTGTAATTGTCTTAGTAAACAACCCGTAAAAAGTCCTCACCGATTCGCCCAGTGCTAAATCAACTTGGAAAAATGACGAAACTATGGTACATTTGTCAGGTTTTTCCTAATTATTTCTGAAACGGTTCATTTTACTTAAAAAAATGGATAGAACTAAACTGAGAGAGCATAAAATTTCCTACAATATAGCTATTTACTGAATGGCCAATTGAATAATCAAATGTAGCCCAAAATCGACAAAAAATTGTTGGTATTTCCTTTATTTTCGTATTTTGTATTCAGTTTAAGGACGTATCATTACTTTTTGCTAATTTGTTGGTATCAGAAGTGTTTTTTCGCACAAAATAAATATTTTCAAAGGTCGTGGTTTATGATGTTTAACGCATCGTAGGAAAACGTAGCGTCGTGTCCATTTTACATTGAGCCCGCCCATTTTGGGAGACAGAAGGGCTTCCAACTATGTTCATGAACTTATCTTATGATACTATTGTGATAATTAACCACTCACGTTAGAAATTTGACACTCCAGCTAAAAAATAATTAGTTTCTTAGGTACAATTTTTTTTTTAGAAAATTTCCATTTTTTCTCTTGACAGTGAAAACTGAAATAGTTGTTTCGTAGGACATTGTATACTTATTAAATTTATTCCAAAGAAATGTTTCCGTAAAATGAACCATTTCCTAGATCATTTTGAAAAACCTGACAAAGGTATTATAAATTTGTCATTTTTCCAAGATGGAGGACATAGCACAGGCCGGATGAGTGAGGACATATTATTGGTTGTTCAGGAAGACAACTATAACAATCCTATGAAAAAAAAATCATTACTAATTTTGTCTCCGCGGGCATACATGAAACAACTAATTCGTCTGCATTATACCAGATGTCCCATAATTAAGTACCTTCCTTCAAGGGGGTAATAGAACTAGAAAAAATAAGTTAAGTTCTATAAAAAAATATGGATATCTTTTTATGATAGAAGAATATATTTTTATAACGTAGTAAGCAATCGACTAGTCACAAACCCATGATTTTCAAGCCCACCTGTCCCCAGATCAGTTTAGAATACTCAATACTTAATAAACTACCCTTCAATCACAGATTGTTGATAGTTTAAAAGTATTTTTTTCAGTAATTTTGTATATTCATTGATATAAACATACTATAATCACAACTCATTTTAAATTCTTATTTTTGTAACAATTCCAAATTTTGAGTAAGTTTTGTTACATAGTTGTTTCAGTATCGGTACTTATTAAATTTTTTTGTCGTGTATTTTAATTTCCTCAATACAAATGGTATCTTCTTGGTTAAGTATCTGGTGTAGTAGACAGAATGTTTACCTTTTTCTTAAAATAAAATCGATAACATATATTTCCAAAATGTAAATAATCTAATTAACACTTTTTTTAAATTATAATATAATTGTTGTTTTCCATTTTGTTAACAAAACTCTTCGGAACTTTTCTTAAGAAATATAATATTAATAATAGCAAATTTGTTATCACAACATAACCTACTCTTTCATTTTTTAAAATGTATAGTAATATTTTGCAGTGACAACAGATGAGAGAGCTGAGCGGGCTGATACTGATAAGCCAGAATTTTTAATATACATGAAAGATGCGGAATTATTAGAAGATACGTATCTTCGCTTTATGGTAAAAGTTGCAGGAGAACCTAACCCGGAGGTTTCTTTGTAAGTACATATTAACTTTCCAATACTCACAAATAATAAACAAAAATTGAAATGTCTCAATTTTTGTAAGTTTATTTCATAAAACGCAGAAATATATCTGTTTTGATATGTGCAATATTGCCCCCATACCTTATTATTTTATTTAAGATGTAAAACTAAAAATTTTAAAAACACGAAAAGGTGAAATTTGACTGGTTGATATTCAAAATGTTTCTAAAATGCTGGCAATAATTTAGCAGTTGCACTGATACGGGGAAATTATATAAACAAGTTCACAATGTTTAAGGATAGACAGGCCGAGGATGCCTCGCGGCTTGCGGAGGGGTTGCGATGGCCATCGCTACATCGATGTCACCTCTATGTAAAACAAACTGATCGCACACACTAGGGATACCAGCAGCATTTCACCCTTATCATTTACATCGAGGTCTAGCGCGATGTCAAGGTTGATAGAACAAATTTGTTTTTCCATTTCTATAGAAAGAAAGGCAACTTGGTAGTTTACACCTGATTGATTCATACAGATTATTTGACACCCTCCCAGTCGCTCGCTTCATCATGCACTACCACAGTGCTACCAATGGCATCAACTTCATGATACTACAACAACACAGTTGTAGTATCATGCATCAACTTCAATTATCCCCGGAAACGTTGGAAATTATCCCACTTTATCCACATATATGCGCGTTCAGAAACTCGCAATACAGTACAGAATACGTTTTCTGTTGTTTGCTCGATACTGCACTCAGTACCATTTCCGACCAAATTGTTTGTTCATCATGCTAGTTATTTACCATTACGTTCGTATTAACCAATAATTACTTAATTTTAATTCAATTAAATATTATAACACAAAAGAAAAGGTATTTAAATGACCCATATGCACCTAATACATCTATTGTTGCCATTCGTAAAAATATGTATATATGAAAATTATATTGGCAACACTAAAAATCATATAGTCCACATATGCATTTTATAAAATTAAGTTGTAAGCCTGTAATTGTCAATTTATTCTCATTTAAAATGCTTAAAATGAAAAATAATAATTTAGAGGAGAGCTTACCAAAGGGGCCATGGACAAAAATGTTACCACAATTCAGAGTAATTACTTTGGATAATGTAAAATGGCGTCGGAGTAGATAGTATAACAGACTTTTACAATATTGCCGGCAGTAGTTGCTACTTTCATGATATTAACAGAATTTTCATTTTATTGAGAATAATGATTGAGTATTTACTCAAATTATCCGCCTTTGGAATAATTTGTGGCTACCACTTGATCCAAGTGGAAGCCACAAAGGTGCGACTGGCTCCCTGTCAGTGGTTTTCCTTTAGTGTCTTTTTGAGTTTTGTCCATCATATGTATATATATACATATATATATATATATATATATATATATATATATATATATATATATATATATATATATATATATATATATATATATATATATATATATATATATATATATATATATATATATATATATATAAAAAAAAAAAAAAAAAAAAAAAAAAAAGAGAGAGAGAGAGAGAGGGGGGGGGGGGGGGGGGGGGGGGGGGGGGGGGGGGGGGGGGGGGGGGGGGGGGGGGGAAGGGGGGGGGGGGAAGGGGGGGGGGGGGGGGGGGGGGGGGGGGGGGGGGGGGGGGCGGGGGGGGGGGGGGGGGGGATATATATATATATATATATATATATATATATATCACTCAAAGTTAAAATCACTTTTTAAAAAATATTTATTTTCACTTTTACAATAATTATTCATATAACATTGGTTTACACTTTAGCAAATGATTATTTATAATGTAAGATACGTTCGGTACCATTATAAAAAGATAACTGAGCTGCGGTGTCAGTGTTGGTTATATTTATAACATAATATTGTTAACGCGGCATAGGCATTCTCAGAATTAATGCTATGCCAGCGTTTCACATGAGTTTGTTTTGTCGAGGAAGCTGTTATCGTTAATATATCACATATCCAGAAAAGGATATCGAATTACTTTATGATATACGGAACGATATATCTCTTATAAGGTATACGTGATTTTAGTATATAACATATATATATATATATATATATATATATATATATATATATATATATATATATATATATATACCGGGTGACCACGAGATGACGCTCGCCCCTATATCTTCTTGGTCTTTCAAGATATGAATCTCAAATTTGGGCACGTCAAATAACGGCTAGATATGGATTAATTCGACCTATTTATTATTTTCTGTCGCTTCCGGTTTCACCGGAAATGATGCCAACTTTGGATTTTTAAATGGAACACCCTATATATTTTTACATTTTTGGATTCAGGAGGTCATTTTGCATATAACTATGGCATATTGAGATAAAAGTATTAATGACTGACATTTTTATGAGCAAATTTAATTTATCATCTAGGCGGCCATGACCCCAAAAAAATGTTTTGTTTTGCTTCAATAAATAATCAAAAAATACAATTATGAGATTATGTCATATGACATTTGTGTTATAGGCTCCTAAACATTTCGGAGATCGTTTTTCCAGAATAACTCATTTCTTTTAAATGGCACCATGGTGGCTCATTACGTTATTTCAATAAAGCATTTTATTACCGATAATTTGGTACCAAACACTCCACTATTTATTCATACTATAATACATAAAAATACATAATAATGGTATCCAACAAGGTATAAATGAAAATAAACTCATAATATTTAACACTGGATCTTTATCAAGTAGGTGCCTTTAGAATGTAACAAAAGAAACAAATGAATTAATCTGACAGCTCAAATGATATTTAGTCTATGAGAATCCGATATTATTGTGGTGTGTATTAAAAATTCATGGTTTATTCAAAAAGTGACAAAGTGGATATGCTGATGATATACGGGGAATGTCGCAGAAATAGCCGGGCAGCCCGCGATTTATATGCAGAGCGGTATCCACTAAGAAATCATCCTGGCAGACATTATTTTCTTAGAATAGAACGGGAGCTGAGACAGGAGAGAGTAGCTCAAGAACGCGAAAGGACAATAATTATCAATGAAGACACCGAAATTAATGTATTAGCGTCAGTGGAAATCAATCCTAGTGTCTCAATACGAGAAATTGCAAGTGAGTTAGATACAGGAAGAGAAACTAAAAAAAATTCTTAAAAACACAAATTTAAGAGTTACCAGTACCAGCTTCACCAAGCATTATATGAAAACGATTTCATGCGGAGGTTTCAGTATTGCAGATGGCTTTTAGACAATGAAATTAGATCTCCAAACTTTCATTATAATATATTATTTTCTGACGAATCCCGTTTTACAAACAATGATATGTTCAACAAAAACAATTTGAGGTACCGGGCGCAACAAAATCCAAGAATTTTGAGGCAAGGCAATTTTCAAGAACGGTTTGGTTTTAATATTTGGGCAGGTATTATGGTTAACAGGATCATAGGTCCCATATTTATTGATGGTCCACTGACAGGAGAAAGATATGTAAGTTTTCTGAGAAATGAAATTGAAGAGTTTTTGGAACATTTACCCTTAAATCAGTACGAGTTGGGGTATTTCCAGCAGGATGGCGCCCCGCCCCATAACGCCAGAGTAATTGCAGAATATTCAAATGGTCATTTCGGGGATCATTGGATAGAATCTAATGAACCAGTCAGGGTGTCCAGCGCGATCACCTGATCTAACGCCGTTAGATTTTTTTTTGGGCCACATTGAAGAACGTGTATATTAAACAGTAGCAACTACATTAGAAGATTTGAAAGATCGAGTTAGGAGGGCAATAAATTCTATAACAGAGCAACATCTCACCAATGTGGTGAGAGAAACTTTAGTAAGAGCAAGACATTGTGTAAATGTCGGTGGTCAACATTTTGAACAATTGTTATAATTTTTTTTAGATAATGTGATAAAATAATTACTTAGTTTTAATTCGTTTGTTTCTTAATTCGTTCATTTGTCATCATTTATCACATGTATTATTTTTATGAATAAATAATGGAGTGTTAGGTACCAAGTTATCGGTAATAAAATGCTTTATTGAAATAACGTAATGAGCCACCATGGTGCCATTTAAAAGAAATGAGTTATTCTGGAAAAACGATCTCCGAAATGTTTAGGAGCCTATAACACAAATGTCATATGACATAATCTCATAATTGTATTTTTTGATTATTTATTGAAGCAAAACAAAACATTTTTTTGGGGTCATGGCCGCCTAGATGATAAATTAAATTTGCTCATAAAAATGTAAGTCATTAATACTTTTATCTCAATATGCCATAGTTGTATGCAAAATGACCTCCTGAATCCAAAAATGTAAAAATATATAGGGTGTTCCATTTAAAAATCCAAAGTTGGCATCATTTCCGGTGAAATCGGAAGCGACAGAAAATAATAAATAGGTCGAATTAATCCATATCTAGCCGTTATTTGACGTGCCCAAATTTGAGATTCATATCTTGAAAGACCAAGAAGATATAGGGGCGAGCGTCATCTCGTGGTCACCCGGTATATATATATATATATATATATATATATATATATATATATATATATATATATATATATATATATATATATATATATATATATATATATATATATATATATATATATATATTTTATTGGGAAAGTCGTTAGTATATTGAGATCTATTAGGATTTTTTCTTCGGCTTGTTTCTGAACCACCTTGCATATTAAGTAAATTCAGATAATGAACTAAAAGTGTTAAAAATTAAAAAGATCATTAATTTTAGCTTCAAGGATGATGTGAAGATACAGGAAAATGTTAAACGTTATCAAATTATTAGAGAAAATGCAGACAAGGGTTTCTATGAATTGGTTATACCAGTCGTGAAGAAGTCGGATACTGGCGTATACAGATGTGTGGCTAAAAATAAATTCGGGGAATCTTCGTCTGAAGCAAAAGTTACTGTTACAGGTAATAGATTTAATTTTAATTGGATGTTTGTTTTTGTATACCTAGTTGTATTAGAAATAATTTGGATAAGTTTTCTGTTATTCTCAGAAACTGTCTGAAACTTACCAAGTTCAAATAAATCTAATTTAAAAGTTGTTTAATGTTAATTCTCAAGCCTTCTAAATGATATTTTATATCTAATTTTCGAAATGCTTTAATTACTATTATTGAATAAAAGAAAAAAAAAACAATATTTACATCATGTTTCATTAGTTCATTTAAGCATATTATTAATTTTATTTAACATAATTTTTCTTATGTATTTCACAGAGAACAAGCAGATATTTGAAGATATGCCCGAAGGTGAAATTTTACCGCCAGGAGAAAAAACCAGTATTTCACTGGAAAAAAAGATGGTGTACCATTTGAACCGGAAGAACGCTTTAAGGTACTTATGGGCGATGATGAAGATTCACTTGCTCTTGTTTTCCAAAAGGTGCGTCCTGATGATATTGGTCTTTACACCTGTGTAGCTCAAACCTCGAGAGGACACATTAGCTGTAGTGCAGAACTAACTGTTCATGGAACTGTGAATCAATTATTTAGAGAACCTGAAAAACCGTCTTTGATTATTATAAAGAAGGATCCAATTGTTACCGCAGGCGGATCAGCCATGCTGGAATTACAAGTTAAGGGTTATCCAAAACCAAATGTTAAATGGTCGCGCGATGGAAAATCGATTGAATCGAGTAGTAAATATAAGTAAGTAGGTAAACATACTTCAAACAAAAATGTATCTTTCAAATTATTTATGTTAGTAAAATTATAATATAAACTGCAAAGTAAGTCCAAAAAGAAAACAAAAAAATTGTTGTACTATATTTACAATATAGAAAAAAAAAAAATGTAAAAAAAAACTCGTTAATATAGATACGATATCAGTTTATCATTAAGATATTTTGTCAGTAAAATAATTATAATATAAGCTATAAAGTAAATCCAAAAAAACTAAAAAATTGTTGTACCCACTGTATTTATAAAACAGAAAAAAATTCAAAAAATAGTTAATAATTTAGTTGCATCGGTAGATGCAATAAAAGAAAAGTGAGCTATATTTTCAGTTTTATTTGAAAATTTTTAATTGAAACTTTAAGTTGTAGGGCGGCAAATAAAACTCACTCGTCCTAAACTCAATTATTTAATTTTACTAGTACTGAAAAAGAGAAAACAGTAGAGAAATAAAATAATTGTGTTTAGGAAGAGTGAGTTTTATTTCCCGCCCTACGTAATATTTGGTGCCCCACGTTGGGCGCCAAATATTATGTAGGGCGGTAAATAAAACTCACTCGTCCTAAACACAATTATTTAATTTTACTAGTACTGAGAAAGGGACAGTAGAAAAATAAAACCGAGAATAAAATGAATCAAGATGAACAAAATTAAGTTTTACAAAAAAAGTTATTTTCACAGTTTACATAATGCACACGTCTTAGCGTGTTGACCTTCGTTACACTACTACCTCTTTAAGGGTCTCGCCTAAAAGATGTTAGGGTTGTCAGCCGTAGAGGCACACATTCTGGGCAGATACCGACTGGCACTAGCTACAAAGTAAATAATTTTACTTTAAGAAAAATACCGACAAACTCTAATTGTTATTATAAATATAATTCAGATTAATATGCATAACTGATAGCTAAAATTAGTTGAAATCTATTAGGATAGAATTCTGAACGAGCTATATCGATGTTAACGCATTGATATGTAACAAAAATATGTCAAATATATCCGTGCCGTAATTCAATTAAATGATATACATTTTGTGATGTAACTAATTTTCCTTGCCCTAAAATGTCCTTTATTTGTAATTTTGAATGCTATGAAGGTCACAGTTCAAGGTCAGTGATAGAAAATAAAATGATGGGCAAAGGAAATGGAATGGAATAATAACATTTTACAGGTCATTTTAGGGTAAGGAAAATTAAGATGAATAGAATAAATTTAAATCGTTATTTTAGGGCAAGGTATGTACGATGTTGCATGAAATGTGGCGTAGGATTGAAAATAGAAGGGTCAGGTCGTAGTCGCTAGTATAAACTAGTACGCAGAAGTAAATACATATTTCAAACTCCAATCTGCGACTTTGTGCGTTGAATTGCAGTATGAAATGTTTGTCAAAATCTACTACAACGAAAAACTTCATACGTACCCTGGTATGATTTGTCCCTTTCTCTATTGTAGTTTAAATTCGTCAATTTATACCACGTGCCAGCATATTGGTGCACTTGGTAGGACCGGAATGAACAGAGCGAGAAAAACATTTATGCAACGGACTAAAACACACTACTCCCGAAGCACAAACAACATTTTTTTGCACAAACGGGCTCAATTTTTATTGCAAAAAAAATTAAATATAAAAACTAACTGCTAATAATTGGCCACGAAGCTTTTGTATTTTATTCCGAATTTATCTACGTATCCTTGTATTTAATTGTTCTCAGTTCGACATTATTTTTTTATTTACTTTTGTTTTACGTTTAGATTATTAAATATTACTAAATATTATTAATTACCTACGAACTGTGAAAATTACCCTATTAATATTAATTATAAATAAGTAACATTTTATCGTTTATGTATTTGATTCTTAATTTTTTGTTCTTTCTTTTCTACAATTAAAAGTTTTTTCGTAATAAAAATGTTGAAATAATATTTGAGTAAATAAGCAACAAAATTTTCATTCAAAAATATTAATTTTCAGTTATTTAAATAATTTGTTTAACAAATTATCGTTAACATTTGAATACAAAAACATATAAATGAATATACATACATTTTCATCCGAAAAGATAAATACTTTCATGATTATTAATTTAAAAGAAATATGGACCGAAATGAAAATATAATAACTCTAAAAAAATTTTTTGCTAATTGTTTTCCAACTTTTACAAAACTTATCATAGGTAAATATAACTTATATCTTTTTAAACAATTATTTTCACGAATATTTGCCAAAATGCTGAAACTTGAATTATGAAAAAGGTAATATGCACGTTATGTTCAGTATGACTGACTCGATAATGTGTTTCTGCATTTTTGCGTCTTCAGTATGGCCCTTTGAGAGCCCCAAAAGTAACTGCGAATCTTAGCAAATTCTAATGTAATAAATATTAATGGCACAAAAGAACAGAATAATTAAAATTATATAATCGAAATTCCTCGTAGGGTAAGAATAATTTAAAACAAATTAGGTATCCTTTTCTTGGTAAAAGTTCTATTTAAATATGGAATGAAATGAAAATATAATAACGCTAAAATTATTGTTTTTTAACTTTTACAAACACTTATCAGTTATCATAGATAATTATAACATATATCTTTTTAAACAATTATTTTCCCGGCTATTTGCCAAGACGCTGAAACTTGAATTATAAAAAAAAAAATATGCGCATTATGTTCAATACGACTGACTCAATAATGTTTTTTTTTATTCTAACTACTCTGTTCAGTAAAACCAAAAATAAATAAAACAAAAGTACTCACCAGTTGAACAATCACCTTAAAACTTTAAATCATCCACAGAAATGTGTTTCGGCATCTTTGTGTATTTGAAAGCCCCGAAAGTAACTGCGAATCTTAGTAAATTTTAATGTAATAAATATTAATGGCTTCAGAGAACAGAATGATTGAAATTATATTGAAATTATATTTTCATTTCATTCCATGTTTTAATATAAACTTTTACCAAAAAAAAGATACATAATTTATTTAAGATTATTCTAATTATTTCCATTATATAATTTCAATTATTCTGTTCTCTAAAGCAATACATATTTATTACATTAGGATTTACTAAGATTGGCAGTTACTTTCGGGCTCTCAAAGAACCATACTGAAGACGCAAAGATGCAGAAATACGTATCTATGGAAATTTTAAAGTTTTAAAGTGATTGTTCATTTGGTGAGTACTTTTCTTTAATTTATTTTTGGTTTTACTGAACAGAGTAGTTAGAATTAAAAATAACATTACTGAATCAGTCGTACTGAACATAATATGCATATTATCTTTTTTTATAATTCACGTTTCAGCGTTGTGGCAAATGACCGGGAAAACAATCGTTTAAAAAGATATACGTTATACTTATCTGTGATAAGTTTTTGTAAACGTTTGAAAACAATAATTATCAAAAAAATTGTTTGCGTTATTATATTTTCATTTCATTCCATATTTTAATAAAACTTTTACCAAGAAATGGATACCTAATTTGTTTTAAATTAGAAGAATATTATCAGTACGATAATTTCATATGAAATAAAATCATATTTTTTCGTAATTTAGAGCACGTTACATTATTTTTCATTTTACAACAAGTCTTGTTCCGAAATTTCCTATACGCTCGTGTCGCGTATAAGATAATAAACGTTTGCCGTTTTACAAACAATTATTCAATCTTGACTAAATTTTGCGTGCTTATTTGAGACATATTGACAACGTTTTTGAAAGTCTTAGGCCTCTAAGTTCAATGTAGTCAATTATACAGCAGTTTTTCCCCGGATTTTTTGCACGTTAGCCTCACGTTCGTAGCAAAAATCGTTCGCTAAAAACATATTTGTAAAAAATATTCCTTGAATCATAATGAAATTATTATAATACAATAAACTGTGTGTGGAAAGAAGGGATATGATAGGGCGTGCCCTCTTTACTTCACAAAGACAACATACAATGAGGCATACATAATACTCTTTCTCTTCCATGCATGACTTTGCTATTTTTATTCTTTATGCACACACACAAACAGGCACTCAAATTAAACTTTTTCCAATACTATATAATTATTTCAAATACATTTCCCATTTTACAGCTATTTTCCCCCGGATTTATTAAAGTTTATTTTATTATTATGCTCAAATTCATTACAGATTCATTTATTACATACACATTTATTTTTTCGTAGTTCGCAATCTCCTACCCCAAAAATCCTCTAGATTAAATTTTCCTGGAAAAAAATGTAAATCACAAATTCTGAATTTCAGGAAAAATTTCATAAATTAATTTTATTTCTTGAATTTTAATCGTAAAAACTACTCACAACCCAAATTTTCAGTAATTATATGTAAAAATAATAAAAAGTATTAAGATTCGTACAAAATTTTAGAAAATTTTTGGAAAATTTGTAGGAAAATCTCAATTCTGATAAGAAATTCGTAATCAGCTACCCCAAAAAACTCCCTAGATATATATTTTTTTGAAAATAAGTATTAATTACAATTTCCAAATTTCAGAAAAAATTTCGGAAAATTTCCGCATAACTATATTTGTGATAATTTAATACAAGAATCATCTCAAATAGACATTTCTATTAAAAATTTCAATAGATATACTAAAAATATCAAAAAAACTCGTATAATTTGTAAACAATTTTGGAAAATTCCCGAAAAAATCCTTATTTTGTCAACGTATACGTAATAATCTGCTCCAAAAAACTTCTTAGGTAATATTTTTCTGGTCGAAAATAGGACTTAATATATGAAATCTCTAAATTATACAAAATTTAAAAAAAATCTAAATTTAAACATTAGGTTTCTGAACATCCTGTAGCCGAAATATTTCTGATTTCAAATAATGTATAACAAATGTTTTAAAAAAATGTCTCATCGAAATTGGTTCAGTTCTTGTAAATTCCGAAATTTTGAGGATTTTTTGGCTTCATTGACTCGACTAATAATATGGTACATCAATTATATAATTTGTTGTTAAATAAAAGACACTATATGTCCGGTTCTTACTTACCTACTGCAAGAATCTATATAATTAGCAACTAAATATACTATTAATAGGTATTTAAATAAATTTTAAAAACGCTGTACCGAACTTACTAGTCAGTGTTTTTTAATTTTCAGAATTTTATATGAAGATGAAGAGTCTATGTCCCTGATTATTAAAGACGTTCAGTCAGAAGATGCTGGAAAATATACAATTACAGCAGAAAATGAACTTGGAAGTGATACTGCTGAAATGAGTTTAACCGTAAAAGGTAAAAAAAAGACAACTACCATATTTTAGATTTATTAGAACTAGAAAATTTTTTGATTGTCAAAAATAATGTTGCACACATAGTACTGTTTCATTCAGGGAAGAAAAAAACATAAAAAGTATTTATAAAAATAAAAATAATATACAGATAAATGTTATAGTATTTTTTATATTGTTTCCTTTATTGTTATTAACACGTTTTTTAATACATTCACACTTTTACAGTACGAAAGACACAAGAGTATTTTATAACCCATGAACAACACACCCACGTTATAGGTATTCATAAATGTGTAGATTATAATGTCCTTCTACTTTCGTATCTCTTGGAGCACTGTATTCTATATTTTAACTTTCGTTAAACACTTTTAACATCTAACTAGATGGTCAAAAAATATACACAGTTTATATACTTTACATTTCATAATCTAATTAGAATATATAATAAGCGTGAAATTATATTCACACACATACATACATATTTGTATAATTTATATGTGATTTTTTAACAGTAGCCATATACCAACAATAAATAAAGTATAATTACTGTTATATTTTAATACTTACTAATTTAGATATTTCTTCGTAATACTAAAACTTTATATGAGTCCTAAATTGCGTATACTAATATAAATTAGTCAATGAGTCAGTCAACTGTTTGATATTAGGCGGGGTGGCAAATGCTAAGAAGGTTTTGTCTCACATTTTTATGTGTGGATCAAGAATTTAGAAGCAGTGTGTAGTGTGTATGAGTAGTTTTTATGATAACAATGTTTTTTTAACGGAAAATGTGTTTTTTTTTTAAGATAAATTTTAACAATCTGTCACCAGCAAAAAATGTATGTACATTTGCTTGAAGTTTACAGAAAACAACAATTGTGAAGAAATGGTGACACAACGCTAATGTTTCATTCTACCAATATGTCAAGCAGTTCAGAGCCATAGTGAGAGAAAAAACGTGAAAATTATGTGATCGTTTAAAGGTTGTTTTTTATTCTTTTAATGTCTAGTTATGTATCATGTTATAAAAACATACTGCCAGACATATAGGTCAGACCAAAATAAATCTGTGCGTATATATCGAATATTTACATACAGTCCCAAATCTGGAATTTTGCTATTATTTAAAGCTAAATCTTAGTGTATATGCAATGCCAGACAAAAGTTCTGGATCTAACATTCTGCCAGATCACCACAAATAGCTCAACATCTAAAAGAGTTACATTGCGTCATTTAATTTTTGTAGGTAATATTATTTCGTGGAGGGTGAAAACAATATAAAATCTGATGACGATGTGTCCATCGTGCCATATAGCTTTTATGTATTTGATGTAAACCTTGGTGACCCGCAGTGATATGTCTTGGAGCCATTGTCATTCATGATGTTTATTAGTTACTTACCTAATTTAATTATATTTGATGATGATTTTATGTATCTCTTAATGTTGTCAATTGGGGTAATGGTAGAGGCAGAGACAGATATTTATAACCCAAAAACCATTGTAGAGAAATTTTTAAATTAAATAATAATACTCACTACTCCCTGTATATACATATTAAAATGTTTAATGCTTACTAATATAAATACGGAATTATTTACGAACCAGTGCGTTTTTCAATCACCCTCCCGTTCTCTAAATCTATTATTTTTTTCTTTGTTCTCTTTAACGTGGTGGGAAGCTAGGTAGGATGCGCAGAACTGAGACAAGTATACCTATAGATGTTGACCTCTTCGTGGTGATCTGGCAGAATGCTAGATCTAGAATTTTAGTTTGGCATTGCATATACATAGTACTGAGATTTAGCTTTAAATAATAGCAAAATTTTCAGTTTGACGCCCAAATTTATGTAGGTCTGACAATAACTTATCCCCTGTCTATACGTCTGGCAGTATATTTTTATTACATGATACATCACAAGATGTTAAAAGAATAGAAAACAACTTTAAGACTATCATATAATTTCCCCGTTTCTTTTATTTTGCCTGTCTACCGTCCCCAAACGCCCTCCGCGAACCACTCTCAGATTTTCATTTTATGCATTGAATGTTATACGGGACTACTGAGAAATAAGAAATTGTTTTGGAAAAGCCATATGCAGTTAGGCCGACGATTCTTTTCAATCATGTCATCAAGGGTATGAAATAAGATCAGAAAACGAGTTCAAATCAATACGGTTCATTCACTAAATAAAAACAATTACTCACCCATTTTTATTTGTAAACAAAATCCCAGCTTTGACAAGAACTATCTTAATAACGAAAGGTACTTTTGCGGACTGTTAAAATATTGCAAAACTGAAATAAAAGCACAAAGAGATACGCTAGCAAGATATGTATTCGACATTTTTATGAACAGAACAAACATTCAACGTCCTTCTTTTTTCTATATACTTTTACATTTGTTGGCAAATGTCTAAACTATGTTTTCAAATTGGAATTGGAATAATATCAACACGACAATACATTAATCACATCATTTGTCCTTTTCTAACCTTAGCCGATGTTATGATAATCATTTTAAGAGTACTGTGGTTGATCATGTCACACATTGATGACGTGTGTGAAGAGAATCGCTGGTCCAACTGTGGATTAATCGGTCGTTGGCTCCTAGACTATTACATTTTTATTACTCCAACCATTTTCTCACAATTGCGCATTATATGAAGCTACTCCCTGGACATCTCTATCATACAAATTCTTAATCCATACATAAATATATAAAAACATGTTCAGCTTTTGCCACCCCAGATAGCACCAAAAAGTGAAATTTTGGGGTTTGGCTCATGTACTAAATTTCCAAATTTCCTTGAAAACAGAGATATATGTTTTTTTACTTATAGCACCTCCTAAGATAAAAACCAAAATGGAAGATGTATCAGTTCATGCTGATCTATTAATAAAAATGGATGTAGAAATAGAAGGCATTCCAAAACCGAAAGTTCAATTCTATAAAGATGGAAAAGTTATAAAACAAAGTGAACGTGTTAAAACTGTCGAATCAGGAGAAAAGCATACTCTCATTATAGAGAAGACATCTCTCAGCGATACTGGTATAGCATTGAAATATTTTAGAATTAACAGCATAATAATTTATTTACTTTTAGGTTCATACTCGGTAGTTGCAACAAATGAGTTAGCCCAAGTATCGCAGTTTTGGAATATGGACGTACATAGTAAACCTAAAATAATACAAAAGTTAGGAGCGGACAGACAAGTCCATCAAGGGAAAAATGTCGAACTGAAAGTTCAATTTGAATCGGAGCCTAAGCCAACAGTCAAATGGTTTAAAGATGAAGAGGAAATCAAATCCGATGAACACTATGTTATTAAAGACGATGGGGATTCCTACATCTTGAAAATTACTGGTGCCGTAACTACAGACGCAGCACGCTTCAAATGTAAAGCTGTTAATATTCATGGTAGTGTAGAGGACGATGTTAGAGTAGACGTCAAAAAAAGCACCTAAAATTCTTAAGCCTTTGCAAAATATGACTGTTACTGAACACGACAAGAATGTAACATTTGATGTAAAAGTGGAAGCTTTCCCTAAACCAACAGTTAAATGGTACGTGCCTATTAATTTAAGTTATGAGAGCAAATATTAATTAAACAAATTTAATATTTCAACAAACAAATGATAAAAAAGATGTATAAAAGTGTACCGATTGTGTATATTGATACCACCAAGGATAATTCAATTTATCAAAAATCAAAATTTAATTATATAATTTTTAAGAACGTTCCAAAATGAAAACTTTTTTTTAACAAATTGAAGTTTTAAAATATCTAAACGTTAGTCACATAAAGCTATAGACAGTAATCGCATTAGTTTTCTTTCAGAACATAAAAATATTAAAAATTATTTTTGTTAGGTGCTTTCTTTCTAACTGAGATATCAGTTAATCTAAGTAATTTTACGGTTACGGAGGCTACATCGAATGAAATTATGTTTTATTTATGCAGTGTAACCGTATAATAACTTAGATTAGCTGAGATATCGGAAAAAACGCACCTATTGTTATTAATATTCTTAAGAGAGAAACAACGAAAAAATTCCCAAAGTATTCCAAGTAAGTAAATAACATAAACGTCGCAAAGTTGGATAATTATAATTATTTTTAAATTGTGCGAGGAGTATAAAATTTTAAATGAAACTGGCCTTTCCACCAAAACGCCACATAATATTACAATACAACCCACTAATGCTCTTTGTACAATACAAACTAGTGTGTTGTACAAATATACACATATAAATATTCACATATAAATATTCACATACAAATATTCAGTGGCGTATTATCTTACAAAGCCCACGGACCGAACGGGTTAAAAAACGCAATAAGGCAGTAAATCTTGTTTCTAACTAGTAATAATATTACACATATAATATTCATCGCAACAATTGTGCTGGTCGCTGAATTTCTTTTCCGTAAATAAATGGTCGAAATAAAGGCAACGATTTTGAAGACCAGTTGAAACATGAATTTATTTAAATTAAGAATTGATATGTTATCAGAATCAGATTCACACTTGTAACAAGTATGGACTATTTACAAATGTATAAATAGTACTAAGAATCTTCGCCTGCAAAGCACTCTTAGGAAAATTAAAAATTATCTGGGGTCGAAATTATCCAAATCAAAATTGATTAGTTTAGCCATAATGATACTTAATCAAATTTGTTTAAAAATCTCGGTTTTACATAGATTATTGAAACTTTCGCTGCGAATAATTCTCGGAAAGTTAAATAGTTAATATCTGTTACATTTTTCTTTGCATATTTTGTTATTGTTTTTATTTCATTTGAACATCGTTTAAGTTCCGTTTACTATTGCGTACTGACATCTAGTTCGTAAGTATTTACTTTTTTTAATGAAAATAAAATTTATTTTTTGTGGTTTTCTATTAGATATTACGTATTCCTTATTTTACATTGGAATAATATACAAATTTTGTTTATTGAATAATATTTACTTTTTGTTTGTTACCAAGTAACCCACCCAGTTTTAAATTTCTATATATTTGTGATGGAATTCTATTTATTGTGCGTCTGCTTTTATTGTTACTATACCTAAAAACAAAAAAACTCAACATAAAGGGGCGAAAAATGTTTCGGGCTTCAGGCGCCTGTATTGCTTTATACGTCATGCCACTGTAAATATTATTCGCATATAATATTTTACTTTTCTAATTGAATCCTGTTAAAAAGAAATATTGCTCCAGGTGTTATGCGAGTGAAATGCCCTCATCATAAATTGTGTGCACTATAAATTCTCAAAAATATATAACGGTTTACTAAATAAGTTGAAACAAACTGGCGACCATGCAGCTATTCTACAAGTTTCAATATATTATAATATTATAACACCGGTTGTACAAATTGGACAAAAATTAATTTATAGTATATAGCATACTTCCTATATAGGTATCTAGACGAAGTGGAAATTCAAGAAACAAGAACTGAATTCACAAGAACGGAATCAGATGATGGGGTGAAACTTGTTATAAAAGAAGTTTCCAGTGAACTCTCGGGACAGTACACATGTAAACTGAGTAACGAATGTGGTAATGCTGAAACCAGTGCAAAACTCACTGTTAATTGTAAGTTTGCATTCTTTTATCATTATTATAGAAAAAAGCTTAAATTTTGTGTGAATTAAGAATAATAATAGCAATACCTAGATTACAATAATTATTACTAAACAGCAAATTTAGTCATTTATTTTTTGTCAAATAAACCATGATTTCACGTGCAATATAATGATGTACTCAAGTTATTATCAATTTTCTCAGTATTAGTTTGAGAGATTAAAGTGAAGCAAACTACATTTTCTTAAGAGCGCATATTTCAGACTTGAAAAATGGGTGTTAGGGCCAGTCACGTTATATTTTTTTCTTCAGAAAAATGTCCAGAGAGATAGTTTTTGATACAGATTTTCATACTGGTGTTAGGAACAACATGTCAAAACTTCTATTGAATCTGAGTCGTGCTACACGTCGAAGAAGATGTAAAAAACGTACGTGCTAGCTATATGTGATATACAACTGATTGGGAGGCATCGAGTATTGAGGATGCTCTTAACTATAACCACTTCAAAACATCCAGCTCCTAACGCTATTCTGAAAACAATATCCTGCAAGTGTGCAAAGGGATGAAGTTTGAGATGTGGTTACCGGAAGATCGGCTTCCGATGTTCTACGATTTGTGCTAACTGCCACGATTCCTCCTACCCTAATTCTCCTCCAAGTAAGGATTTCGTAGAAACTTCGGTGGACATTCTTGCTCTTGCCACAGGGGAGTGAAAAAATGAAGACATTGCCGAAGACGAGTAGTAGCATTCGTTTTCATCTACTTAGAATCATTGATACGTCAAAACTATTACCTCTACGAAGAAATTGCATAGAACCTTTTTTATAAATCATTGAATTGCTTTTCATTTTTATAACTATTTTTATCGTAGAATCATATTTACGGAGTTATCTCTTAATACCAATTTATTGCATATTCTTTAACGTACTGCACAGGGAGCACGGCTCGAATCCAATAGAACTTTATATGTTGTTCTTAACGCCAAAACAAATTTCTACACTAAAAATCAGTTCGCTGAGAATGTTTCCGAAGATTTACCCTGAAAAAAAGTTTAAAGTAATTGGCCTAATTTTGAACAATATTTGGTACTGGAATATCATAAACTATACAAAAGAGAAAATCAAGCACACATTTAGATTAATGTTTTCATTATAGGTTTTAAATATTATATGTTCATTGGGCATAAAAATGTTACTGTCAGTTATTAAGTAGTAGTAAATTTCGTTCAATTTCAGTGTTTTATGGACATCTCTTGAGGAATAAAACATTAGTCTACTGTACGCTAGATGTCAGCAATTATTAGACTTATCACACTAGTTTTTGTGAAATTTATTGCGGATTTCAAGTATCCAAAAATGTTAGAGAAAGGTTGGCAAATTTATTGACTTGATTTTAGGGTAAAATATGATAAGTATGAGTCATAAAAATAGAGTTACGATTTTGAAATAAATTTTGAGAGCAAATGCTTTTCATTTGTGTGAGGAATTCAGGAATTCTTTATCCAAACTACCAAAATTATTAAATTAGGCTTAAACAGAGCTAAGCCAACTTAGTTTAATTTGATGTAATACTCCTTTTTCTTAAAAAAGAACAAACAGTGACGTGGTTTTCCACAAAACACCAAAACACCACTCAACGCTCGTTTCACCAGGTTCATCGATGAATAAAAAGAGGTCTGAAAAAGACAAGACATTGATTAAGGATTTGTCTGTGAATAATGGAAGTTCAGTTAAAGCGGATACATTGTTAGCGTAATGTTAGTTTTAATCATCTCCAGATGATACCAATTTGATAGGCGAAATGAGCGTCGAGTGCAGTAAATCGTGTTTGAGTGCTTTGTGGAAAACTGCATTAGTGTTGGCTTCACGTTACAGGTTCCAACCCATTTTGGGACTAAAAAACACTCAAAAAATCAAACTTAAGTTTCTGATATATTCCTTTAGTAGATTGTTTTGGCCGATTCTGGCACCTCATCCTCATCCTCTGACGTCACACATGTTTACGGCAGTAGGTGAATAATTTATGATGCATTAAATTACCAAATGGAATGAGAAAGCAAGTTATAATTGAAGGGATATTTTATCTTATAAAAGAGTTTTATATGCAAAAACACCTGCATGACAATAAAAACTTCAACTGATTTGCATTTTTTTATTTTAAATGGCTTTACCGAGATTTCCGATCTGAAAGATATGTACTTAAATAGTTTATCTCTTAGAACGTCTAATAATGTGAAAACCAAATGAGATTTTATTTTATAGAACTGGAGGGAAGCTATAATTAATGGGCTATTGTATCTTAAAAAAAGATTTTTATATACAGAAACACCTATATTTAACAATAAACTTCAACTCATTTGCATTTTATAGTTTAAATTGCTTGAATGTCTATGAATATTTTATGCATCAATTATCAAATGGAATGACAATTTTTACCCTGCATATTATATTATATAATTAAATTTTTTCTAGCAGAGATTTATTGCATTAGATCCATTAGATCGTTAATGGGGTTTCTTTATTATTCATTTAATTTATGTAATATGTTTATTGTTTACTGAGTGTTGTGCTTATTGTTATTATAATAAAAAGAATAGTTAACGTGGTAATAAGTTTTATTTAGGATTTACACTGTACAATTAAAGAAAAATAATTATAAATATCAGTGTTATTGATTACGTTTCAGTTCTCCATCTTCTTCTTGTGACCCCTCCTCTGGAACTGCTCTCAGAACTGTATCTACATCATCCTTCTCTTCTGCCTCCTCAGCCTCTTCCACTCCATTGTCATAATTGCCGTCGTCGGTAGCTATTCTATTTAAATATTTTTGTAGATGTGATGGAAGAAAGTTTTCGAGATCGAAAATAAAACGAGTTAAATGCAGCTCCTGCAATCTGTGTACTAGTACATCGATATTAATTTGACTAGTTAAATATCTTTCACATATATTATATGCACAATTATAATTTTCAGCAAGATTTTCGCATTCTGAAGTAGAATAAAATCGCTCCATACCATACACCGCTTCATGATCTGCGTCAAATGCCAGACGGTCTAATGTACCTTGTAGTCTAATGACTGCACTGTTTAAATCAACAACTTCACTCTTACTGTCACTAGCTTCAGCATATGCCATCCACATTTTGTAAACGTTTTAGTCAACTAACTATAGACCTATCTGATTCTGCTAGTATATATAAGTTCGATGAAGAAGTGGGAGAAACAGATGACGTTTGAAATGTTTACAGTTAGAGACTTGTTTATTCTTGTTAAATTGGCTTTGAGATAAAGGTAATTTATTTAAAATACTTATAATATGACATACTTATGATAGAAATAAAAGTCGTATTTATTGTTATTACATTTAATTTATTGCCTATTCATTACAATATTAAACATATAGCTAGTACTATAGTATTATATATGAGTTAACAATAAAAATTAATGATTAGAGTGATACATTATTTTATCTCAAATGAACGGAACCATCAAAATTAGTGCAAAGACCTTAACATTAGAAGGAAACTTATTCATCCTAGTTTCAAACTCTAACTTAATGTCGACAGTGGATGATTTCACGGCTTCCGATTGATGAGAGCAGTCGATGACAAAAAGAGGATTATTCATAAAATTTCCATAAGTTAGCATTGGCTCGCTCATTTCCTTGCTGTAATAACTACGTTGAAAGTTAATGTAGGCATAGTAGGCTGGACCGAATAGCTTTTTAGAGAAATCCAAATTCCATCTCTCGTATGGGTAAACGTTCGAGTTTAGATATAGACGAATGTCGCTGACATTGGCATTAAGAAAGGCCGTCGCATCCTTTGCCCTGTTGTCTAAATTTTCGGTACTTTGAAATCCCACAATGATATAACGAGGTCTTTCTAAACTTGTACTGGTTTTTATCGCCCAAATATCGGATGATGTTTCTCGCAAAGCAGGCAACTCATACAGGTCCCACATACGATAAGCTATTTTAACACGTGCAGCAATCGAAGAAGATTTGTTTATGCGAGACATTAACTTCAGTTTCAGTCTATCTTCGGGTACGACGTGTTGAATTTTCCATTCAATTTTGTTAATTTCTAGAGTAGCATCTACCTCACCCATATAGCAGTTCTTGAACGATCGAGCTATAATTAATATTAGTTCCTGTTTTACATTGATAATCCCCTTTGTATAGTCTTCGGCAAAACCCATGATATATTTGAGAGGTAGTCTGCCGCTGAAGACGTGACTAGTTGTATCCAATATATCTTGTTTATCCTCGCCAAGTCCCCAGCCATGTGTTAATAATACGGAATTTTGACTGTCTCCATAGGAAAGCATAGTTTTCATTGCAGATGTTATACCTGGTTTACGAACTATTGCCACCTGCTCACCGCCCAGCTCATAGCGGATTTCATCGAAGAGAAATGCAAATGCATTATTAGCCAAATAGCATGTCTTACCGGCTTCAGCAGGCGTAAACTTCCCCTCAATGTATATGTAACTCTCGGAGATGTCGAGAATTAAATCTTGAAAATGAACTGGAATGCGTATTTCATCTGAGTTTCTATATATCGGTGATCCATATGGTTTATAAGTATGCTCGTGTAGACTCACAATGGAGTTGTCAAAAATGGATCATCAAATACGTCGCATTTTTCACTTGCAGTTGAATGAGTTAACGCCATTTTTCGCTGTTATTGTTATCTATTGTCCGAAAAATAGTAATCGGCAAGCGATTGCACAAAGTTATAGTCTTCAGGTGAGAGCTGTTGATTCACTGTTGACACTAATGGCTTTGTAGAACGACTAAAGTAGTTGTTGGATGAACTTCTTATTTTATGAGAGTCTAAATTTTCTTCACTTGATTGTTTCCGTCTAACGTAATTGTGATTATCGTGGTGATAGTAGTAGGGATGAACGAACTGACGGTTATATATGAAGCCCATGTTGACTATTATGGTAATTTTTTCAACTCAAGCTTTACAATAATTTTTTCACCTCGAAAGTCGATTAATTCGCCGTGATCGTCCAAAATGCGGAGAGTAATGTTGTCGATAAACTGACGTCCTTCCGGTTTGACGGGCATATAAATAATATGTCGAGGCTCTTTGGAAAGTTTATAGCCAGGTTCGACGTCTATGTCGAATTCGAAGAGCGTATATGCCTCCTCGCCATTTATATAAGCACCTGAAGTAATGTTGCAATCTACACGTATGATTCGAATTTTTTCATAATATTAACTGGCAGCGTTGACGCATGGATTTTATTAGCAGCAAATCGTTTATGTTCAAATCCTAGTAGGTCAGCTAAAGTGTTTTCCACTGTAAAATCAATCTCGTACTTTGACATAATTTCACACTTTAACGTATTATTGTTGGCATGTAGAGAGAATAGTTGTTGCTTGTATTCTTCTTCGCTAGCTCCAACAGTCTTCTGCTTGACACGTTCCTTAATTAACATGTTTCGCTGTATTTCCTTGTGAATTTCCATCAATTTCATATGCTCCTGGCTGTATTAACAGCACTATCGGAACGCTTTCTTTAGGCGAAGTTCTGTATGCAAACTTATTATTTTTCTCATCAACATTTAATATGGAGTTGTAAGAATAGAAACCAATTAATCCTAATCCATAATGACACCTACTGTCCAATTCAATCGGTGGATAAAAGTCGGCACTAACACACTAGACCATTGTCCTGTTAGAGTAAACGTTCGCGACATGATTGAGTCAAT